>VZRS01005165.1:565045-711805 GCA_013398055.1 Ifrita kowaldi | reverse complement strand
GGCGCGGGGCCTGCTCGGAGCGCTGGAGCGACTTGTCGCCGGTGTTCCCGCGAAAGCAGCAGCCCGACGGGGAGTGCCCAGGCCCGGCCAGGGCGGCGTGGCTTCCCTGCTCGGGCCGGCAGCCGCCGCAGCCCCTTGACCGGGAGTGGGGCCGGGCGGGCGGCGCAGGCGGCCGCACAGGTGGTGGGACAGCGGGCATTTTGTGAAGGCGTAGTGTCCTCTTGCCTTAAAGTGAAGGCCGAGCTGTCCGCTCGGGTGTGAGCCCGCCTTGTGCCTCCTTTCCCTCCTGCTGCAGAGACGCTGAGAACTTGACACAGTTTCCTAATAAAAACGTGGATGCTTTGCAAGCAACGTGGATGTAAACTTTTCCACCCACTCCTTACCATAACTATAATATTCCGTTTTTGTGCTGAGGCACAAACAAGAGTATTCCCTACAGTTCCTTCCCCTGCTCTGGCATGCATGTGAACTAGTAGTCCCGATGATAAGTATCAGCCAGAAACTGCAGGTATCTGGATTTTAGCATACAGCTTCAGCTGCCTTGTGCCTGGCTTTTCAGATGTGCCAAGGCATGCCAGTCACCTCACCAGCAGTGATGCACGTTAAGGTGCAGGTCTTGAAAACCATTGAAAGAGCCAAAAACTTGAGCTGCAAGTTTGTTTTTTTTTTCTTTCTTGAGATGTAACTTGAAGTACATTGCAATTTGAGCATCAAAGACTAGTAATAAAATTTAGCGTTCAAATATCTTTTTTTAATTAAAGGATCAGCACGCAGTTGAAGCAGTGTGCTTTTTCATCCACCTTCATCCACGTTCTGTCCATCGTTGCAATCCCATGTGAGACAAACCAGTCCCATAACTTTCCTTAGAAATGTTGAGTGGTTGTTTTCTGTGGTTGTGTGGCATCTGTTTCACTCGCTGAGAAGACTAGTTAGAAATGAAGTAATTAATTGTAACTTTAGAAAATAGTTTTACTTCAGAAATTAATGAAGGGATTAATGAAGGGATTAAATTCAGATACTATAGATGAAATACACCAATCTTGTCTTTCCATGAGAGAGTTTCAGTGCGTGGAGCTCTAAATGATGTTCTCATCAGTTTTGTGAGCAAAGGCCCTGCAGCCAGAGTGGGTGGAGGAATTTCTTTATTCCTCATAGGGATGTCTCAGACATATCAGGGATGTCAGGAAGACCTGAGTGCCACTGAGATGGCAATCTCTAGTATGGTAGCACTGTCTTAAATGACATGACAAAGGGTTTTGTGGATATTACTGGTAGTGATGTTAGGCTAACCAGTGCTTCATGGCTTGCTGTTGCAGTAGTGTCCTCTGTCTCTAGCACTGCATAGGATAAAGCCAGAGGATATATTTCCCAACCACCTGGTAGGGACTCAAGCCTGCTACTTCTGGGTGCACTAACCTGTGATGCTCTGGTTGAGCTGCCTTCAAGCTGAACTTTGCTGGGCCATGTGGGCTGACATTATCACCAGGAAACCTTGTTTAATTCCGGCTCTCTTCATTTACGTGGGGTGCTGTTGTAGCTACAACCTTACCCAGAGATAATCTGAAATGAAAGAAAACAGTCGAAGGCTGGGGGAAAAAAAAAAAAGCGTGCACTAGTTTCTTATAGGCAATGAACTGAAATTAGGTATTAAGTGGCTTTCTCAACTCTTCAGCTTTCAGTGAGTTTTTGTGATAGAACCAGCAAATAACGTCAGCTCTGTTCATTTCATGTTCAGGGCTTTAACTACATGACTGTCTTTTTATCTGGAAATCATAGAATACTTTGGTTTGGAAGGGACCTTTAAACATCATCGTGTCTGGTGTGTAAAGCATTTTTAGATGCAACACGGGGATATTCCTCATTGTGTGCATTTTAGGTGAGTGTAAGAGGCTTACACAGTCTGGTAGTGTTTGATTTACCCACAAAATCTTACTAAATTTTACACTGAGGAAGTGTGAACCAACCCTGAGAATTCCCTTTTGAGCAATGATTACATTTAGCCTTAAAGGGCATTCCCAATGAATCTGGCAGCTTCCTTTTCCACTTCCATTTTTCCTGTGTCTCTTATGTGCTGTTGATATCATCTGCTACCAGCTTAGATAAGCTTACAAAAATGGAGGAATATTTTTCCATTATGAAGTGTCCTGTTTTCATTCTTTGGTGGTTTTTTTCACCCCTCTCATTCTGCTGCGTTATTTTTGCTGTTTGTACTTGTAGCAAAGCTTCATTAACCAAACTCCTGGTTTTGAAATACCACATTTTGGAGAGTGTAAGATTTGTAAGCAAACCATGTTATGTATTCTGTGATAGTGGTGGTGTTTTCAGTCTCAACAGTTGAATTTGATCTTATCTGTGATGGAGCAAGTTAAAAAACCTTTTTTTTATGCAGTTAAAAAAACAGTATTCAAAATATGGTACCATCTAGCTGTAAAAGAAAAAAAAGAAGCCATGAGTGCATTTTTTTTTTCTAAGCATGTATTTTCTGGAAGTTTTTTTTCCACAGTTGATTAATAGTAACTGCTGATGAATCAGACTGAAAGGAGGTTCATTTTTTCCTCCTGCAAAGGTAAGAAGCATTGAGATTCAGTGTAAGAGACTGGACTGTCATCAGCATAGGATTACATCAGTGTAAGGACATTTTTAATTTCATCATGCTTGTGAAGTTCTGGTTAGGACTTTAAAAGTCATTCAGTCGAGTTTTAATGGGCAGTCACACTAACTGTAAGGATTTCTAACATGGGCTCATGTTTCAGTCAGAAACTTGAGAAAAGTTTGCTGCCAACCTGATTCTTCACTGTTGTTCAAAAGCAAAAAAAACAATTATGAAATTACTTTAAGAAAGTGATTGTGGTCAAATTTTATTTTTTACCTGCTAGTTTCTTGAGCTTTGAATCGGCAGAACTGATCATATTCATTTCCAGAATATGCCACTCCTGACAATGCCATGAAATCTCTAGCAATTTCTTTTGCTATTTGCACTGCATTTTAAAAAACAGTGATTTTTATCACTGCTGTGCTGTAAATCCAAACCACAGCACTGTACCAGCTACTAAGAAGAAAATTAACTATCCCAGCCAAACCCAGGACAGTTATGCAGACCTTTCCGAAATTCCAGCAAAATGTTAGCCATGTAAGATACTCTTCCTGAAAAAATTATTTTTCAGTTAAAGAATTTTTCTTTTTCTTCTATCTTCATAGCATCTTTGTCATGCCACTTGGACAAGTTTTTTTTAGAAACTTTAGCATATATTAATTACTTTTAAAGTAATTGTATGTAATCGCTAGAATTCAGTATGTATTTCTTCAAAATTTGAAGTTGATATTCTTCTATAGCCATAGTGGTTTCAAACATGTTACTGACAGATTCAAGAAGAAAGAAAGAAATACAACTAGATGAGGAGATAATTGTACAAATCACAAAATTTTGGAACAGATACTTGAAGCACGTGAGATGAATTGCTTTGGGTCAGTTCTGTTCCAGGTGAGTTACTCAGTGCAGAACGGAAACATTGTAAAGCTACAAACGTCCCTGTACACCAGGGAATTCTCTTTGGAGAGGACTGGCACCTCTTCAGTTGGTGCAGTGCTTGGACGCTTGGGCATGGGTGCCAAGATGTGGTAGTGGGAAGGAGCAAGAGGAAGGATTTGGTTCTGTGGGGAAGCTCTAGGCATGTTTATAAGTGTAAATTGTGAGTCCATGCAGTAATTGCAAATGCATTCTTTAATCTCTCATTCTGCCTTTTTTCTTAGAAACTTATTACATTGGATACCTGGAATTTGGTGCTCTTTCACTAATGTTTTCTCTCTTTTTAATCTATCTCCACTTGTGCTGTGCAATCAGAGTAAACAAGGCTTTTAAAAGTTATTAATATCACAAAAGCTTATTTATATTTGCTAGGAATAGGCTTTGAATACTTGTTTCCATCGCTCAAATCCTATCCTAAGGGAGAGTCTTCCTTCTGCATTTATGCTGGTGGTTGTAAGCTGTTTTTCCTGTGGTTTAGGGAAACAGAGGCCAGACGTGCATCTTCATCTGTTGGGACCTGCATATTTTATCGTAGTTGCAGCAGAAACTACTGGGTCTCTTAAGTGTCTGTCATAGTTTGCCTGCATTCAGTGCATGTGTACTCTTAAATGAGGCTTCAAGCTGTACTTTTATATAGCTGAAAGTATTTTTACTATTTGGAAGCCTGCCTTCGCTTTACTTCTGGATTGTACAACCTCTTCCTCTTATTGAAGCACCACAAGTAAGTTGTTAGTACAGAAGAAATGTGTAAGTAGGAAAAACAACTGCTCTCTTTTAAGAATGGAGGGACAAAGGCAGGGAGGGGGACAAAATTATACCACTTTGATTTCTCTACAGCCTTGAAGTGAGTTCTTGCAGAATGTATTTAGTAGTCTGATATTGGTGTGGAAAAGTATACTGTACAGAAGGAGTGGTTACACCTTTTTTTTTCACTAACCACAGGAGAAATGGGCTGTGCTCTTATGAATGGCTTCTACTTGAACATCCCAAATAGCAGAGTCAAAAACATACCCAGATTTGTCAGCAGACAGATAGATAGAAGACCACTGTCATCTGGAAGATTGATGTTTATCTAAGTTACCTGTGTGAGTTGTTTGCTGTTACTGTTACATCTTTGTGAATGAGCTGCAGGGGACAATCTTCAAGGTGCGGATCTCAGCTGGACAATGGGAAACTTATTCACTCAAATTACTAAAACAGGTGTTGCCTGTGGATACACTAGGGCTGATGAAGCCAGTACCTCAGCAGTCACAGCTGAGGGATGTGCTTGTTAAACTTTGTATCAAACTGTGCTTTTAGGATGGATGAATTACCCTTTAATCTGACTTGGTGTTTTTCATATAGAAAGTTAAATATCTTTATTTTCCTGAATGGACATTGTACAGTTGGAGTAACTTGGGAGGATGTGCATCGAACATCTAGTGGATAAGGACCTTCTCTATGTTCGGGGCTCGTAGATACCAGTGCAGCACAGGACAGCAGCAGATGGTGAGATAGTAGAGTGAAAACAAATGGTAAATTCTTTCCTGCCTCTTTGTCCTCCTGTCTCCCCTGTCCCCTCCTTCTTTTTAATTCCTTTTTATACAGCCAGCCTGTAGAGCTCACTGATACTGCGGAATATTGATGAGGCCACTGCAGGAACTGTGATCTCAGCTGAGGAATTGCC
Source organism: Ifrita kowaldi (assembly GCA_013398055.1). Classification (NCBI taxonomy): domain Eukaryota; kingdom Metazoa; phylum Chordata; class Aves; order Passeriformes; family Cinclosomatidae; genus Ifrita; species Ifrita kowaldi. Next base: position 706,613 of record VZRS01005165.1, on the reverse strand, counting down.
ATGGCACTTGACTCTGCAGTAGGCAGCAAACAAGCCAACAAAACACTGCCCCTGGCTCAGCAGTTCTGGAATTTGGAGAGGATTCTGACTGAAAATACATGAACTATGTTGGAATTAATCCTTTACTTTTATGATTTTATCTTTAATTACTAAATAGTATAGATTCCGTGACTTCAGTAAAACAAAATACATATAGTTGTTTTCACAGCAAATCAGTGGGCTACATGGGCACAGTTTGTCTGAGCAGCAGTAATTCTGTGGCCTTATTATAGCATTTATTATAGTGTTGAAAACAGAAGATTAATATATTGGGTACTAAAAATAAAGTAATGTTTTTGTCCATGTGAGAAGGATTCGGGATGTCTGAATATATCTTAGGTGTTATCTACATTATTTTTTCTTACACTGTAGGTTTCTGGTGAAAGCTTTAAGTGGTCTGGCACTGATACCTCCTGAACATTTTGAAGACAAAAACTTTGTCCAAAAACTCTCTTCATGAAACTACAACATTTTTTCTTTTCTGCTCAAAGGTCAAGTTATATATTTCAACTTGTTTCATATTAAGGGGTGGTAGATACTAGGGGCAGGAAGGGGACCTGGTTAAATGTCCCTCTTTTTCATCTGGCGTGAGTGTAAAAACCACTCTGGATTACATATGTATAAAAATTTCTGGATTATTGGTTCAGGCACTGTAGGGAAAGCCTTTCTACATTACTTTCTTTGGGAATAAGGTGTAAAAGGGATCCAGAAAAGTAAAGGATTGACATATCTGTACATCTGACTGTTTTCTATCCACAATGGAGACAAAAAGGAGTTGAGCAGACATGAAGTCTCTGTTGAATTACTTCCAGATAAGAAATGAGTGTGGAACTGTGATTCCAAGATCATTGCTCTTATGGCATCGCTGAGAAGATACTTGATCTCAGCTGAACAAAAGTACTGACAGAAACAAAGAGAAAAAAATCCATTCTTTGGTTAGCTCTCTAGTTTTGATGTTATTGTTGGATGATTGTGCATTGCTTGTGCTAACAGTGTAGTGAGTCTGAGCTTGGTTTCTTGTAGATGGATTTGTGGGGTTACTAATTTTGGCATTGGAGGAGAAATGAGGCTTTTATTCTGTTGTGCTTTGTGTACAGGAAGAAGAGAAATATTATTCAAAGAGTAGCTGTTTGTAGAATTTGGTGTTGGTTTAGCACAAGAGAATGAAAGCCGAACACAAGGCCAACCTAATACCACCAGCAGGTGATGAGTGAAAAATCTTTTGCTCTGTTACTGTGAAGGCTTTTGCTATGCGTGATTTCTCATGATTACTTCAAAGAGGGATGTTGTGGACAGAGCTGGTCAAGAATCTTCAGTAAAATTACTTGAAATAAAATTTTCAAAACTTACACTTCCTGTAGAAACATTGTCTGTTACGATGGAAATACAGAGAAGAATTTGTAGCCCCAGCCCCAGACTTGAGGGTTGGCTGTAAGAGAGAAGGAAGAAAGATGGGGATCACAAATTAGCCAGTAACTCAGGTTGAACAGATCTTTAAATTCGCATCCCGAGTGATTATGCCTCTATTTTTGTGAGCCTTTGTGCGTCTATTTTGTGTCCATAAACTGACATTAATAGATCTGATTATTATTCTCAGCTACTTTCACTTGTCTTTTCCATTTGAGGCACGGAGATGTTACAGAATAGGTTGTCTGCCCAGGCAGACATACAGGGATTCCAAAGGAATCATTCCCTGTATGATATGTTGAATTCACCTGTTCCAGTAGCAAAGGACTTTCAAGGCTGGTATTGCTGGCTGAACTCCACTTATTTTCTCTAATGGTGCCGTTAACATCAGTTGGTCCATGACAATATGTCTCTCTTTCAAAAGCACCAGATCAATTTTGAGGTCAATCATAACTCAGTTTCAACCAGAAATCATTCTAGAAGTGTCTGCTCTTGAGGAACTTGATTTCTTTAGTGTAATAACATGCTTCTTAGTTTGGTGGATAATGAAGCAGAAATCATGCCAAGGCATTGTAGGTGGTCCAAAATCTTCTTTACTGCTGGATCAGTGCCTACCTGCCCCACCTTCAGTGATGGATTCTGACTCTGAAGAGTTTTATGGAAGGCAGAAGCTTTAACTTAGGTTTCTGTCTTTCTTTCCAGGAAGTTAATACATAGTATAAATATCAAACTGTTGCCCAGTGGTACACTGCAAAATACTGACTTTACAGCTTCATTCTAGTTATTCTAAATTGCACTTAGTAATCCACAGACAGATAATCTCTCTGCTTAATTGCTTCCCCAAAAATCCAATGTTTTTTCCCCACATACTCAAGTCTATTGAAAAGTAATTTCCACCAGCAGCCATTACTTTTGACTCAGAAATCCAACTAATTTTAGGGATTGTAGTACAGTGATGATAATAAAACTTTCAGGATATTGACATCTGTGAAAGATTTTGATTTCACTTATTAATTTCTGAGGAACTCCACTGATAAAATACAATGAAATCTTTTACTATTTACCAGTTCTATAGGGGTGCCTGGATGTAATGTAGCAAAATTAATGTAACTGCTTCTTGGAGTCTCAGTAGGGTGAGGACAAGGATGTGTCTACTCAGGATGAAACCTTTTTGTACCGGTAACATTATACTGATGTGCAGTGCTGGCGGAAATTGAGTCTTTTTTTTTTGATTAAGATAGGTTATTTCAGACAGCTAGGTTATGTTTCCTGGAGTCTTTAGAAAGTGTCATGGCTTAACCCCAGCTGACAGCCAAGTACAACGCAGTCGCTTGCTCAGTCCCCCACTCCATGGTGGGATGGAGAGGACAACGAGGGAAAAAAAAGATAAAACATGGATTGAGATAAGAACAGTTTAATAATTGAAACAAAGTAAAATATAATAGTAATGGCAAAGGAGACAACAAAAAGAGAGAGAGAAATAAAACACCAAACCAACAAGTGATGTACAGTTCCTTGCCACCTGCTGACTGATAGCTGTTCCCCCAGTTCATACCCTGGCCATGTCCGTCTGTGTATGGAATATCCCTTTGGCCAGTTTGGGTCGGCTCTCCTGGCCAGGCTCCCCCAGCCTCGTGGGCACCTGATTGCTGCAGAGCACGGGACACTGAAATGTCCTGGATTTAGGGCAAGCACTGCTGAGCGACGTCCAAAACATCAATGTGTCACCAACATTATTCTCTTAATAAATACAAAACACAGCACTGTACCAGTGACTAGGAAAAAATTAACTCTATCCCAGCCAAAACCAGGACAGGAAGACAGTATCTCAGTGTGTCATTTGCTGAGATAGAAATCAGAGGACTCCTCTCTCTTACCTGTGTTACTGGATCTAAAGCTCTAGAGGGTAGGGACGATCTCCTATAGTCCATCTGTGTGTTAGATAGCACAGTGACAGCCCTGTCCCCTGCTGTAGTATGAATTTAGCATAATATAAAAAATTATAATTATTTAACCTATTTCCTGCTTCCTTGCTTATACTGGGGATTTGTCTCTAGTTATGTTATTCCAATACTTGCTTTAAAGAGGAGGTCTTTATTTACCCCACAGAATAATTTCTATGTACAACAAATGGCATAGGTTCTCTCAGTATATAAATTTAATATAAAGTCTGTAAGGCGTACTTGAGCTGTTTGATGAAAGCTTCTTTTGAACTAGAAGCAAACTGCTGGGGAACAATTATTTTTTGTTCCACTTGGAATCAACTTTTCTATGCACAGTGGTGACTCTTCCTTTGGAAGAAATGTGTATTTCAGTAATGTAAAGATCTTTCCTGTGTTTCTGTGGGTACTTAATATAACTCGATATTACATAGTTGTTTTCTGTTGGGTTTGCTGAAATCTTGTTCTTGAGAAAACTACCTAGAATTTTTATATATCCTACAGCAAATTTTTAGATCCTATTATTGATTATTTCATGAGTGAGCTGCTAAATGAGATTTATGATTTGGTACTCTGTGCAGAATCCAGTTCAGAGTCACAGTTAAAGCCACACTGTAAGAGTCATCAGAGTGAATTAGATTAAGCAAGGGGACATAGGAACTGGAACAATTAAACCTCAGAAGTCCTCTGCAGTTATGGTTGATTTTAAAATGAGAAAATTATTTCACAATGAAGCTAAAAACTGTGAAATAAATATTTAACTGGTGGTGTTCTTACAAGCTGCATCGAAACACTGCTGAAAGCATCATAAACTTGGGCAGATGGAATTTGAAAACAGTCATGTCTGGAAAAAAAAAAAGGTCAAGGATCATCTTGGAGGAATCAAAGCTTTTGCTAAATCCTCGTTAAGTACATCAAGAACAAAAACCCTGTGGCGAGTCTGTACAGCCAGTTGATTAAGTTGCCAGTATAAAAGAAGCACTAAGAAAGGGCATGGCTACTGCAGAGAAGCTAAACTAAATGGTGTTTACTGCTAATTGGGATGATTCCCAAACTGAAATTCCTATTTTGGGGTGGAGGCAGGGGAGAAGCAGGGTTGACCTAAAACACTTGGGAGTGAGATAACTTGTTTGCTAAGGGTAATATCTGATCTCATGCTTAAACGCTCTGGTACCTGAAGCCTGGATGGTGGCAGATTTTATGCCACTATTTAAAAGAATTACCAGGGGACTGTAAGCCTGACATCTGTAACTCAAATTTATAGGTACTGTAACAAAGGATAAAAGATGCACAAGTGAGAAGGATCAACTTTGGAGGAGTCTGTAAGATTTCTTTAATGAGTTCTTTACAAACCCCTTGGAGTTTTCTTGATGGGGGTGGGCAAGGTGTCTAAGATTTAGAGTTTCAAAAGACTTCTGATAAAGCTTGCTGCGAAAGGCTTTGTAGCATTCATTGGAGTGCAGGGCTTTGTATATTAAGTAATCGATTAAATAAGAGGAGTGGTAAATAATTGATACATTTTTTTCTTATGTCAGAGGGAAGTTACTGGCAGAGTTTTGAGGATTTGGTCTTAGGATCTGTGCTGTTTGGAATGGTAATAATGGGGATGGTAAAGGCAGTGAGTAGTCAAATGAGAAATCTTACTGGTGTTACTGTTCCTCAGGGCAGAATAGAGGGGAGGAGACAGTGAAGGAGGCTTGTACAGATTTGAGTGACTGGCTAACAGGATGGCAGGGGTAGTTGGAGGTTGCGTACAGGAAACAAGAGGGCAGTTTAGCCTGGAATAGAGGGATGAAAACATCTGAAAATGATGCAGGTGGCAGGAGACTTCTGAGTCTTCTCTGCAGAGATGGCACAGGATGTCTCTGATGGAGATGTAAGAGCACGTTGTAGATGAAAATGTTTCCAAAGAGAAAATAGAGGAATACTTCAGAGAGAAATTCTTTGGCAACTGCAAAACAGACTGGGTGTGACAAGCTCAGGAAAACACCTAAAACAAACAAAAAAGAAGGAGTATTAGAAAGAAATTATTCAGTATAATTGCACGGTTCTTACAATTGCCAGTCATCACTGTGTTGGAGATGAGTACTGGACTGTATTCATCCTTTGTCCATTCTGGTATGGCCATTGGGCTGCTACTAAATGGCTTGGACTAGTGAATTTGATATCTGAGATTTATTTTCATTTGTACATGAATAAGTGTATAGAAAATAATATAAATGTTTTACATATATTTAGATATGGATAAAAAAAGAGATTTTTTTTGTGTGATTAAATTTCCTGTTTATTTTCCTTTATTTCTTTCAGTATCATTTTATGGTGATAGCTTTGTGGAGCTGAACATGGCAGAAGCATCCCTTCAGACATCCTTACAGTTGCAGTTTCGAACAAGCAAGCCACAGGGACTGCTTCTTCTTGCAGCTGGGAAGACAGATTATTGTTTAATGGAGCTACACTCAGGATATGTACAAGTATGCTTTATATCTGTAGCTAAAAAACGTATGTGTAGCCTGTATTGCTCAGAGGTTTTCGTAAGGCTGTCATCTATAATAAGATATCTAAACAAGTTTCTCTTCAAAGAAACGGAAAAATCACATAATATAATTGATAATTTCAAAGTATGGCTTTTATTTCTTAAAATTGTAGTTATATCTCTATAATTGAGATCCTTTGAGAGCCTTTGAGATCTCTAGCTCTTAAAATCAAGATCATTATGTTCAAAGCATGAGATTCAGTAAAGGCAAAATTTCAGATTTGATGATGTTAGCTTTACAGAAAGTGCTTGAATCTGAGTAATTGTTTTTCTGCAAGGGAGGTTCTTGAAAGATCACTTCCAGTGGGGTTCTCAGGAGCTGTTGTTCCTAGCAGAACTGCAAACAAGTCCATTCCTGCTTCTGCAGTTATGCAAGTGATATCTGTGATGGCAAGTAAACCGACATAGAATTTTAGTGGAATTTTATTTTTTCAATTATATTTTTTCAATTATATGCTTAGTATGAAAATGTATGAAAATTAATGTATTAACTATATATTAATGTGTGATTGTTAAAAATACCACTTAGAATTTTAACTATCAAAATCCAATCTCTTGCAGCTGAGAATTAACTTTGGTGTGGGGGAACGAGTACTGCATTCTCAGCAGAGATCTCAGCTGAATGATTTAGCTTGGCACCTGGTTGAACTACATCATGAACAAGATAATGTCATACTGGTAATTGATAAACATGATAGAACTAGTGCAAAAATGCCTGGAATTCTTTATGAATTAAACATTGATTATGGATTCTACATAGGTGGTACTGGTAAACTTGATGTTCCCTACCTTGTTGGAGCACTACCCAGTTTCCGAGGATGTATTGATGATGTGTTATTCAATCAGCTAGACATTCTGATGCCTCTGAGACCTTCTCCTGGCTTCAAAAACATCCATGAAGTTTCCGTGGGGTGCAGTGACGAATTCTTTGCAGGTGAAGAAGAACCCATTAGTTTCTTCAGTTCCAGGTCCTACATTTCTTTCCCATCATGGAACGTGGACGATGAGGGAATCTTTGAGTATACCTTACAAACTTCAGCTGCACGTGGCTTGTTGCTTTACCACCCTGGGCAAGCGGGAGATTTCATTGCAATGGAAATGGAAGATGGTTTAATTAAAGCTTACGTTGGAAAACGTAACAGTAGAACCCATCTTTCCTCTCATAGGTCAGTCAATGATGGTCGTTGGCACTACATCAAACTGAAATTTACTGCAGAGTATTTGCAACTAACATTGGATGAAGAAACTGTGAAAAAATCATTACCTCCCCACAGTAAGTTGCCACTTCTGAAGGGATCCCTCTTCGTAGGTGGTGTAGATGACAACATACGATCAGAAGTGATTAAGTTAATCTCAGTATCTGGGAAGTACACCAGAGGAGGATCCTTCAAAGGCTGCTTAAGGAACCTGAAAGCCAACTCAGAAAAGAAATCGCTGAACAATGTTTTAGTAACTAAGGACATTTCAGCTGGATGTGAAATGCAGAGTGCTTTTAATACAAATCTTTCTTTAGAGATGGCTGTAAAGAACCCTCCTGTAAAAGCAGCTCCTGTATTTGCCATTTCCCATGAAAGCTCAATTTCTCTGGGCAAGGAAGACAAAAGCCACCTTTTAGTTCTTAGTAACTTGATTGTGCTAGAGGGCGGACAAGCTTCACTTGAATCTAAGCATATTAAAGTTAACTTAGACTTTAAGAAATTAGGAATTCATCAGTCACAAGTTATTTTTGGTATAAAGGAACCACCCTCTCACGGACACTTGAAACTGAATGTTGAACCAGTGCGGGAGGTGAATTCATTTACTATGCAGGACGTGTGGCAAGGGAAGATTCTGTATGTCCATGATGGCTCTGAGGACACTTACGATTATTTTAATTTCTCCATTTCTACCAGCAGTGAGAAGATTGTGTCTCCATATTTGCAAGGAAGTGAGCAGCATATGTTTAAAATTACTGTCACTCCAATAAATGATGCACCTGAGATCATACTTCCCAAGGGAAACTTGCTTCTTGTCTTAGAGAACTCAAAGAAGCGTCTGACTAGTGACCTGATAAAAGTTCTAGACAAAGATACGGATTCTGTGGGTCTCAGACTTTCAGTGCTTGGAAATCTGAATGCAGATTCAGGATTTTTAGAAAATTCAAAGCATCCTGGAAAAGCTATCACTACTTTTTCTAATGAGGACTTAAGCGAAGGCACTGTTTTCTTTGTTCACACAGGCGTCAAGAACTCAAGGATTGTTCTCAGGGCAAGTGATGGTGAGAAGGTGAGCAACACTGTTGTGTTACGTGTCATGGCAGTTCCTTTGGATTACAGAATTGTCAACAACTCAGGAATAAATCTCGTCCAGGGTGTTACAGCTCCTATAAGACCTAGGCATCTGGCAGTGGAAACAAACGCTGTCCTCCAGGAACTGGAGATACGGTACGAGATCACAGAGCCACCTCACTTTGGTCAGGTCCAAAGGCAGCATTCAAGGGGGGAGTGGAAGCAAGTCAGCTCTTTTTCTCAACGCTCTCTTCAGCGCAGCCGTGTGAGATACTGTAGCACTTTCAAAGACATTCAGCTGGAAAATGTTACTGACCAATTTAAATTCAAAGTTAGCATAGGAAACAGAATCAGTGAAGAGCACACATTTCCAATCAAAGTGAAATGGTTAAGGTACAGTCTATTGAAACATGCTCCTCTAGAAATTGAAAAATTAAAAAAGAAGTACTTGACTTCTGATAATCTTTTTGCTGTGATTGCAGATCTAGAAGTACCTGAAGATGAGCTTCATTTTAAACTTCTGTCCCTACCAAAAAATGGACAGATACTGCTTAATGATCAGCCTTTGCAAAAAGATTCAGTCTTTACCCAGAAAGATATTACTGATGGAAAAGTGGCATATGAATTAATCAGCTGGTACCATGAAGACTATGATTCATTTAGATTTCTCATTTCTACAAAGTATCTGGAGTCAAATTTCTATGACTTTGAAGTCTACATCAAATCAGATTTCAGAAACATTATTTTGACTAACAATGGCCTTAATGTTACTGAAGGGGAAGGAGAGTTAATAACAAGCACAAAATTGTTTGTGCAAACACCAGATAATAAAACTTTCCAATATGAAGTTATACAGTTTCCTAAGCATGGGAAATTAAAACTTACTAATTTTTCTGATTCATTTGAGAATAATGGCAATCTTACAACTTTCACTAATAAAGATATAACTGATAAGTGCCTTATGTATGTGCATGATGATTCTGAGACTGTGTTTGATGAATTTCTTGTCAAAGCTTCCAGCAAAGAGTTGGGAAAGGGGACAAACTTTGATCCAGAAGGAGAACCTTTGTCAGTAGAAATTAGATTCTACATTTCTGTCCAGCTGAAGAATGATGAGAAACCAGTTCGCATAATTGATAAGATATTTAATGTAGTGAGAAATGGGCAGCGATTGTTAACTTTGGCAGATCTTTGCTATCATGATCCTGATTCTGATTTTGATGATGGACAGTTGCTATATACTAGACGTGGTATTTCCAATGGGGACTTGGTGCTAACAAATGATACTTTGCATAGACTCTACCAATTCAAACAAGTGGACCTGGAGCAAAAGCAAGTCTTGTTTGTACACCATGGTGCAGATTTTGGGCGTTTTGTGCTTTTTGTGACAGATGGCAAGCACTATACTTCTTTGCTTCTGGAGGTTAATGCCACTGATCCTTATGTTAGCTTGGCAAATAATACAGGATTGTTGGTTCTAAAAGGGAAGGAAGAAACTGTTTCAACAGCTAACCTAAGTGCTACTACAAACCAAGACATAAGAAATGATCATGAGCTTACATATGAGATACTCTCTTTCCCAAAATATGGAAGAATATATGTGAATAATCTATTAATGGATTCCTTTACTCAGCTTGATCTGATAAAGGGGCATGTGACCTACAGACATGATGACAGCAACAACCTTATTGACACATTTAACTTTACAGTCCATGCTGGAGATGCCCATCTGGATGCTGGACTGCAGGTTCACATATATTTGGAAAGTCAGCAGCAGCCACCAAGGATTGTGAACAAAAACAATCTCTTGGTCGAAGAAGGAAAGCCAGTTAAAATCAGTAAAGGAAAACTGCAGGTAGGTTAACCATGTTGTCCGTTCCTCCAATCTTGTAGCAAGTTTTCGTCACTGTTTTTTCAGCCATTGCAGTGTCCTTAGTTTGTGTCTTCTCTTCTTGAACTCCTTTTGATTACCACTAATATGACTGCATTCTGGGTGCTTAATTCAGGAGAGACTGACACTAGCAATCTTCCACTTTTAGGAAGGAAAACTGATTATGTTAAAGAAAAAGACTGCCCATAGTCTTTGACTCTGTTACATATTGGTGCTTAAGAGAATTATGATTTGGAGATGCTGCATGTGTATATTTGTTTTAGTTGTAATAATTATTTGTACTCCATGTAATGTTCTTAACTGAGCTGGTGGAAAGTACCATGGAAGAAAGGGTTTTGTTTGATTTAGTTTGGAGCTAGCCCAGTTTAAATTGTTTGAGGTTTAAGTCCAAAATGTTAAAAAACAAGTCAAGTCACAAGCCTGAGGCCATTTCTGCTTGATTAATTCTTCCCTGTCTGATGTTTGTGTGTAGCCTTCCAGTAACCACCGCGAGAGGGCTCCGGCTGCACATTGCTGAAACCCTGAAATCCTTGTTTCAGGCAGGGATCTATAGCTGTGAGCCATTAGTTAATTATGGCGTATGTTCCTTTTCAAAACTTACAAAACATATTTGGGGTTACAAAATGGCTTCCATGCCGCCTTTATTTAACGTGTGTTGCTTAAAGTATTGTATTGTTTTGGGAACTGTGTAACCCGTATAAGGAGTGCCGGTTTAGTTAGGTAGACAATCCCAGGATTAAAAGTGAAAAATTCAGAAGAGAATTATAGAATTTCTCCTACTTCCATTTGAATAATTTTGGGATATGTTCTTAAATTTAAGGTTGTTCATGAAAATAGTTCTCCATCTGAGATTGTGTTCACGGTAAGACAGCTTCCAGTACATGGATACATTCGGAAGTTTTCCTCAGAAGAAAGTTATCTCAGTTCTGACCAAAGGCCAGTTTTGAGCTTCACGCAGCAAGATGTCGACGAGGGCAAAGTTCAATATGTGCAGACAGTTTCTGACCAGCTAGATGACCATTTTTTTCTGGATGTGACCAATGGTGTCACAACAGTGAGCGGAATAGAGATCTCTGTAGACATCATCCCCAGAATGATTCCACTGGAAGTACAGAACTTCACAGTAATTGAAGGGGGCTCGAAAGCCCTGGTGGAAGATAATCTAAAAATACCTAGTAGACACTTTGCAGGACTCAGCTGTGAATTCATTTTAACTGAGCAGCCAAAACATGGGTATGTTGAAAACTCTTGTGTTCCTGGAATAAAGTTAACCACATTTACCAGAAAACAGGTAATACCTTTAGATCTTGGATGTAGTCGTGATGAATTCTTTGTTTTGCTGAAAGCTGTGGGATTTTGTGGGAGGTGGTGAGAGACACGAGTTTGAGCTCTATTCTGGCCTTGATTTGAAGATCTTTCTGCTGTTTCTAGCTGGTCATTTGGAGTGGGGAAGGAGGCTGCCTTGTTGTGGGGAACCACATCACTTCCTTGATGGCACTATTGACACAGGCTAGTGTGCTATTATCACAGTAGTCTGATGCGCCAGTCACATTCAGGCAGAGTTGTAGATACTCTGGAAATGTGGGACTGTGGGTGCATTTTGAAAAGACAAGAGGAAATGGTATGTAGATTGAACAAGGAGAACAGTGGAAAAAAAGTAATTTTTAAGGTAATATCTTTGCTCACAGGCAGCCACTATATGCACAATGTGCTAATTTTCAGTCATTTAACTCCAAGAAGCAAAAGGGTATCATAAGTCACCATCTACTAACACTATGTTCAGAGTATAGATTCCAGGAAACATTGTTAAATATAGTGGGATTGGATTTCCATTTTTCCTTCAGGAAGAAGGGAGAATGCTAAGACTGGCAAGATATTCTGGCTAGAGGAATGGACAGATGAGCAGTAAAATTTACTGTTGTGAATGGAGCAAAGATAGAGGTGCAATCTGATAGTCAGCATAAATAAAGTTTTGGAAGTCATAAAATGTTTGTGCAATAAATACAGAGAGCCATGACTAGGATATTATTCAATGTGACATTTATTTTCTTCTAGCCTCCTTAGTTTTTCAGCTTGTTTTATTTTTCAGGTGGAACAAGAATTAATCTACTATGTTCATGATGGCAGTGAAGGACTGATGGACAATTTTACTGTGATAGTAAATAACACGGAGTTGTGGAAACAAAGTTTGCCCCAAACTGTGTTTGTAACTGTTACTGCAGTAAACGACGAAGCTCCTGTTGTAAAAGTAAACAGAATTCTTCAGGTTTGTTTGTCAACATTTTGAAGTGTTAAAATTAATTCCATTAATTCTGACGCCATTTAATGCCCCTTCTTTAACAGACTATTGGGTTTGTATCTGGTAGGCTAGTCAATATAATACCTATTAGTCCTTGGATTTAGAGAAATTAATGCTAATGAAAGGAGGCAGTACCTAGGTTGTTTTTAGGAAGATTTTAGACATCATGAAGAACACTTTCAGCTGCTGTAAAGTTTATCTAGAAGGCTGAACAAGCATTCTTTTAATCTTAAAGTTACGTGAAGTCTCTTGGACTGATGTAGGGTTTGTGAGGGTGGGTGGCTTGCACCTGGATGGTTGTTATGTTTTAGTATTGTTTGCTGTGGTGTCTTGAGGGCTGTTACGTAACATGTAATGAACATGTAACTCAGAAAAGTACCAAGAATAGTGATGATGAGAATGTCAACTTTTCACTATTGTATTTGCACAACCTTCCAACCCCATGCCTCTTGCCCTGAAGTGTTATAAAGGGTCGGACCTGCTAAGGTGCATTCTGCTGCCTGCTCCTGTCCAGATGTGCCAGTGGGATGGGACAAGAGCGAATTGATTATGTGTTGGGTATTGCTTACACAAAACAGGCGTGTTTCTTTCTTTAAAACTCCAAATAACAGAATGCATTCTGTGAAAATCTAGGGTCATCAGTACATTAGTGCAATCACTGAGGCTATTACTATGTGATACTGTGAGCTAAGAAAAAGATACGTTAACTTTTTTCTAACTGTCTTTCTTCCCTCCACAAAATCCTGAAGAAAATTTTAAAGTTGTTGCCTGATGCTGCCTTTAGCTCTTAGTAACCACAACTGACGTGTTAGTCTACTGGTCTTTGAAAGGTTATCTACCACCTTTCTACAGAAGTCACTACTGTCACTTCAGTTTCAGTGCATTTTCAGATTGATTAATTAATTAATTTGTTTATTTATAGTATTTAACCCAGGACAGTATAGTATAGTATACTATATACAAATACTGTATGTGTAGTATTTGTTTGTGTTATGGTAGCACTAAGTAACCAAAAGCAATTTAGTAAAGACACTGTGCCCAAAAAACCTCCACATGTAAAGAATTCCAGTCCGAGATCTGATGGGTAAAAACAAGTTAAGTGACTCTAAAAAGCAGAGTGAAATGACCATGGATCAGCTAATGAACTTGTGGTCACAGTAAACCAGCTGGAAGACATCAAGGCAGGGAAGATATTTAGGAATTGGTTTGAAAGAAGCTAAGCAGGATATTTTGAGGCTGCCATCATTCCCAGTGCTCTGTGATGCAGTTTGTAAATTGGTGGTACCAAAACATACATTTAATTTTATGTAGTTAGTTGTGCGTTGGAGAGGGAGCGTGTATTACTTTAAAGATGATTGTAACTTTGTCTTGTGTATTTAGCCATTTTGCATGAGAAAACGCATAATTTTTAAACTAGCTGTAATGGTAGTATTGTGCAGCTTCACAGTGACAGGAGATAATCTGCAGATGTCCACGATAGAAGTCATCCTGCTCTGTGCAGAGACTGCTGACAGAAGGGCAGAACTGCCTTCACAAACATTTGGGTGGCACAGAGCAAAACCTTCCCTGGTTGAAGTAATTACTGGTACTCCACAGACATCAGCACAGCACACAGTAATCTTTGTCTAGTCACAGAGAAGAGGGCACTGTGTTCAGTCAAATTTTTCTGGGTCTCTGTTCTGGAGCACTGCTGGCATTAAACTGTTGGCATTGAACTGCTGGAATTGCAGTCTATTAACAGAACTAAGGCTGTACAGTGCACTGCAATGCAGCTTATAGATTTTTCTAAAAATATCTGTGAATCTAGGCTTCCCAAGAGCAAGGATAACAAAGCTTCACCTACCCAGAGTTGGTCCTCTCTACTGGGGAGGCAGGCTGCATGCTAGAACCAGAATGCTGCGTTTGTACCTGTGGTTTTGCTAGTCATGCACAAGCTATTGTTGAGAAATCAAGTTTGTATTTGTTGTGAGTGGGTACCAGTATGTACACATATGGTGGATTCATGTGCAGTCTAAAATCTGGCAGTCAAGTTATCTGCTAGGAGGAATACACTGAGATGATTCTTCCTGAAATCAAACTTGCACATCCTCAGTGAGGTGAAAGAAAACGGGTTTTTCTTAGTCCTGCTAAATAGTGAGATGAGATGGGCATTTCTGTGTAGGGTGATGGTGGCTGACCCCATGTTCTAGCCAAACAGTCTGTGCTCCTCAAGGGCATTGCTAGTGGTAGATGCTGAAAAATAGACTACGTTGCTTTTAAAAACTCAGTAGCTCTTCTATGTATTTTGTAAGGTTGGAAATAGGCAAAAGTATAAAATGACAGACCAGTTCTGTGAAAACTGAAGTCCAGTAGAACTGTTTGAGTTGACTGAAGTTTAGGACCTCAGAAATTTTGCAGGTCACGATATAAAGAATCAGAAAGAACTGCTGAATGATTTAAAAATAGGCTAGGATATGGTGTCTGCTGTTGAGAAGTAGCTTATGTGAAGAGGTGCATTATGTGGCCAGTGATGTTGGTGTGGGCATATGGCAGTTAATTTTGGCCTTTGTCATGGGCTTCTGTCCAAATGCAAGAAGCTGTTGGACATGTGCACACATGCTGAATGAGTATAACTCTAGCTTCCTCACTTCAGAGACATCCATAACATTCCTTCTTCAAACAGCCTTGTCTGTTGTTATGAAGGTTATGAGCACCATGGGGGGAGTTTCAGGGTGACAGACCTAAAAAGACTCCTTTTGGGAGTTTTTCTCTGGTTTGTCTGTAGGAAGTGGAAGTAAATGAGGGTTTAAAGTGTTTTGGTTTTTTGGTTTGGTGTTTTGTTTTTCCCCTGGCTCAGAATTTGTGACATAACGTATAAAATACAGGAAGTTCTACTGTCCTGAGGACTTCTGTATTCTGTAATGCATTTAATGAGATATATTTTTATTTAAAAACTTAAATTATCAGCATTTTAGATAAAATTTCTTAAAATTTCCACAGGTTTTATGGGCTTTTTTTTTCTAGAATGGGAATGGGTAAAGGAAATAGGATGTTTTGAAGAAAATCACTATCCTAGCATTATATGCTGCATTTATGTGTGTTTAAATATATGGGTAGCAATGCTGTAAAATGACTGTATCCTCCTGTTGCCACAAGAGGGCTATATTTTCCTAGAATTAGGTTTTTTAAAAAACCCATGGATTTAAATGGATTATTTTTGTTGTTTTCTCTTAAGTTACTCACTAGAGTGTTAAAATGTGAATACAGAATGTCTGGTAGGATATGTAGCGTGCAAGGAGATACTGATGAGCTGAACCCTGTAGGTAGAACAGAATAAATCATTTCACATCGGCAGGGTCATGAACCTTTTTTTGGACTATAATTGTGGAATATGTTAGGCACATGAAAAATCAGTGTCATGCTACGTCCTGGAAGTTCAGATACAGTTTTCATGGTGCTCTTTAAGGAGATTTTGATTCCAGATATAAAAAATAAGATGCTTGTACAATTCTTGCTGTGTTCTCAGTGTTTGCTTCCCTGTGGTTCTTTTTCAGCTCTTTGATCTCCTTTCATTCCTCGAGGATCATGTTGTAGACCATGTATAGTACTTAAAAAGCATTGAGTGGTAGTGTGCTGGTACAACAGAATAAAATACTGACATTGTAGAAAAAACACTTTTCTATAATTAGAATTTTTAACTCTTTTTTCCTTTAGTAAGGAAAATAATTTGAAACTTAGTGAGTAATTTCTAATGATGTGTCCATTGTAATTTCTTATATTTTTGCATATTCTACATGTGACCTTTTATTTTCTTCATAGAATAATCTACACAAGTGCTACTTAGATGAATTAAAAGGTCTCAGTACAAAACATGTGACACTGATGTACCTATTTGGTGCCACTCACTAAGTCACTCTGTGCCGTTAGTTGTCATTCTGTGTCGTGTCATCCTTTATCAAAATTTGGTATTAATAATTACATTACAGCAAAATATGTATTTCAGGGGAGAAAAGAACTATTTGCTAGTTGCAAGGTATTTTCTATTATAAACTTACTTTCCAATTTTTCTGATTAGGAAAAAATCTAACTTCATTTTAGTATCTCTTTTTCCATGGCACATATTTTGTGACATGATGTAGAATGTAATCTTTCCTCTGTTGAAGTGTGGTGGCACAAATTTCAGTGGTTTCAAAGTTTTAAAAGGTTTTCTTTCATGGTTCATGTTAAAAAGTAGAATTAATACATAGTGAATTGCGATTTTTGGCTTCGGCAGAGGTAAAATGCCCTTTGTTAAGGATCATTTTTCCTCTTCAACCATTTGGTGTGATGTTACTACCAGATATTTATTAAGTGTACTAAGACCCTAGGAAGACAGAAAGAAATGATGCAGTGTGTGTTTGGAAGCTCAAGCTGAGGTATTTAAAGGTTTAGGCTTTTAAGATTTTATGCTATTATATAAATTATGCATGGAAATAATTGATATTGATGTAGTGAATATTTTAAGAATTTCATTTCATGTTGAGATAAACATGTATTGTTGTTTGTTAGCACTTTTATCCATAATTCCAAATATATAGAACTGAAATCAAGAACAAAATGGGCCATTGCTTATCCTTCCCAAACAAGAAATTGTCCAGTTAGATAGGGATGAAACTCAGAGAGCAGTCCTTTCTGCTTGAAAGAAGGTACTTTAAAAATCATCTCGTACCAGGTACCCCTGCAATGGGCAGGGACACCTCCTGAAGACCAGGCTGCTCAAAGCCTTATCCAACCTGGTTTTGGACAGTGCCAGGATTGGGGAATCCACAGCCTCCCTGGGCAACCTGTTCCAGTATCTCACCACCCTCACAGTAAAGAATTTCTTCCTAATATCTAGCTGAATTTCCCCTCTTTCAGTGTGTACCCATTCCTCCTTGTCCTGTCACTGCAGTTCCTGTCAAAGAGTCTCTCTCCAGCTTTCCTGCAGGCCCCTTCAGATACTGGAAGGAGTCTGTGAGGTCTCCACACAACCTTCTCTTCTCCAGGCTGAACAGCCCCAACTTCTCAGCCTGTCCTCACAGTGGGGGTGCTCCAGTCCTCTTATCAACCTCCTGGCCCTCCTCTGGAATTAGACTTAGAATGTGCTCCAGATTTAGATTTACTAGAAGTAAGTAATGGTTTTTATACCATCTTTCTAAAAACTAGTTAACTGTTGTCTGGGATTGTGACCTTGCAAAATGGTAGGCATCAGTTGTTTCAGCTCCCACTGTACTGAGCACCTCTGGGTGCACTAAAAACGGGCCTTTAGTGCATTTTGTTAGAAAATAATGCAGCTACAAGAAGTGTTCCATTTCTATTAGAGTTTGTGCTGTCCCCAGGCTGCTTTTCTTTTATCTTTTCTGCTGGTGAAAGTAGAGCATATTGAATGCCTTGCCTGCTGTGAAATACATGACTCTAATATTCATGTGTATGTGTTGGAAAGCAGCTCCTTGACTCAGTTATCATAATACAATTTTTGTTATGTTTCTAAGAGTTTGTGTAATTCTTGACAAATAGAGCAGTTGTGCTCCAACTGTCTGAAGTTCTTAACTGGTGTAGGGTGTATTTGCTTGTATTATTTCAAGGTCTTGTGTTTTGAAAATGATTTGCCAAGGTGAACTATGCCAGTCTGTGATCAGAGATTTGGATGGACAGTAAGGAAACCTGTCATAGCTGCTAGTGTTGCATGGCACAAATCTTTATTCTTTCTTTTTCTTGGAGTCATGTGTCATCCATCCCCATTTCCCATCTCCTGTTGTCCCAGTTTTCTTTTGTATGCATTTTTGTTCTTTATTTTTTAAAATTGTTTTTGCTTTTCTAGGTCTGGGTGGGTTCAGTCACAGAAATAACTATTGATGACCTCTGTGCAGAAGACAAGGACTCCTCACCATTAGAACTTGTGTATTCCATTACTCCACCTAGCAACGGGCACTTGGCTCTGAAGTCTTCTCCAAACAACAGCATCCTTACTTTTACCCAGGCTCATATAATTAAAGGGCAGCTGGTATTTATACACAATGGTATGTGACTTCAAAAATACCACATTCGCTACCAAAATACTGCTCCTATTCAGTATATTTGTGTTTGTAATCCATTAAAGATTCCATTGTAGTGTCACAAAGATCTCGGAGCACTGGTTATGTGATACATTATCTCAAAAACTAAACAAGAAAGGGTCTGACATCTACTTAAATATGTGCTCACTGGGAAACCTTTGTGTTCTTGTGGTTCATTAGATAGCAGCCTTCTTTCTGAAAGCAGTTTTGCAGTAGGGGAACATTTTCATGCACCTTTCAGAGATATGAAATCCATTTTTTTGAGTACTGTGATAGAAATTTCCTGAAGCCTTTCTGTCTTGCTACAGTGCAGAGCTGTTCATGGACCAACAGTCTCATAGATACCTGCCACAGTGTAGTGATGGATGATGAAGTTATGGTTCATCTGTGTGATGTCAGTGTCCCTTTCAGGCTGTGAAAGAATTAACCTTTAAACTTTGACTCTTTCTCCCAGTGTCCAGAGCTAGAGACTGGGTTTCTTGTGCATTTGAGAGAATGTGTAGGGAATAAAAGAAGTCAGGACAGCTTTGTGCGTATTTGAGTGGCAGTGCTGGGAAGCCACAGGAATGAACTTCCCAGTGGGGTTCCAGCCAGAAGACGTAGGGCTTTCACAGGGCAATAGCTACCTGTTTCCTGCTCCAGCTCTATTACTTTGTTACGTCAGTTGAAAGAAGAAAGCAGTTGCTACAGAAGGAATAAATCATTGTTTTGGGATGGAGATAGAAGAGGTACATTGCTCTCCTGCCAGCCCTGAGGCAGGCTGGAATTCCAGTTCTGCCGTGGGTGTAGCAGTCACTCCAGATTTGTGCTGTGTTAAAGTTATGAGGTTACTCTACCTTACAATGCACTGTCTTGCAGAGTGCATGTGTTGCCGAAATTGCTTTACAAGCAGCTGCTGGTGAGCTGTAAGTATCCTGCTCAAATAATTTGGTCAGGAAATGAAAGGTCAAGAGCATGACGAAAGTGAGCCAAGCTGTTTAAATTGTTCCAAGGGAGACTTTGACATGTAAAAACCCCTGTGATGGTAGGACAGTGGTAGGTCTCAGTGTGAGGAAATTAATCCACTCTGTGTTCCAGAAAGGGCAAATGCACATCTGTAGTCTTAGGGAGTGAATCTTGATTAATAAAAATGAAAAGACCAGAAAATTTCATTTTTCCAATGAGAGGGAGTGTACAGTGAATTTGTAAGAAAATTGCCCAGGTTGTGTGTCAGGTCTTGCAGCTGCTCTGCCTCTGCCATCTGCTCAACCTTATGGTCTTCAGTGCTTCACAAAGTACTGTGGTCGTTTCGCTTCTTTTCATTTCTCAGGAGGTCACTGATTGTCTTCCCTCCTTCGTCTTGACCTGTTGCTTGAAATGTAATTGTTTCTCCGATCTTACTGCCCCTAGCCTTATCCTGGGGCCTTTCCTTCTGTTGTTGCTGTCATTCAGCTTTTTTATCCCTTTTCTCTACATTTCCTCTGTTCCTTGTCATCAGTCTTACAGTGTGTGCTGGCTTCTTTGTCTCCTCTTGGAAGTACCCCCACTTACTCTTCCTACTCACTTGAGCCCTTTCCAAAGGGAAGAGGAGCATCTTCTTGGCTGAGGCAGCTCTTCCATCCTCTGGCTACTCCTCATGGCGCTACACATTCTTTCCACCTGTATGTGGCAATGACTCTCCATCCTCGGTGTCTTTTGTACTGCCATACAGTGAAAGTACTACCATACTTTCCTTTTATGCCTCTAAATTAGAATTTTCCCTTCACGTTGTTCAGCCTTATGAATTACATTATGCTGCTTATTCTGTGCTGAGTTGCCAGTCTTTTTTGCTCTCATGTTTTTGATCTCCCCTTGAATTTTTTGTTTGTTTCCTCCATAATCCCTGATTGTTTTATCACCGGTGTAAATGCAGAACTAGAACACACCTTTCCTTTTCTGTACCCTTCTTTCAGTGTGAGAATTCCTTCCCCTTATTACTCTTGCTTCAGCCCAGGGTGCTCCCCTCTCGCTTTTGCAGTATGGGCCCTGCCCTTAAACTCTGATAGTGTTTTTCTTAGGACAGTAATGAATTGAACTCTTGTTGTTTCTGAAGTCTTAGTATCTTCTCAATGCAGCTTTTACAAAGCCTCTTTCTGGTGTCCTTTTAATCACCTCTGATCAGATACAGCTTAAAAAATTAATTGTGATGAAATAATAAGTGTTCCACCCAAGTAGAACTTTGAGATGTAGTTCTGTTCATGACTGCTGATGAAAAAATGTTTGTGTCAATCAAACAGTTGACTTGACTTAGCCAATAAGCAAGTGAGGCTGCATAAGCAGGTTCACTTCAGGTTTTTTTCAACTTACTATGTGCAAATACTGATTCCCAGATGCTTTTTTGAATAAGCAACTGGTTCATTTTTATCAGAATACATCAGAAAATAAAAACTTTTGAAATAAAAACAATATGACTAAGTCTTCCAGAACTGCTTCAGCTGCCTGGCTGAATATAAGAGCATTTCTTAGGGGTATTGTTAACTATAATCTCAGAACCCACATTTGAGTCTTCTGATATATTATTTGTAGTTAGGCAAGGTATGCTGATCTTTACATGAAAGAACATGGCACCCTCTGGCTTTCTATCTTCTTGTAGCAGTATCTTCTGGCTAAATTGGGCAAAGCAAGTAGAAGAGCATGGTAATTCTTTGCAACAGTTAATGTTTCACTTCTTTCTTCTTTTTTCCTAATTGAACAACATGGGGAGCCTCTGCTTAAAAGCAGCCTGTCAGTTCTGAGAGATGTATTTTTACAGGAATCCACTTAGACTCCTGGAGGTATTTTGCTATTGCTTGAGCCAAAGTACATACAGGTCCTAAGATTAAAGGGAAAAATGTGCATTTATTATGAGTGCATGTAACCTCTGAAATAGTTTAAGCTGTGACAACATACCTGCTTCAGCAGGGCTGAAGTGCAGTGAAGAGGCTAAGGAAACAACCAGAGTGTTGATTCAGACCTTTGAATATAAAACAAAATGAAAGAACAGTCTAGTTACTTCTCTCTCCAAATTCCTTCTTTGCCAAAATGTTACCGCTTAAGTGCTTTGGACCCTCATTAGACATAAATGGAGTTGGAAATCTGGGAGTCATTGTCTCCCCAAGTTTAATTTGGTTTCAGCTCCACTGAGTCAGTGAAGAAAGAGAAGAGATATAAATCTTGCTGATTTATATCTAAGGGATGTCTGGCCTTCACTGAAAACAACAGCCAGTAGTTCTTCTGGGGGGATGTGTTAATCGCATTACGAATTTATTTAATTCTAATTAAGATTCGAGGGTTCTGATCAAAAGTTGCTTTCAGGATGATTTTGGATATATTGCTAAGGAAACTTTCCTGTCTGCCCATCCAGGAGTCACTCTGGGGGTCACACTGACACCACCTAAGACTTTCATTGATGAGATGGAACCCCCTTCACATCTAGTGGCTCCAGTGAGCCCAGCTTGACTCTCTACATACCCACACTCACACAGACAAGGTTTCCTCACCGACTTGACCTCAGGTTTCCCTTAGCAGAATCTCAGGTGCCTGTATTCTTAAATAATTTAATCATGGTGCAACAGCAGAATAACGGCTCTGGCTGGGAGCCCCTGAGGTGGGACCCTGGCCCAGTCTAAGTCATGGAAGTCTGGAGCCGTCAGCTCCTGCTGTGTCTCTGACTGTCGGTCCCATGGCTGCAGGTCCCCGTGCCCTTTGTTAAGCAAAGGGTCAGCAGTTCAGGGCCTCTTCTCTCAGGTTCCTGCCACTCAGAGCTCAACCTGAAGTTGCACTGCAGCTGCACCCAGAGCTACCTGCACCAAATGTGTTCCTCAACAATATTTCACTGTAGCCAGGAATGTGAAGTGTCCAGTGTATGTTTGTGTTTTGTGTGACAGGGTAATACAAGAATAAATTTATTATTTTGATTTCTACAGGAGCAATGTCTGGAGGCTTCAACTTTCAGGTGACAGATGGTTTGAACTTTGCACCCCGACAGATTTTTAGCATCACAGCTCGGACACTGGTTATTAGCCTTGAAGTGAACAAAGGGCTCGGAGTCTTTCCAGGTATGGGGTTTTTTTTTACTGTGGCTTTGTCCACTTGAAAATATTGCCTCATATAGAGTTATTTGTCAGATACTTAACTGACTAAACAATGGAAAACTGTAGCTGGGAACATTTATGTGTGTTTTTAAAAAAAGGGTTAATGTTTTCTCAAACAGCATACTGCTTTTTTTGTTTGTAGTCTTTAACTTTTTGATGTGTGCTTGCTTGGAAATAGAAATTGGAAGTGAAATGTTCAAGTACAGTGAGATACTAACACTGTCTGCGTAAGCTCTGGAGATTTCCCATTCAGGTTTGTTTAAGATCTCTGTAGTTTATTCAAATATTTAGAGATGTCTTAGGTGCTTGTGATCTCACCTGGTAAAAGCGATAGAAAGAGTGAAGCTTGTGTCCATGAGATTCTGAATAGCACATGTAAGTTTTCCAGTTCACTTTTCTTTTGTTTAAAATGAGTTATGGAGAGCAGCACAGACTCACTGATGAATCAGAAAGACTGAAAACTTTGACTCATGTTTGTGCATTTGTAGCTAGTTGGTTCAGCAGCTGAGTGTTTTTTTAATGAAATTATACCATTGAAGGAGTTGATGTGCTAAGAGGTCTCACCAGAGCCATTTAGTCCTTTGCCGTGGCAAGAGTAATCCCTCATAGAGTTAAGAATCTAACATTTATTGCAGGATCAAAGAAGAAATAAAGATTCATTTTCTCTCAGCAATATCTTGCATCACACTTTTGTTTGTGCTGCCTGCTTTTTTTTTTTTTGTCTCCGAATATGATCTGTAGAATCAGAGAGATACTAAGAATTAGCAGCATTGTAGAAGTAGTAATCTGTACCTTGAAATATTAATTGGATGTGGAAGAGGAGCACTTTATCTTCTTAAACTTCTGAATATAACTTGCGTAAACAAAGGTTTGCAACAAAAGCCACTTAAACACAGGCAAGAAAAAATGAGATTGTAGCAGCATGATCTTCTAATTCAGTCAATATAAATGGGATTCACGTAAATCCACTTACAAAGCTTATTAACCTGCAATTTTGGTGTTTAAGGTTGCCTTGGGCACAGGGATTTAATGGAATTCTATCTTAAGCCAATGATAATTGTAAGAAAAGTATGCCTAATACTTCCATAGAAGGCAAAGTCTCTAGGCTGTCAATCAGTTCTTCAGTTTACAAAATACAGTATTTCTTTCAGCACTGCAAACTGTATTCATCCAAGATAGCAGTGTTTTTTCCTGTATTCTCACTTACTTTGGGATAGCNAAAATACAGTATTTCTTTCAGCACTGCAAACTGTATTCATCCAAGATAGCAGTGTTTTTTCCTGTATTCTCACTTACTTTGGGATAGCAAAATTCCGTTTAGATGTTAAAAAGTGTTACTAGCTCTTTTACATGTTCTCTTTAAGGTATTTTTTAGAGACATTCTCGAGCTGTATGGTTTTCAGCTGTACTTTGCCAACATGAAATGACTATTACAATAATGATGGTGCCAAATGGTTAATATATATAAAAACAACAGTCAGTGTCTTGTTATATTTTATAGCAGTATAAAAAAAAGTTAATTTTGAGCCAGCTTGAGAAATCTTCTCACTGGGGTAGTAAAAATTGAATTTATTGTGAAGAATTTACCATGTCTTCATGACTGGGTGTAAACTATCCTCTAAAGCATATTGTTCTGCAATTTTATAAGAGCGTGTACTGCTGTCTTCTTTTATGTTGGGTATATCAGATCTGTTTATATAATTTATAGATTTTTTTTCTGTTTAACAGAAGCTTGTTTTCTTCAGAATACTCAGAAAATTGACTGCTAGATATATCAGGTTTTTCTAGTGTAAGCTAGATATGTGCAGTTGGAGAATTTGCTTCTTCATGAAGGCAATTGCTCAAACAAGGAATGAGAGCTGAGTTCCTCTGAGAAGGAGAGGAAGCCTGACTTGTAGTTAATTTGAAGCAGAGCTGTCTCTGTCCGTAGATGAGATGATTTATAAGTGTTTAGCAGCGATAGGGAGAATGCTCATGCCAAAGCATTTTCCAATTCTTAAATGTAGGCAGTAAAAATGTGTAACGAAATTATTAGGCACCAACACTGTGCTGTTGTACTCCACTTGAATCGATTAGCTTGGCCCTACTCAGCATCACCTGTTCTTGTTGTGTGTCTTCCTCCTCTCTGTTCCTGTCCCCTGTGTTGGGGTAGGGTTGTTTTTGTGACCTCTCCTTCTGTGATTGGGAACACACAAGCTGTGTTCCCACTTCATGTTCCTTCACCCAGTCTGCTGGCTGGCAAATAACCTTCCTCTCCCTGCTGAGGTGTCAGACCAGAGGAGAACTGCTGTGGGTGCCGGAGAAGGTCCTGGACTCTCAGGTCAGAAGTGGGTGAAGGAGAAGGTTATGTTTGTGGGAGGATGCCATTTTACAGGAGAGCATGATAGACTGTGTTATCTGTGTCTCTAGACTGTATTTCAGGCTGTGGTGTGCAGTGAGTGAGGTCAGGTCTGTTAGGAATCGAGGGGGTTTTGTGGCAGACGTCCTTGCTCCCCATGGCCCTGCTCTGTCATGGCGATACCCTGGTATGGTTATGAAGAATTGGAGCAATACCTTCCACTGCAGTGTGACCATGTTTTAGAGTTACTCTGTCCTACTCTGTTAAGGCAATAAGGCCTGATTTGCGTAAGTAGCAGGTTATTGATAAATAACTGCATTTGCAGATTTATGTAGTCTGATTAACTGTTGTGCTCAGTTGTACATTCTTGACCACATCTACTGTACACACAAGGTCGTGCTTCCCTCCCTGCCTGTCACACAAAAAAGGGAAAAGAAGGGAAAGGAAGAGGAGGGAGACTTCTTGAATTAGATATTGTGTGGGAGAATTTTTCTCAACCTGAGGAACTCCTTCACCTTTGAAAACAGTATGGACACAGAGGGACATGGGAAGGTAAAATGAGAAAACAGGCAGAGGCAGAAGATCTTATAACAACTCTGTGTCAAAGTAGTCGTTATTTGAACCAGAGCACAAGCAGATGTGAACAAGCAGACTCCTGGTACTAATAATGGCTTGCAAAGTATCCCTATTCTTCAGTGTCCTTACCGTATTTTTTTCTTCTGAATATTATAGCATATATATGTGTTATTTTGTGTTATTCTTGTATGAACAGTATGCTTTATTGAAGATGCATTGATAATTCAGACTTCAAGGATATGTACTACTATATAGTCTTTGAAATTATATACTAAAAGCTATAAAAGCCTGTTGCTCAAGGAGAAAAGAAAATGTGAAAACTGAGGCAGAAGTGGAGATACAGGGGGAATAGGGTGATGGGAATCTGTTGCTTCTCCAGAATTATCATTGAACATGAATTTTAGTTTGCTGGTTGTGTACCTTGAAACTGCATCAAAAAGACGCCAGATAAAACATTTTTTGCTTTTAGGAAATTACTGCCACAGCTGTGTCAAAAATTGTCTTGGTTTGGCTAATGCCAGAAAGCTCTTTATAATCTTTAAGCCAGAAGGTAGTAACCTTAGTTATGTTAGCGTGGTGCTATGTATCAAAAGGATTTTGTTACCACTCAGTCTGTATCTATCTTAGTAAATAAGACATTATTTCACGTCAGGCTGTTATTTCTGTTATATGGTGTTCTTCCTAATTTGTTCAATTCTGTACTTATGTTTTAATTTTATTTAATGAAAATCCTATTTCATATTGATGAAGCGTACTTCTGTTAAGGATTGATATTTGTTTATGTGTTCACTAGAAACTTTGCTGTGTTGAGGCTTCTCTCAGTTGAATCACCTGTGTCTTGTGTGGCAGCTGGGAATGCCAAAAACGCTGGAGTTATAATTCAGTTCTAGACATGTGATGCAGAAACAGAACTTCTTATACGTGCTCTGTTCTATACTTCGGGTTGTTTTTGCAGAAGTCAGTATTTAGCGATTACATGTGCTGAAGAGAACTGCATTTTTTTCATTTTGAAAACAAGGGTACATCCTACTAATGGGCTTTTTAACTGAAAAAGCTGTGGAAGGGTTGTAAACAGAAAAAGAGTAACCCTGCTGATCTTAAAAAATGTTATTAAAAAACTAAGTAGAATTCCTGGGTGAGAGTGGGAGTTGTGCACACAAAACTTGGACTTTTGGAAAAAAATGCTGTTGTAAATCTTCTTCCTATAATTGACATTTTTTAGGTTCCAGGAAACCTATTTCACAACATGATCTGAAAGCTGTAACCAATGATGTGACCAATGCAGGAAACAGAACTATAGCTTTTGTGATTGTAACTTCCCCAAAACTTGGAAGGCTGATCAGAGTAGATTCTGATGACACCACTCAGGAAATCTCCAGTTTTACGCAGTCTATGGTAAGCATTTACTTTATAACAACTAGTTGAGGGGTAGATTGTTACTTCAAAGGGCATCTCAGTTGCGTATTCTTCATGTGATCCATTTATATCTGTTAAGTAACCAGGCATATGTGACCCATCAGTGCAATCACCCAGATTTGCTATGTCATTAAATATCTGGCATCTAGTAACGAACACAAGAGGAGCCTTTGTTCCCCTCTGCTTGGATACTAGCAGGGTCTTGGCAATTCCCACTGTTTTGCTTGTAAAACTATTTGTCAAGAAGAGCTGTTCTGGTGCCATTAACCAGCAGTTCTTATAGGTTGGAAGCTTTTAGTTTTTGGCAGAAGAAGCAGCCTTTTTCTCTACGAAAAGTCCAAGTATCAGATTCATTTCAGCTGTACGCAGTCCTCGTGGGTGTCCCCAAGATGACTTTTATTGACTGGATTGGCTGTGGTACTAAATGTTTGAAGTGTCTTAACTTTGATACATGTTCTCATACTGAATGACTAAAACGTGGCAGCTTATGTAACTTGATGGAAAAATGCTTTTGCAAAAGGAATTACTTGTCTGTGTGCAGAATCTGAATATAACTGTATCTTAAGCGTGCATTAAGGTATTCTCAGAAAATTGAAGTGAGGGAGACAAAAGGGCGTCAATCTTCTGACTTTGCTCATGGGAGAACATATGTTTACAGATTTCAAATGTAGCTATTTGATTTAGTGTATGAAGGAATAAGAAAATCTATTGGCCAGAATTTGAAACTTGGCCAGTAAAACCTGGAAAAAGGATTGACATTTTTGTTAGTTGTCATCAGACTTTGAAACAACCTGACCAAGGATGGTTGTGGAATGAATCTCCACTTGGACTTTATAAATTAAGGTGAATACAGAATGGTTCTCATAAAAAACATGTTCTAATCCCATTATGTTATTGGTCTTGTTTCAAAAGTTGCTGAGTTTTGTCTTATTTTATGAAAGAGATGAATTGTATAATGACACTGTTCCCTTTTGATCCCAAAGTCTGCCATTTTTATAAGTATTAGATGAAACAGTTAAGCATGTTAGACAGAAGATCTTTCAGCTAAGGTTTTGAAATGTCACTCTTTTTACCTATGGATAGGACCATTAGGTGTGTTTATCAGACAGTACCATGTTAGAACATGCCACTTATTCTCCATAGCTTTCATTTTTACTAAACTTTCCTTTTAACTTTGTAAATTGTGTAAGGATTTGGGCTGTAATAATATGTGTGGTTTTCTTGTCTATTGGGAGATATTTCTGTTGGCAATTTTAGTTTCAAACAAGTAGAGCTAAATGACTTCTTGTAGGTGGAATTAGGGTATCCAAACCAGCTTACTATTTATTCTGGTAGAGAATGAGATACAAGGGAGAGAAAAGGGATCCTAAATAAACTTTCAGTACAGTGTGTTATAATCTCTGAGAATTAAATATGAGTGAGAAAGTGGCATTTATGTTACAAACATTGCACATTTGCCATGTAATGGAGACTAAAGCATTTAGTTTCTGTTTGGTAGTAAGCTTGTAAATCTGATTTGAATTGAAAAAAAAATTTGCATTAGTGTAGGTCTTCAGGTTTTCATTGAGTTAATTCTGTGTTGAGGAACTTGAAATTTCACTTCGGAGAAGTACTATGCCACTAGCTTATAAAAGTAGTTATTGCTTTTGCTGGGGTGCTGAACTCTTCCCTATGCCCTGTGGTTTATTGCTTTGTTGCCAAAGCGAAAAAAAACCCAAAAGAAACAGAAATTACTATTGTATTCCAAGACATTTTTTCTTGAACAGATGTTGTTCAGCTAATATTCATTGTAGAGGTAAACACAGATATCCTCACCAATTCCATTCTGTTCTTAGCCCAGACATTAGAATGGATTTGTAATAAAAAAAAAACCCCAAACCAACCAACCAATTAAGATTGATACTAAACACCATGGAATTTAAAGGGTGTATATTGTGCCTGTATTTGTTACAAACATTTGCTGTCCTCAGCTTGAAGTTCTAGAGGTTTTGGAAAATTACCCCGACTAACATATCCTTTTGCTATTAATTTTTTTTTGTTTGTCCTATAATAGCCATTAAGAATTAAATCAGTATAGGGAAAGCAGAAACCTGGAGATGTGCCTACAGGGTTTTATCACATCAGTCTGAATTTTTTAGAGAAAAAAAGGGGATGGTTTCGAGGCTGCTGAGAAAACTGATCTTGAAAGCCTAGTTCGCCTAGTGATCTCAGTGGGAGTGTTGCAGTAATTTCAGGATTCAATCTTTCTGTATTCACACCTCACATTTAATACTGCAAAAATGCTTCATCTGTGATAACAGCAGAGGGGTTTTGTTTTCTTTTTTCACATCTTCCAAGCATATGTGATACAAACGTGTACTAATGAGTCTCTTCAAGGTGTTTGCAGGGTGTGAGGAGTGTGTTAAAATAGTAAATGTAGAATCGGCACCATCTCAGACAGGGATCTCTCTGGCAATTACAAACTAACATGTGCAGGTCAGGTCAGTGTTGCCTGGGAACTTGCCAAGGATTTAATAGGTAAAACTGTCATCTCTCCGAGCCAGTGAATTAATTATCAAGCAGACCAGACGCTGAATCTACTGGATAAGATTCAGTAAGTGTTCTAGTGTTGCTGTCATTAGGAATTCTATTACAGTACCAATGTATTGATCTTAAAATTCAGGTATAGTTCCAGCTGATGAGAAATAATCTGAAAATAGTGCCTTTTGCTTTGGGGTCTAAAGAGATAAATGGTTTTATCTTGTATGTGCATTTGTTTCTCTGGAGATTTACTGCTGTATCTTGCAATACTTTGAAGCTTGATTGCTCACAGTAGACTGATTAGATTCTCTTGAGTATGATGATCTGCAAGGTCAGTGCAGGCAGGGATAGGACAAACCTGATCCCTTCCTGTCTTTTAGGAATCCCCTTCTTGCTGTGATATAGAAGTTTTCCACTATGTAGTTCCACCAACTCATTGCTTGTAAGTGAGAGTAAATATCAGTGGTCATTACACTTCCTTCTGGTTTTCTTAGTCTCTTACCAAGTATCTTTTGCTATTTACAGGAAATAACTGTATGAAAGTCCTTTTCCAGCCTTCAGCCTTTCATATGCTTTTTCAGGACAAGTAATTGAGCCCTGCTAGTGTCCTTACAAAGAAAACCCTAGGCACGTGATGCCCTGATTTACTAAAAATACAGTCCATCTGAGCTCATGATCACCGTTGCCACTGCTAGTTTGAGATAGTTTCTCAGTGTTATATATCTCTCTGCTCTTCACGTAAGGCTTTAACTAAGCATTCGTGCCCAGTAACATTTCACTGACTTTTACCTGGCAACACAGAGTCCATCTTACAAGAAAGAGAAATGCAAGATAATCTCAGTGTACATACAGGCTGGATCCATGGGCTGAGGCCAGTGGTGTAAGGTTCAACAAGGGCCAGTGCTGGGTCCTGCCCTTGGATCACAACAACCCCAGGCAGCGCCACAGGCTGGGGCAGAGGGGCTGGAAAGGACCTGGGGGTGCTGGTGACAGCAGCTGAACATGAGCCAGGGTGTGCCCAGGTGGCCAAGAAGGCCAATGGCATCCTGGCCTGGATCAGCAATAGTGTGGCCAGCAGGAGCAGGGCAGGGACTGTCCCCCTGTGCTGGGCACTGGTGAGGCCACACCTCGAGTGCTGTGTCCAGTTCTGGGCCCCTCACTGCAAGGAAGACACTGAGGTGCTGGAGGGAGTCCAGAGAAGGGCAGCAGAGCTGGGGAAGGGTCTGGAGCACGAGTCCTGTGAGGATCAGCTGAGGGGAGCTGGGGGTGTTTAGCCTGGCAAAAAGGAGGCTCGGGGGTGACCGTACCACTCTCTACCCCTGCCTGAAAGGAGTTTGTAGCCAGGTCAGTGTTGGCCTCTTTGCCCAAGTAACAAGTGGTAGGATGAGAGGACATGGCCTCAAGTTGTGCCAGGGGAGGTTTAAATGGAATACTAGGACAACTTTCTTCATTGAAGCACGGCTGAATATTGAACCAGAATGCCCAGAAAAGTAGTTGAATCACCAACCTGGCTATTTGAAAAGATGTGTAGATGTGACACTTGGGAGATGGTTTAGTGGTGGGCTTGGCAGCTCCAGGTTAACAGTTGGATTTGATCTTAAAGGTCTTTTGCAACTTTAACAATTCTGTGATTCTGTATGCACTGTGCATGGACTAAGGCACAAAGGTCTCTTTGAGCAGCGTTCGTAAGATATTTTTTCTGTCCTTAACACTCCTGTTCATAATCCTTTTCCTCTTACACCTATGTCTTGTCTTTTCCTGGAACAGGTTGATGAAGGTGTGATCATGTATGAACACTTACCTGCTGAGTTGGCTGACTGGAGTGCAGAAGATTTCTTTACATTTACTGTCTCCTCTCCACCATCAGCTCTGGATATCCAGGTGTTCCATGTTGTCATTTCATATGAAATTGCCAGGCATGATCGGAATAGTCATCTTCTAGCAAATACAGGTAAAAATGCTTTGTGGTTTGGACTCCAAATTGTTTTGGATCTGTCAGAGGTCCACTGAAGAACGGACTAAAAACAAAAATGTCTTTCTCTTCAGTAAGCAATGACCACAATACTTCTGAGACAGAGGGTACTGTAAGTAGTAGGAAAGCTGCATTCACTGCATCCTTAGAAATGAGATTAGCTACATATGTTTGATGCTTCCTACTGCTGTAGAAGACATTTTGTATAATGGTAGGAGGTGAAAACACTATCAGAAGCTTTGAGATATTAATATTTCTTTAATCTTAGTCAAAATGCATCAGTCAAAAATCTTGTTTCTTATATGTAATTGTATTTTAAAAGTAGTGGTAATATATTTTTAGCCATGACGTGGAAATCAAGGATACCACAAAGAGATTTTCTGAGCATCATCAGTGTTTGATATGTAATTTCTGAAATAGTACAACTATAAAATGTTCAGTTTCTAAGATTCTCTTCTCATTTCTGCCAGGTGCCGTAGTCCAGGAAGGAGGTCGAGTATTAATCAACAAAACAAATTTAGATGCTTCAAACCTATTGATTAAGCTACCTGATGCACAGCGCTCCATGTATGAAGTCTGGTATCAGGTTGTATCTTTACCCCAACATGGCATGATTGTTGTTGGAGAACGAAACGTTACCAAAGACAAACCGAACTTCTCCCAATACATACTAAACAAATTTGGAATTATGTACATACATGATAATTCTGAATCTCTAAATGACAATTTCACTTTTGCCGTTTGGTTAAACCTAAAGAGCAAGCCTGCTACGAAGCCCCATAGTGAAGTTTTGGAGGAGATGTTTAATATCACTGTTTTCCCAGTGAATGATCAATCTCCAGAACTGAAGACTAAAAGACTACACTTGAAAGTCCTGCAGGGAGATGTGTTAATGCTGGGGGCAGAGAATCTGAAAGTTGAAGACTTAGATAATGCCCCAGCTGAGCTGAAATACACCATTGTTAGCAACCCCAATAATGGTTACTTAGCAATGAAAAGCAATCTCAGTGTCCCTATAAAAGATTTCACACAAGCTGATGTTGACAGTGGTGAAGTTTGGTTTGTACAGGATGGAAGTTCATCTTCTGGGGTGTTTTATTTCAGCGTGACTGATGGTAAACATCGCCCTTTATACAAACTGTTCAGTCTGGAAGTCGTACCAATTGCTCTTGTCCTAGTCAACCTTACCAATGTTGCACTGCCACAGGGCCAGACATCTGTCACTATTACTGATGTTCAGCTTGCAGCTGTCACAAATGGAAAAAGCACTAATATCATGTATGAAATAACTCAACCACTCAAATACGGGCACCTCATGATTGGAAATGAGCAGGTTACTAAATTTGAGCAGGCAGATTTGTACTCAGGAAGGCTCTCTTACCACCTGACAAATCTCACTGCTTCCAGTGAAGTACTGGAATTTATGCTTTTCACTGCAGAAGGCAATCTAACAGGACAAGTGCTGAACATCACAGCGAAACCTTTAGTACAAATTGTATCTGACCTGCAGATTTCAAATCAAGCAACTTATAAATTTGGAAGCAGTGACCTGGATGCTTCTGAGCTAGCCAATTTGACAAACAGTAATCCTAGATTTGAAGTGATAGTGCCCCCCTCTCACGGAAGGATTGTAAAGAAAAGGTTTGTGAATGATGCAGTGTTTGAAGATATTCAAATGTTCACCCAGGCTGACATTGATAGTGGTGTTTTGCTTCTAGACATAGACACAAATATGACGGGCATTGATCTGTTGAATGACTCGTTTACATTTATCCTCAGGGCAGATGCTGTGCAGCCTGCTGTTGGCTGTTTTCAGTATTCCATTGTGCCACACAGTCCTCCACTTGTGCAGGGTTTTACAACAGAAGTGCCTTTTGTAACCAGCATGACCACTTTCAAGGCTCACTCTACCTCAAAGGATGAGGCCCCAGCCTCCTCACAGAATGAAGAGCCTGCAGTAGCACCACAGAAGACTGAACCAACGATGTGGCCAGGGCAGAATCACTGGGGAAACCTACATGAGGAAGGTCCATTGCTAAACCTGGCAATGGGAACAAATGGGTCTGTGGGGTTGAAGACTACAAACCAGGTTAGTGCCAAGAGTCCCAGAGAGCAGGCAGGTGAAAGCAACCCTTGGTACATCATTATCCCCCTGGTCCTTGTGTCTGTGCTACTCATTGTTGCTGCTACTTCCGTGTGCATTTTGTTAACGTGTCAGAAGAAAGAGAAGACAAAACCTCCAGTCAGAAGTCAAACAGATGCAATCCTCAGCAGTGCAGATCAATGTCTGGAACGGAGCTTGACTGTGCCCACTGTCACAGTGACTCCTCTCATGAAGGGGGCTGAGAGAGGTACAGCCTCAACATCTGTGGCAGTAAGACATGAGCAGCTGCTTCCTACAGTGGTTTCTGCAACTACAGAAAGGCATCTGAAAAACAGCTTTTTAAGTCTTGATCCCGAAATGATCCAATATTGTCGAAAAACAAACCCAACTTTGAAGCGCAATCAGTACTGGGTATAGTTACACCAGTTTTGGTCATGCTAACTGATGTAGTATGGAACAGTGAATACATATTGTTGACATATAATTTGTTCTTTATTACACTCATTTATTATAGGTCACACGATACACTGTGTGTTAGATGAAATCTAAATACCTGTGAAATAATAATAATAATAATAATAATAATAATAATAATCCTACTGATTACCGTGGCCATAACAGAAGATTTACAGTTGGTTTGTCAGCAAGATTCTCACTTACTTCAGTGGGGAATTTGGCCTCATGGATTTTGAGTGCACCCTATGTATGCAATATTTTTTATTTCCCATGATAGGTAAAATAGAATGTTCTGTCATGGATTATGTGTTTTTAATAGAATTGTTGGGGTTTTTTTTAAACTAGTTTTGCTATAAAGGTCTTCTATTCCTTCCGAATCACTACTTCTCTTTGAAGAAGTTCAAATTATTTCAATAAGTAATTTCCATGGTGCTAATTTCAGTAACGTAATTTTGACCTGAAGGCTGTTCAGAGGCCAGTACTGAAGAAATAAAACAGTGACTATTTTGATGGGTCACTGAACTGGATATCCAGAATTCAAACTCAGCAACAATAATACAGCAGTAAATAAGGGTTCTGGTGGAATACTGTGAGATGTTGTTTGTTCTTTTGGTTTCTTTTTTCCTTATTTGATACTGAACTCTAGCCTTTAGTGTCTGAAAACTGGTAAAATACATCCTTTACGTCAACTCCACATGCAAAAACTGAGTATCTGTCAGTCAGCCTGTCTGCTTAATTACCTTTAGGCTCAGAGTATTTCTGGATGTGCATAAAATTTTCTGCTCCTGAGGAAGGGGTAAATTCTGCTTTCAGTGAAGCAAACACAACTTTCTTTGGAGTCTGTGTACTCAAGCAGATGGCAGTAGAATCAAGTCGTGGGCTGCATACTGTCATGTGTCCTGGAGCTACTGACAGAAGCAGTCCTGCAATGTGTAGTATGTATCCTCTTCTGAAGTTTCAGTTAACCCTTCATCTTCTGGAACACTGAACAAATGTGTCTTATACATTACTACCAAGTAATACCTACTCCAGCTTTGCTCTGGTGATAAAATGTGCAATAATTTCTGTGCAAAGGGAATATTTTTGTATTTTTGGAAACCCAAGCTCAGTAGTGATGTGCAGTCTCCAGTAAAGGTCCAGTTTTATTTCCACTGAGAAGAAATAATAAAATTCCTGTTGACTACAAAGAATGAACTGACTTCAAGGGAATGGTGCTGTGATCATAACCAGTCTCTTATTAACACTGAACTTCTGATCCATTTTTGACCTTTAAATTGTTACAGCTTCCAGCTAGCCTCTTTGAAAAACACTGTTCTCAGCAGTCTCAGCACTGCACTCACTCCGTAAACACTGGAATACCATTTTTATTTAGACCTAGGTGCTGCCATTTTTGCTTTTATAGAATGGATTTATGGACCTCAAGATCCTTGGTGCTATTCATTTCACACTACTTTGTTTTGGATTATTTTTTAAATTGTTGATGATTAAGTATGTTTCTGTCATTTATAGATGGCAATTATGGGAAATTTTTACCCACAAGGAGGGCCAGGTGTATATTCTGCTTGCTGCTGTGTTCTGGGAGCTGCACACAGGAGCAGTGGGGGTAGTCCACTTTACCACCTCTGCCATGGGCACACATGATTGTGGTGGATTTTTCAGAACCCACTTCAAGAAGAGTAGTCCATGTCACTGGAAAACACACAAGCCACTTGTTAAGCTGATCAAGTTATTAGAGCACGAGAGACTAAAGATATGAACCCTTCATATGCTCAAACTAAAATGTATTAGAACCTTGTCATACAGTTTTTACATCTGTTATTATCATATCTTCCATGAGGTGAGTGTGTGAGTTCACGTATGTGATCAGTGTAAAGGGCTCTGGGTGTTCAGGTGTCTCAGGTGGATCACTGTAGATCTGTGTGGTGGACCTTTTCTTCTTTCCCAAAGGTCGTCTTTGGGACTGTTCTGAGCAGCTCTCAGCCAGAGAGGTGGTGTTGCCAGCCACCACAGGGACACCCCTGCACCCTTTCTGGAGGTACAGCTGTATGTCTCTTGCCATCTCCTGGGACCCCTTCTGCTAACACCAAGCAGACACCAGCTTCCTCCAGATCCCAGCTGTCAGATGCAGCCTGCCTCCAACGTCTTCTAGACAGTAGCAGCAACCTGATCCCTTTGCACCTTCTCCAGGACACACTCCAAGGAGGAGTAAAGAATTTTAATCCCAACACTTTCCTGACACATGAAGAAGCCTGCCTCGCATTTCGCAAAAGAGACTTCATGCTCCAATACCTACCAAGTAGTGTGCCTACAGTTCAGTACCAAAATAGTGCACTGCTGAAAACTCCTGGAGTCTGGTGACAAAATCCACAGTCAGCTTGTGACAGGCTGAACAAAAATACAGAAGTGAAACATGTTCTTCATGAGATTTTGCTAAGCGTACTGGTGTAGAGACGGCTGTGCCTAAATTTGTGGTGCTCAGAGTGCAGTGGAGATGGAACGTAGGGCTGATGTAGTGCTGAAAAAAATGAGACCATGACATTAGTCAAAAAAAAAAAATGCAATGCAATTACAACTCCACAATTAAATGGGCATTCTTAAGCTTGAGCATTTGCATGCTAGGAGAAAAAACACCTATGAAAACATCAAAAAAGGTGGTAGACTTTGTGCTGGCTCTTTTGGCTTTAGCATAAGGAGCTGAAATCTTGCTCTGTTTCCGAAATGGTTTTGGTTGACAACAGATGTTCATTTCAAGTAGATAAGCCTTTATGGGATTGTATCTTGAGCATCTAGCTAAAACATTGAGGGGTTTTTTCAGTTTTGGTTTTGTTTTTATAGTTAAAATCAGCCTAAACACCTAATTAATCAGTGAAGTGTGCCAGCATTCCGTTTTCTTCCTCAGTTTTTGCTGCAGTGAGACAACTGTGCCAAACTGTGCCAATATGTGCCATATTATGTAATGCTTAGATGAAAACTATATGGATGTAAGTTTATTGTTAATCAGTGACTACTTGGTTTAATGCAAAATGCAGAGGTAATACTGTAACTGGTAACTACATATGAATTTACCTTTAAAATCCCACCCTGAATCCCTTGTTAAAAAAAAAAAAATTAAAAAATCTGATTATGTTAAACTTTCCCTGTGGACAGTGCAGAATAGTCTTTGGCAGAGGACAGTTTATCTTGTTCGTACATAGATATTTAATATAGATGGGAGAAGTCTGCTCTGGCTTAGCTAGAAGTCCAGGTTTGAGATGATAAAAGCCAGCTAGGGTGAATCTCATACTGGGTTTCCTAAATTACAATCTATCTAGAAAATGCAAAAAAAATCTCCCATTTCATGCTTATGGATTCTTTTGCAATTCTAGGAACACGCATATTTTATGGTTGGAATCTGGCTTGAATATTTTGGTTGTTTCACTTGGCCTTGAAGTTGTGTATTTTATTTACTGAAGGTGGGGTTTGTGAATGATTCCTCTTTTTAGCAAATGGAGTTCTAAACTGCATCATGAAAGTGCCTTGAAAACATGTATTAAATCAATAAACCATTTTGTTTATAATCCGTGCACTTAATGTTTTTGTGCTTTCTTTAAAGACCTGTGAAGTGCAGAGACAAGAGAATCCCATTGCCAGTAACAGCAGTCCTCTGGGTTTTCTAATGTTGTAATTTTTAAATTGCACATGTGCTGAGATGGCTGCTGTGCTGTGCTGAGTACAACTCAGTGTGTGTGGCTGGAAAAGGTGAGATATCTCATTGTACACTTAACCTGGCCATGTCCAGCACTTGCAGGAATGTAACATCAAAATAAATGCATTGATTTTAACTTGCTCAAACAGGATTGCACTGGGTTTATTTCAGAAAGATTTTCTGTTATTTAACTGCACCTAATTTTAAAATACCAAATTCTTATATACGTTCATGTTAATACATTAGTGCTGTTTCTTCTTTGATTTTCATCTTGATCAAAAGTACCCCGTCACTGCAGCCTCACACCAAATGCACTGTTCAACCTGATTTTTTTTCTTTATCAGAACTTAGCTGGTTTGCAGTTGATCCTGTAACTTGAGGTAAGGAACTTCCTTTTGAGACATCAGAAATGCTGGTGGCCCTGGGGAGCAGCTTCCCCTACACCATGAATCAGTGCCCTGAGCGCAGAAATCTGTCAGCTGTAGAGAGTTATGTCCCCGTCCTACACCTCAGAAAATACTGGTTTGGGAAGAAGAGAAAATAGGACAGAAATTGTCATAAACCCTTCACATTTTCCTTTTATTAAAATACTGGAAGGCCCAGCTACAACTTTTGCTGCAGTAGCCTTTGCTACCTTCTGCAATGCCAGATTCAGCAGAGAGTCTACTTACGTGGCCTCCATCCTGCTTGCACCACTTTTTTCAAGTCCGTCCTTGTGATGCTATGTTGAAGTACATTTTGTGAATATTTTTAAACAGGCTGAAAATAATTGTCCTGGCATATTGAATGGAAACTGTATTAATTTATCTTCACTCATTTCAAGCTAAATAATTCCTGCCAGAGCTTGTATATCCCAAATGCAGTCCGAGAACAAAATGTTCTTTCATTGCAACTGGTGAAATCTATATTTTCACATCTGTTTGTAGGGAGATTTTGCGTGGTGAAATGCTTGCTTTACGTGATCATTTCCCCATTTCCAGTCTTGCTGCTTGGTTATTTCTGTAGGAATGCTTTATACATGCTGGTAGGCACTGCTAGACATGAAGTTATTTGCAGACTGAGGTTTTAGCTGCAAAACATTTGCATGGCTTCGCAGTGAGGGGGGCATTAGTTTACATAAATTTGTTGGGGAAAAACAAAGGAGGAGCAGATTGAGCATTGATAGGGGATGGGAGTGTCAGAACTTGCAAGAACATGGGCAATAGATCAGAATAAATTTGCGTAAAGTAAAACATATGACTGATCTCGGTGATTTGCTCATTCACTTTATCTTGCATAGGTATTTTATATGTGGGGCACGAAAGCACATTGGTTAGGAAATTCTTGAGAGAATAAAAAATGAGTGATCAAGAGCTTGCATTTCATATACAAGTACAGACATTCAAGTACATATCAATGAAATTGAATCTCTAAGGGACAGGCACATGGGAAGTTGTTTTGAGACATGCAGAGCCCCCAGGGAAGCTGCTCTGCTGGCAGTGAGTGCTGAGGAAGGGGTTGGTTAGAGAGGCAGGGGGAGGTAGGATGATTACAGAGACAAGCCTTCTGGGATTAGATGGAGTTTCTAAAAACAGGGGAAGGTCATTTGGAAGCAGACCCATGGGTTCGTTTGAAAGGCAGAGGTGATGTGCTGGGCCATGCCTTAGGCAAGCAGGCTATAATCCACCACACTGCTTGGGAAGGGAAAGTGTCAAGATGAGTTTTGTTCCCACTAGAAGGGAGGGTCCTGCTTAGAAAGGGGTGTCAAAATCTAAAAGATCAGTTTGCCTTTTCTTTTGTCTCCCTCTGCAGCTGGCAAGAGCTCTATTAGAAATAAATCTTCTATGGCATGAACATTCTGAATGTTGACTTAAGAAGGTTCTTTCAAGAAGTCAAGTTTGGAGTTCATCAGATCACTGAAATCCTTTATGTAACCACCACTCAGACTGGCTAAGTTAAGTTGCCTAGGGTGTAACTCAGATATTAAGTCTGTTGGCATGAATGTTACCTTAAAAATAGAGTTGCAGTGTTCCTAGTGTCTTGGTAAAAGTGCAGAAAGGAACAGGATGAACTTTGGATTTTGACTGATTGTAATTGTAATTAATGATTAATGGTAAATCTAGCAACCTGCTGATACTGAAAGGTATTTATAAATAAAGCAACAGAGGTCTTGGTTTTGAGCACTGAGCAAACTACACAGACAAAGATGGACCAGAGCTTAGTCCTTGAAAGAAATGAAAATATCTGGAGAGCTGATCTCATTTACACATGGCTGCACAAAATACCATTGAAAAGCAGGATTAGGATAAGATAAGACCAGGTGCAGAAGTAAGCAGAAGTGGGATGAGCAACTAGAACAAACAACTCTTCTTCACAGACTGTCTCACTCACTCTGTTTTAGCCATTTAAGGTCCTGTGTGCTTCTAGGAATGGTGCAGTATAATCATCAGAGAGTGCCCACTTTCCTTCCCTAAATCACCTTGTTCCTGGTTGCAGCACTTAAGTTCATTTAGTCTTCACTGTGGTGCTGATTTCTGGGATTCAGAGACATCTCCTTGGTTCTGAGCATGGGGTCTGCCCTCAGAGGACCAATACTTCTGGGTGTGCAATTCAAGAGCAAGGAGGGAGGTAGTAATTGGTCACCACTGATCTCTGTAATGGCCTACATCTGAACCCACAATTTAAACTTAAAGACATTTTAAACCCATTTCCATTTCATTGGTCTCCCAGAAAACCTGAAATGTTGTAAAATGGTGGGTTCATGGTTCCTCTCAGTGACTCCACAGCTCAGGAAGCAGCAGCTTGTTTCCTCGACACTGAGCTGAGCTTGTGCTGTGCTTGGCAGACCTTGGACATATAGCAGCCTATTTCATGTCACACTGGGCTACTGCACAGACAGAGGACAGGAGCCTTCACTGCCTGGCCTCTGCATTGCTCCTGCTGTCAGAGAGAGGTCCTCTTCTGCATCTTCAGTGCAGCTGCAGATGAAGGAGTTGCTCTCAGGGGCTGTCAGGTAGTGGAACCCTGATCTAGTTTCACAGATTTCCCTGCTGCCACCCTGCTGGGGAATTCTCAGGCTGGCAGCTGTGAGCAGAGGGCAGTACTTTACTAAGAAACCCATATGTACATACTCTGCTTCAGAGTTATAACTTCCTTTAAAAAAAAAACCCAACCTTTTTTAAGAAACACAAACACAGAAGAAGACTATATAAGCACAGAAGACTATATAAATCAGGCCCTCTGTCAGATATTGTAATAGTCGTAAACAGTGCATCTCCCCCCAGGCACTAGAGTTACAATCTGTATAGGATGGATGTACATACTGAATGCAGTTTTGCCCATCACCTCAGTGACCAT
Source organism: Ifrita kowaldi (assembly GCA_013398055.1). Classification (NCBI taxonomy): domain Eukaryota; kingdom Metazoa; phylum Chordata; class Aves; order Passeriformes; family Cinclosomatidae; genus Ifrita; species Ifrita kowaldi. The sequence goes on along the minus strand of VZRS01005165.1, from coordinate 665,690 downwards.
TTAAGTCATTCTACATTGTGGGTGCTGTCATTTTCTTTAACAAGTCTGACTGCCTAGGAATTCACTTGTCTCTGTTAAGGAACTGTTACGTGGTTTAATTGCTCATTGGCCACAAGTCACCAACAGATGTTTATTTTATGGGAAAGTTCAATGAGAAGATGTTCCTGTGCATAGATTGTGGAGCAGAAAGCTTCTAGTACTTCAAATGTTTGAAAGTCTTTGTAACTCCAGACGTCTTGGAGCTGGTAAGTGTATTTCAGGGAACAGCATGGCTGCTGTTGGCAACTTGTCCAACTTTCACCGCTTTGGAAAAAAACATACCAATCCTGCTACACACAGGTAACTGTAGAACAGTTTGAAATAAACAGCAAAGTTTATTTTGTCTTCACACTCTTTTCTGGGATGCAAGACATGGACCTATTTCTTTCTTGGCTATTGATAAAATAAACAAAATAAAGCAAAAATGATGAAGCCAGTTGTTTGTGTAGCCAGTGCAGAGTCCACTGAGACTGAGTGCCTTTCTTTAGCAAGTGCTGTAGAGCAGCTGTAGCTGGAAATGTGTTTTGGATGCTGTGTGGGTAAATCATCCAACTGGTTATACTGACAGCATATGCCAAGAAATACCAAAGGTGGATCCAGCAAATACGTCAGGAAGGCATTTTATTTTCTTGTTTATAGCTTCCATAGAGGAGTGGAAGTTGTTGTTTTCCTATTGGGAGATATTTATATTTACGAAGTATTTCACTGAGCTCAACTTTTTGTCCCATGCTAGAATAGATGACACAAGTGCCTAGTAGCTTCCCCACAAGCATGTGATTTGGAAAGAGGGATATGCCTGACTCAAAGCCTCTGCAAACTGCCTTTGAAGATTCCACAGGCACAGGAAATGGCACAGCCTCTCTTGCTTTTAGGGCAGAGACAAACAGGACTCCTACACTCTTTGAAAATAAAATGGGTGCTGGAAACGTGGATAGTTTCACAGCAAATCTGTAGCCTCTCTGGTTGGAAGTGACGCCTCTGTGTCAATTTGCTCCTTCAAACCTGACTCAAGAGTGATCTTTCACGGAGGTGTAATGCGAGCAAGCAAAGTTGGCACTAGGGTGTTGCTCAGCCTGTGAAATCTCGTGGGTTGGCCATTGCCACTGATAGAAAGGAAGAACATCTAGTGAGCTCTTTCACTCTGAGGTTAAAGCACAACAAGGACCTGTAATCACCATACCTGCATAGCTGATGACATACACCAGCATTCACCAAACCTTCAACACTCCAGTAGGAGCCCTGACAGTGCCTGGTTTCACTGGAAGATGCTGAAATCAGAATGGCCTTTCTTTGGGCTTGCCTTGGATTTACGCTCTGCTGAGTGATGGAGTAAAGAACCCAGGCTGACAGTTCAGGGTATCACTTGATCTGGTTCTAACCTACACCTTGCCACTAGGTTTGCAAATCCCATATACTCTGGGAAAGTCTTGGTTTATTTAGGTAAGGGTGGTGATTGGGGCATTCATGTAATATTGGAGAAATTCAGATTTAAACCTTCTGCCTCTGACGGAGAAAATGCTCCCTTCCACTCCCAGAAGAGAGCCCAAACCTGTGAGCTGTACAAGCTCTTTGCAAAAATACTGAAGGAGCAAGAGGACATTAAACAATCATGTAGGGTGTTCTCTGGAGAATTAGGGTCAAGACTTCAGTAAGCCAGGTGAGTGTTCTCCTCTTTCCATTACTATGTGCAAAAATCAAGGGAAAATATGTTTTCCTCTGGAGGAACCTCCAAGGCCTTCTGGGGAGAACTGCTGAGCTGGCTTCGCTGTTACCTGAGTGACTGGGGAGTGCTGGAAGTCCATGGTGAGTGGAGACTGGCCCTGTCCTGCAGCCCACAGCTGGGAACCAACCTCTCTTTCATGATACAGACCTTGTTCATTTTGTTTGGCACAGGTAGCTCCAGGCCCCTATCAGTAGCTACTATGAAAACTTTTTTCGGAAACCTAATGCTCCTTAGAACTGTGCGTATTGAGTCCATGTGTCTAACCTACTACCTTGCTCCTTTACTTGTAATTTTTTTTTAATATAAAGCCACTGACTCCCAGCATGTTGTTGTAGAAGTATTCAGGTATTCTGCAACAAAGGCATTGCATCCATTTTCTTCTCCAGTCAACCACCTGTAGATGTTAATACCAAAGTTTTTCTTCTCCTATTGTTTTACCACTTCTTTTTTGTTGTTATTTTCAGTTCTCACATAAATGATCCCACAGAAATCATATCATCACACTTTCCTGCAGCCTCAGGCAAAGCACATTTTCTAACATTTTACTGCCACACAGCAGTTACCCAAGAGACACATTTTGCCATTGCTCTTGCAACAATGCTTACTTTGTTTTCAGGTTTTGATGGGTTGTATTCAACTATGTCTTCTTTGTCTTGACAGATTGTTTTCCAATTGCTGCTCCATCTTCTACTGTTTTCTCTAACATCCAAAAATGGGCCCAGCTAGCAGCAGATGTGATTCCACCATGATAAGAGTCTTTTTCTCAGATGAGTACAACACAAAATCACACTCATAGACCCATGCTGTTTTGGAATCACTTTGCAAGAAGTTATTTTGAATTGCTTTTAAAAATGCAGGAGACAGCCTTCACAGAACACTGCCCAAATCTGCTGCAGAATGAACTATTATTAAAAGCTGCTTTTAGAATTTGGGAATAATAACATAAGGATGCGAGGTTCAACTTCAGAATCCCTTGTGACATCCTATCAGGTTTCTCAGGTCAGTGCATTTCAAAACCTGATTCTGTATTTACCTGAAAGCGATACAAAGGGCTGCACATGTCTAAGCTACAAATAGAGTAGGGGCAATATTGGCACAAATAAAGGCCCCTTATCAAGTGTAAATAAAAATGATTTTTTATTGGAAGCTGATATAAAATTTAATCAGCTCAAATATTTCAGTCTGCACAGTGATCTTTTACATATAGTAAGGATGGTGTGAGGTGATGACTATGCATTGGGAAAAGCTGGCGTAACAGGTTTTTTTGTATAATGCTATCATCTCTCCATTGAGTTTTCTGGATTTCATGGAATTTCCCAGTGTCTTGTCTGTGCTGGTATTCCTCATTATAGTGAAATAACTAACTAAAGCCACTGGTGATCTGGTACTGAGTCCAAAATTTATCAGTGATTCTCCTTTCCTTGTTCTCATTAACAAGGCAATTTCTTTAAAATTAGTTGGTGGAAGATGAGGAGCAGCAAGATGAATGAAGTCTTCCTGTGGTTGTGTGTTTTATAGGCCCTGGTTCTGCCCTTCCTCAGGTTCATCTTCAGCTCTCTTCCCCCTAATGTTACACAGAAAACATTCAGTGTTTCCTGTTGCTGATTCATGTGCAGGCTCTGCAGAGGGATCTGGACAGGCTGGATCCATGGGCTGAGGCCAATGGTGTGAGGTTCAACAAGGCCCAGTGCTGGGTCCTGCCCTTGGGTCACAACAACCCCACGCAGCGCCAGAGGCTGGGGCAGAGGGGCTGGAAAGGACCTGGGGGTGCTGGTGACAGTAGCTGAACATGAGCCAGGGTGTGCCCAGGTGGCCAAGAAGGCCAATGGCATCCTGGCCTGGATCAGCAATAGTGTGGCCAGCAGGAGCAGGGCAGGGATTGTCCCCCTGTGCTGGGCACTGGTGAGGCCACACCTCGAGTGCTGTGTCCAGTTCTGGGCCCCTCACTGCAAGAAAGACATTGAGGTGCTGGAGGGAGTCCAGAGAAGGGCAATGGAGCTGGAAAAATTTCTCCATGGAAAGTGTTGTTAAACATTGGAATGGGCTGCCCAGGAAGGTGGTCGAATCACTGTCCCTGGAGGTGTTCAACCATGGCACTTAGTACCATAGTCTAGTTGCCGAGGTGTGATCAGTCAAAGGTGCTCTTAGAGATCTTTCCCAGCCTTACTAATTCTGTGATTTTGTGATTCTGTTATTCTGTGTCTGAACAAACCAGCCAAAATGTGCCTACACGCTGGCCAGATGGCTGCTGCCTCTTCAAACAGAGACATTGAGTTGGATCTTTGACTCACCATGAGATACTAAATTGGGCTTCTTTCCTCTTTTAGGCTGTTAATTTTCCAATGAACTTGTAAGTAAGAACTTGGCATCTTTGAGAATGTTGCACCTTTCTCAAACTTGGCTCAAGTTGGATGTTGCACTAAAGTTGGAGCTGGGAGGCAGACAGGCAGATGGCATGTTTGTACAGGGGTGGTTCCTATGGAAAAACAAGCCAGAAAGGAAGAAATACAATTCAGAGTTCAATGAATTTTATGGTGTTCCTTATATTGAAAGACTGAAATGTAAAACAGTTACACAGAAGGAGCTTGGTAACATGATATTTTTGTAGATAATTGAAGAATGAGGAATTGTGTTTTAAAACATGTTTTGTGATTGTCAAAGATAAAAGTTATTAACACACTGCTACATCACCCCTCCATTCCTTCTTCCTATGGTACTTTTAGTTACCACAAGGAAGAAGGAAGGGAGGGGAAAAATTGTGTTGGTTTTTTTTCCCCCACTTCTGACTCCATTTTTTCTTTTAAGTGCTTCAGTTGCAAGACAAAAACAGACTTTGGAAAAACCTCCAACTCCATTCACACATAACCATATATGAGGAAAAAGACAAAAAAAGACAAAATGGAGTTTTTCCTTGTCCTGGGAATCAGTGACACTGAATAGGAACTGCACATGAATACAGATGACAGTAGAAAACCTGACCAGTTTAACCTAATCTGCAGCTGAGGGTTTTAGATCAAAAAGGATAATCCTTGGGTCTAGTATCTTAAGAAGGAAGTATCTTCTCCATGCAGCATTGATGGGAGCAAAACAAAACAGATTTTTCAGTGCTGATGCCCATGTTTGAAAAGGTAGTTGAAGTAGGAAAGGAACCTAAACCTCAGTGTTATAGTGAGGAGGGATATTTGAGGAAATGAAATTTCTCCCTCTTGCGAGAAGACTAGTAAGCCACAAATGTTTTGCTTTACAAAAAAATGACCAAGATCTGATGATGGCTTGTGGGAGGTTAAAAAGTAAGAGAGGTAACAAAAAAAAAGGCAGAGTGAATAGGAAACATTTCAGGTGCACAGCTTTGGGAACATCATTGTACTTTTGTTGATTTGTAAATCTCCAAATTAAACCTTAAGATTAAGCCTTTCTTAAATATGAAGACCTGATGACATTCATAGGCTTAACAAGACTTAAAAGTCTGAACAATTATGAACTCAAAGACAGAGTAAAGCCTCGTCAAGCTGAAGTGCCCTGCTGAAAGAATTAAGTAAAAAGGAATTCCAGCAGCCAAGGAAAGAGATCTACTCACCTCATCTCCTTGAGGAAGGGGTGCACTCCTATCCTGGTGCCCGAGTACATCCTCATGGGCACAGGGCATGAATTCTCCCCTTCCTGGCCTCTACTTTCTCCCGTCCCAACAATCTCCAGTTTCTAGGTCCAGTGGGGGCGGGGGTACTGCCTGCCTGGACACATGGACTTCTGCAGTGGTGGGATGATCATTCGGGTCTTGACTATTTCACACTTTGCTCTGACAAATAGGCTGGTGTCGAAGGGTGTCCTAAAATACCGAGCCACAGTATGCTCTTTACCTCTTTGAATCAATCTATGGTGTAAGTATCCTGCTAAGCATTTTGGAGTCTAATCAAAGCCACCTTAAATTTAAATGTTGGCCCCAGTGTACTCAGTCTCCATCATAGCAGATGTTTTTCTCAAAGACTAGTGAAGTTTTGAGTTGGGAGGGAAGTTAAAGGCTTGGAAGGAAAGAGCAAAGCTGGAAGGGTTGCCTTGTACTTCCTTAGGACTTTGTTAACTAATACTTTTTTTTTAAGAGTCAAGTAACCATCTGGCTGCAGCTGGGTCCCTCTGCAAAGCCCAGCAAGGACAGTCCTCACAGTGCTGTGCTCCCTGAGCACAGCAGCTCTCCTACTGACCGATGCAGACGTTTAGCTCCTTCCCCATGTTAAAACAGAAAAAATCACTATGCCTTTTCGAAAGGAAATGACATTAGCATGTGTTCCTAAATTAACCTCTCTACCTCAATGAGCAAGGCAAGGAAGTGTCTGCAATACTGAAGAAAAATATTCTGCATGTTTTGTCCTGCATTTCCACACTATGTATACAGCTCACATTCTTGGAGAAATGCAGAAAAGATGTTTCTCACTCTGTTTTTAAATTCATAACAGGCATTTTTGTTATATAACACCTAGCTGCTTTTTAGTGTCCTCAGTGAAATAAGGATGCTATTCTGAACAGGTATCCAAAGAACAGGTGTCCATATCAGTGGAAATAACCAAAGTAATTGAAAAAGAGGCCAGAATCTCTGGGGATATGCAGAGTAAGTTACCTTTCCAAAATGAACTTTTTTAGACAGTTAAACTGTGTAAGGTTTTTGGTTGGGGTTGTGGTTTTTTGGTTTTGTTTCTTCTCAGACAAAAATGTTGTGAAACACCCTGATACCAAGTTTTTGGTATTGTTGTTTTTCTCATCATAGAATGGCTTGGGCTGGAAGGGGCCTTAGAGATTGCCTAGTTCCAATGCCCCTACCATGGGTCGGGACACCTTTCACTAGACCCAGTTGCTCAGAGCCCCACATGGTGGGTGCTGTATGCCAATCCTGAGCTTCTTAATCAGGAAATAAATGTTCATGTCAAATTAAATGAGGGAAAATACTAATAAACCCAAGATGATTTATTTTTAAAAAGCTCATTTGTCTTATTTGTCTTTCAATGCTGCTATTTTGAATTACAATAGTTAAACTGTCAGGGTGAAAACAAAGAAAATTATTGCAATAAGGGAAATAACAAGGATACTATTAATTGCGGCTCAAGAAGTAAATGACATGAGCCTTTCCTACTATAAAAATATGCAGAATCTTAGAAGCATGATATGTCAGCAAAATAAATAAAATCAGGTTTGAGAAAATTCTTTAACATTTAAATCACAAATTAACAACAAAAAATTATTTTGAGCAAGAACAGATTTGTTGTGGGTTTTCTACCTCTGCGTGGAATTTAAATTAGGTTAAATAATTCAGTAGTTTTGTGCTTTTTAGAGCCATTAGATGATAATACCATCCCAGCAGAAACCGGTTTGCCAATCAATTAGAAAAAATACTAATGTGTTGCTTTATAATGTATCAAATTATTTGCGTTACACTGGTGATGGCAAGAACTATATATTTGAGGTACATATTCAAAGCAGAGTATTTATATATTTGGGGAATTATAGCAGGTGTAAGAACCTTAATTTACTAATAACTTGAAAATATGTTGAGTGTGACTTTTAGCTTTCAAATGTTAAAGGCAGACTTAGCTTTCCCCTCTCAACTTCACAATAAATAAAGAATGACACATACTTGTGGTTAGTTCTGCCTGAGATCTCTCTGTCATGAAACAAACGCCTTTCATTACCCAGAATTTACTGCTGGTCACTTGCTTTTGCAGGAAAACATAAGCTTTTGTTTAATTTCTGCTTACTTCAGTTGAAGTTGATAAACTAGTGACTTCTTAAACAAAAGGCACATTTTGTATTCCTGTAGTGATTCGAAGAGCAGAGGATTCAAGGATTCAAACTAAGCAGCAGGCATGAACATTAAGACAAGCAATTAAAATTTTGTCTATATGCTTCTCATATTTCAGTTCAATTATTTTCACAATTTTTACATCACGTGCAAAATGTGTAGATCTGTGATTTATCTGTGATCACTTGCTCTGAATAGGAGGAAGGAGATAATAAGAGGTAGCTAAATATGCCTATCAAGATTTTAGAAATCCTGGCTTCTAATCCTAACTCACACTGATTTAGTCAATGTCTTTAGCCAAAGCTCTTTAATATGGAGACAATTTGCACACATCTTCAGGGCTTAAAAATGAAGATCATCAAAAAACAATGGCTAAATAAACACCAACACTTTATCTTTTGTTTGTCCCAAAAAATATTTCTTGACTCTGAGTGATAATCATTGTCTTCACTGACTTGACACAAAGATTTACATATTAATGTTTTTAAAAGGGTTTTTGATGTTTATTTTGATTGAATCAATGTCATTCAGCCATATTACAGTCTCAGAAAAAGGGGAGAGCATGGAAGGTGAATTGCTGCTAATAGGAGAACATAGGAGTGGGAGACCTGAAAGCAAAGGTCCCTGCAAGGGACTTAGCAGCAGTCTGGGGTGCCAGGACTGGGGCACAGGCTCAGCTGTACTGCCTTTTGCAACTTGTGTTCTCACTTCCTCTCATGCAAATCGCCCCAGTGGGCAGCAGCAGGCAGATGGTCCGTGCCCTGCAGTGGCATCCACCCCCTCCTTTCCCACCACCGTGGGAATAACCCACCTGTAATACCGTAAGGTCCCACACCTGCTCATGTCTTTTTCCATCCCCCTACTTGCCTTGGTGATCCTGGTCCAATCACACAGCTAACTCTGCCTTTCTCCTCCTTGCTTTTATGCCACAGAGCCCTTGCCCACAATATTAACTCCCTTTAGCTGAATTTAACTGGCTCAGTCTTCCATATATCCAGCTACTGCTACTTCCATTAGTGACTTTTTCAAAGTGTGGTGGAGTATTGGTATAGTCTCATAGGCAGCTCATTGTCCAAAATTTTTGATACTGAGAGAATTCTTGAATACAGGACTAATGTCTCCTCAAGGGCATTAAAAGTGCAATAATGATAGCAACTGGAGCTGGAGAGACCCACATGTGTCTGAATCTGTCCTACTGGCAGTTCTCAGTAGTTCCCCTTCCTTGCAATGAATCTGTTCACAGGATACAGCCATGCTACAGGCTCAACATATGGTTTTTCATGTGTTTGTGGAAAACGCTATTGCATTTTGTGTGCTGACAAAACAAAAGCATTTTGCCTGATTATAATAAGCCCTTTCAAGGCAAAACAAAAAAAAGTGGTGGTACTAATATGCATAAAACTTGTGTGACTTTGCTTGCAAATATATCTAAGATGGAGAATGACTAAGATTCAGGTTTTCTTAGTAAGTCCATTATGTCAACATTTCCTGGTTGCAATAGTCATGGGTTTCTCTTTCATTGAAACATGACAAGTTGAGCAATTGGCCTCTTGCTGGGCAGTCTGGAAAGATGATGCTACAAACTACACTAAGTCCACTATTGCAGATTCCCTCTGTTCTCCACTTCCATAGTGCTTTTTTTTCCCTTTGTTCCATGAGCACATGTGCTTTCCAATTTTATTTTTCACTGGTCTGATGAAGAAAGAAAAAATGAAAGAGAAACACGGGTTGAAAAAATGATAGTGGGAAAAGTAATTGTCCCAGTGCTTAAATAACAAGGCAGCCTCAAAATGCACAAAGAAGAAGGTAGTCCTTATCTACTATTATTTCTAAGTTATTTATTTCTATAGGACTCTTGCTGTTTTAGGTGGATGATGCACTGACTAAAGATGATCGTCTGCATGATATTCACTTTTTCTGAAACTTGCACTCTTTTGCTTTATTCTGACACAGCAAGTTGATAACAGGACAGTGGCAGAGTTGTTGCTGCAATTATAACTGAAGAGCAAAATTGAGAAAAAAGCAGCCAATTTTTACAAGTGATTATTTTCATATATGTAGTCTGTTCATAAAAATACCTACAATAAAACTTCTGTGGGCTTCTTTGGACTGAGTTGCTATTGCCGGTGTTTGCTCTCTCTTCCCATCCAGGAAAAATTACTTTTAAATTTCATTCCAAAAGCACAAGAACTTGTCAGTGCTTCTTTCTTTTTTTCCAAAGACAAGTTCAGTTTTCCTGTGTTAGCTGTCCAGAAAGACGTGTACTGGGGCTACCAACTCACACCTGTGCAGTTATCAATTCCACTGGAAGGTGCTCATGGAGAGGCAAGGTCTCACATCATTTGTGTCAGCCTCAGAAGGAAGATGGAAAAGTTTGATTTAACCCAAGGTTAAGTTGGGAGACTTGCAGGCAGCAAGGCGTTACTGTTATGGGTTCTACCCTGCTGTGCTGTGCATGCTCTGGGGCAGATTTAGGGGCCATATATGATTTGTAGATAACAGCTACTGTAATAATAAAATACAAAGATCACAATTAGTGAATCACTGAAGTAAGAGTTCCATTTGTTGATTACATCTATGTTTGTAAATCAAGCATAACAGATTTTTAATAGCACAGAGGCCAACCCTCTTAGAATTCTGAGCTCACAGCTTCTTAACCCCACTTACATTTCCAAACATGATGGCCACCACTGGAAATTACTATGTCTAGGAAGTTTTGGGAGTCTATTTGTTTTGTTGGGCCAAAGCTTTACTGAGGGTGATCCCAATGATCTAACACCATTGGGTGTGATGGCCTAGGCACATCCCACAGCACTGTTCAATTCCTCAGCACTGCCTTACCTAGCACAACTGTATTCCCTGTGCTTCGGTGCAGTGCTAACCCTCAATGCACAGTGCTGCAGCTTGTGGCAGCACCATGTTGCATCACTTTTCTGGGCAATATTTTGGTTCCTGGACCTTATATTGAAAGGAGTACATTAAAAAAAAAAATCTCCAAAATCTTAAGCCTCTTTGAAAGAGAGATTTTTCCCCTGAGCACTGGATCACTCCACTGGAGAAGATGACAGCACAGGTACAGTGGTGTCCTGTGGCTTGCAGCAGTTCATTCCACTGCTCTTGCACTGTCTTGTGAAAAATAGCCCCACCTTCTGTAGGACTGCAAAGTCCCCACAGAGATTTCCACATATAAAATCAATCTGGGACACGATTCATTGTCAAAAAAGAATAAAGACTCTTCACACCAGCAAAGTACAGTGACAAAATACTTAAACTGATAGTGGATGATAAGAGAATACAGGATCCTGGTGGCTTCACTGTCATATAAAGTTTTCATCAATGAGCTGTGTTAGCCAATCTTTCAAAAATACATGCGTTCACATGTATTGTTTGGTTTCCTGATTCTTGTTGCACTGAATTGTTCTGCAGGACATGAAGGGAATGTCTTTTGTACTTGTTACGTTTATGAAACAAGTCATTAATAGGCAGGTATGCTCTAGAGGACATTGAGTGTGAAGGAAACAGGAGAGAAACCAGTGATCAGAGTGATTTTCATAACCTCAGCATTGAGGAAGAAAAAAAGTGGCTTACACCCTGTTTGTGAAAAGTATGATGTCTGAGGAAGCTGAATGCTGTGAAACTATTTGGTTTTTTTGGAAAAAAAGAAAAAACAGTTGACTGAAAACAAACAGGAATTTAAGATTATGACCACAGACATTCAACATCTGACACAAAGTGCTGAGTAAGTCCGAAAAGACTTCTTTGCCAGCAGACAGGAACTGTCAGCTAATTTACTGGCTTAGCTCTGATATATTTTTAAAAGAAGTGTCAAAGTTCTTGGGGTTTGTCTCCTGAAAGAAAGGTCAGATCCTACAATCACTGCACATCCCAAGTGTTGCTGAGGCTGCCTACCCCAAATTCAGTTTCTCAGCAAGGTGCACTTTAACCTGCCAGAGTCTTAAAAACTAGGGGTTTTTAGAGTAATTTTGCTCAGGTAGAAGAGAAGACAAAGGGTGACTCCTGGAAGAAACAAGGAAAGGTTGATCTTTTAGTTGCACACAACTGAACTGATTGACTGATTATTATGATCTAGCAGTCCCGGTCATACAAATGAGGACTCACATTTGAAAATGAAGAACCTAAGACAGTCCTTCACTTCCTGGGGAATTCAGATTATTTCACCTCAGTGGAAGGAACCTCATTTACATATATTCATATCCTGATTCCATACTGCCTACTCTGTCCTTAAATGGGGGCAGAATTTTAAAATTATGTTTTAAATATTCAGAACTAGTACTGCAGATGATCATATCCTTTTAGTGTGATTGGGATCCTAGCAGAGGTATCTGGACAGCCTGGTGTAGAGGCTTCAATGATTTAAAGTTATTTAATGGAGCTGGACCAATTATTAATTATGAGTAATTAATATGACCAATATGGAAATTTCTCTGTATATAAATAATACATAATTTTACAAAAATTAAACTTATTATTATTCTTCATCCTGCCTTCACTTTTAAAAAGGCTTAGAATTTGGCTCTACATACATTAAGCATTTCAAAGGGTGTGAAAAAAAGATCTTTTATATCAGATTGACTGACTAAATTGATTTTTCTTCCTTCTTCTTTTTGTTATGATATTTTAAGGTAGCGTGAACAAAAAAACCTCCGTGAGTTCCAAGTGAAAGAAAGAAGTGAGAGAACATGAAAGTTCCTCGTGCAGACGTTAGGTCATGAGAGTTTGTGCTGGTTTATGCATTAACAGTTAAAACATAGGGAAGGCATCAATTTCCGTGTGCAGTTGCCTATATTGAGCAATGTTTAACAAAAGCACAGTGCACCCTTTTCTGCTTCGCTGCAGAGAAGTATGGTAGTATTGAATTAACTGATAAATCAGTTCCTTGGTCCCTTTTATAAAACTAGGGCTGCTTTCAGAGAAAATTAGGTATTTAAAAAGTTCCATCTGAAATGGCACAAATTGATTCTATTTTATTTTTTCATCTGCAGATCTCACCAGTCTTTTCCACTGCATGGAAAAATACAGTTCATTTAGAGGGAATTTAAGCCTGCTGACAATTGGCTTGCCTTTCTGTTGCTAAACCTCATAGTAATAGTCCACAGATCATAAATTAAAAATGATAGACCAGGATAGAGCATTGTAAAATGCTTTTAACTGATTTCTGTCATTTCATCGGTAGGATATAATGTCTGAGTTACTTAAAATGAGGAAAAGAGTGCTTACTGTATCATTCTTGTCACCAGTAAAGCTATGGTGCTAATCCCAGTTTCACGAAACTCTCCCAGTATCATTCAGCATACGAAGTATTCATATGCTGAATGATACTGGGAGAGTTATGTATCTTCCTTGACATTCCGTAAAATAAATAAGACTCCACTGTAAACCATATGCTGGATCACTACACTTAAAAGTCAGGTCATGATCTGCATGTCTGAAACAAAAGTATTTGTAGCTGTTGCTGGTAGTCCACAATCTTGCTCGTGTCTCTTTACATCTGTGCTCTCCTGGGACTATTTTCATTACACCCAATAATCCAATTAATCCATTACCTGCACTTAACCTTTATCAAGACAAAGTGACATATCGACTTACAAGCATTACACAAATTGACACAGCAGAAGGTGCCATTTGAACATTAGTATTCCCCTGACGTCAGGTTATTTCTAAGATTCACAAGGCCTTTCTTAGTGTTTCCTTCTGAGTAAACAGATTAATTTCTAGAAAAAAAGTGTTGTACGTGACAGAGCCATAGCACGTTTTAAAAATTTCTCACTTGGGTAAGAGTTTTAAGACGTTTGGAGGTATAGCTCCCACAGATAGTTTAAAAAATAGTGCTGTTTCTTCCATGTTATCACCAGTACATCAAGGTGTCCACTGAGGTGTGCAGTGTCCAAGGTGTGCACACTGAATCCACGTGTGACTTACAAACCTATGAAGACTGGGACAATATCAGTGGCACTTTAAGAAGGTAGATACGTAACAAGCGCCATACTGGTGCAAAGGTCCACCTACCCCATTATCCTGTGTCCACCAGTGGCCAGTATCCGATACCTACCCAAAATGTAAATCAAGAGAGGATGCATTCATAATATTTGCTCATGTTCTCCTAATATCTATGGTGGCTTTCTCTGCTGCAATTTTGCTTAATTGCTTCTTAAACATATGTGAGGTTTTTTTGCATAAGTTCCTATGGTGCATGACTAAATATACTAAAAAAGAAAAGTGTAGTCCCAAATCTCTTCATAGTATTCATGAGCTTATCAATGTCCTTAATATCTCTTCTAAATTGCCTCTTTCCAATCCCAGTCTATATGGCTCTTCTGTATTTTCAGTCATCTGAGTCCAGTCAGGATCTTATTTATAGGATAGCACCGTTTGTCTAAACGCATGTTGAATGCATTTAGAGGGTGTGCCACCCTCGAAGCAGGGAATCCTGGTCATGGCTAGACAATGAAGGCACCTCACAAACACATAAATTCAAGTGGTTTATCCCTTGGGGAGTCCCTGTAAATGAAAATATGTTTGCTGATAGAGATGCCTTACTGGCTGATCCCAATTATCTGACTTGGTCTGCTAAACAACCCCTCTGCTCCCCAAATGCAGTATCTGTAAAGAATGCTTTGCTCAATTGCTGAGCTCATATTAAAATTGGCAGGAAACATGCATTGCTGTCATTTTTCAGCTGAGCTTGAATACTAAGCTGAATTCCAGTGACACCACTGTTCAGCACTAGGCCACTGCCAGCAATAAACTCATATTAAGAACGATAGCTGAAATATTTATTCACAAACACAATTGCAGGCTACACATGATTGCTCTCTGCACATGCATTTCCAGTGGCGTGGAAATTACTTGTTTCCTGCTTGGTGTTATTTCTCCTTCAGCTGCTTGGCTCTCGCTCACACTTCTGGAGCCAGGCTGCCAGGGGAACAAAGACCAACTCCAGACCTCGGCGACAGATGTGCTCTTGTCAGTCTGATCGATGAGCAAGGTGGAAGGCAGAGCCACTGTCTTGTGCTGCAGCTCACAAGGCTGTCGTTTATTGTGCTACCTCCATAAGACAAATGAGGTCTTGAGTGGAAGTGAATCTTCTAATTGAATTATCCAGTGTCACAGATGGAAAAGACCTTAAAAGCCCAGACCATGCAAAGAAGATATAATATGAAAGGAAATATGGTTCACATGGCACATTAACCTGTGCATCTTTCTGAATTTTACTCCATTTATGACCCAATGAACCCAGCATCTGCTATTTTTGATGTCTAAGATAAAGATTTATCTCTATTTCTGGGACTGAGTGGATAATACAGGAAGCTCTTCTGCTGGAAAAAGAAAGGGCTATAGCTGTCTCCTAAGTTATTGGCAGCTCTCAAGCAGTTCACTTGGGATTCCCACCCAGGACTCAGTTGAACGCCAGTTTGTGAGGCTGATCTCCTTGGCATTGGGAAGAAGCAACCCCAGGGATGCAGTGAGCCGGGGAATGCTGTGAGGCTGGGGATGTGGTGGGCCTGGGGATGTGGTGGGCCTGGGGATGTGGTGTGTTCAGTGCCACACCCTGCACAGCGCAGCACAGCCTGGCTATGTGCTGGCTGCAATCCAGCCACCTGAGCAGCTCTAAACCGTGCCTGTGCTTTTTCCTTCCGAGAACCCCTTCAGGTTCTCCTCCTCAGTAATCTCTTCAGTAATCATTTGCCATCTTGCACCTCTGATTCTGTGTCTCTTACCCACATGAGAAACTCCGTAGGGTCAGGAGGGTCTTTGCAAATCCTTTGCGAAGTTTGCGGCCCTGTCCTACAAAGCAAGCATCACTGGCTGCCCTTATGGCTGTATGCTGACACCAGGGCAGAGGCTGCCTGTGTGCCATCCCAAGAACTAGCAAGGTCTCGTAGGTCCTATAGGATGTGAAAGTAGACAACGAGTATTCCTGTCTTACTGCAAGGAAACCAAGTCAGGGAACTGTCAGGGCACATCATTTCATTTGATTGTATCACTGTTCCTGACAATTTCCTCCAGATATTTACCATCCGGAATGCTAAAAAAACCCACCACATTTCCTCATTTATCATGAATATTTGTTTGTTCCAGCTTCCTGACACAGAGACTTTTGCTGTTTGAATTTGCTTAGGTAATAATGTTATACAAACTTTCTGCATAGCTTTTTTTTGGTTAATATTTTGGTTAATATTACTTGTGTACTCATCGTTCATTTCCAGTGACACCAATAACAAGCATGAATATAGTAACCCTTATAAAGTAATGTAAATAAAATTTCTAATTTTTGTGTGCTGTCAAACATTAGAATTATTCAAGTTGAAAGAAGAATAGCACGACACAAAAAATGTACCAGACAACAGCCAGACAGGGGAAGGAGGATTCTCCTGGGTTTATAATTGGGCACTGCAAAATAGGCTAGCAGAAGGTCTCAAGTGAAAAGGAGAAATCTTAACCTATAAAGGTAAACATTCTTTCTAGCTGGTGACTCAAAAGGTCTGTAGAATCTGATAGTTCATTTAGTCCTTCAATTTTTTTTTTTTTTAAGAATGGTAGGAAAAGGGAAAAAATAATTTTTCCCATTAAAAAAATATTTCAAAGTGCTGTGTTTTGGATGACTTTTGTTTGTAAGATATTAAATGCTATATATCAAAAAATAGTGCTGTTGCATGCAGGAATCAGGTAACAGTGGACACATTGCAATACTTTACATCGGCTGTTTTCCTTTGAAAAAAAAATTGGCTATGCACTATAAAAAAGTTTTTCACACTCTACTTCTAAGGCAAACAGTAGGTCTGTACAGCTTTTTTTAAATCTGTGGGATTTAATGTAGGTTTCTCATTTTTTGTAGGGCCAGTGAAGTGGGCCAGCAGGGATAAAACACTGCAATTCTGAAATACGGAATCAAATTACAGAAAAGAGAACAATTTTTCCTAAATTCAGGTGGACATTTTTCGTGTAGATGTGATTTAACTTGCAATGTGGATTACAAGAGAGCTTGCTAGAAGAGTTACTAATGTTGTGATTTGCTTTATGTGCACTCTGCATTCTTTCATTTATTTCCTTCTGTTCCACATACACTTTTGGTATTTATAGTGAGGAAGCAGGTAAAAATAGAAAATAGGTGCGAGATTATGCAGAAAGGTAGAGGAGAAATGCATTGATGTGGAGAGAGTAATGCATGCATGCATTCTATTAATAACCTACTTATAGAAAAGTCACTTTAAGCTTGACCTGGTTTTAAAGTTCCTTTCTCTAACTCCAGGCAGGTACAGCTTTGACTGGGGCTGGGACGAAAGTGGAGACAAAATATTGAATACTCAAGCTTTTAGTTGAGAAGTCAGAGTCCTGGGCCTGAGCTCAGTTTTGTCATGGATCTACTGACAATCACAAGGCACAAAAAGGTCACCTTGAGCAGAGCCTTGGTTTCATCATCAGTTTAGTCTGGCCTAAGATGTCTCTGCTGGCTTAGACCTGGTCAGAGGGGCACTGCCACCCCTCCTGGTGGCTTTGCCTTCCTCTTGCCCCACTTCTTCCCATGTGCTGCACCCAGTCAGGGAACTGATTTTCTGTTCTAGGTAAAATATACGGTTGAAATAGGGGCAAATGTTGCGGTCATCATAATCAAATGAGAATATTGTCTATGAGGCTGAAACTGCTCTTGTTTCTGAATGTTTTTAGTGAATCACATTCACATCATAATGTCCAAATACTAGAGGTTTCTGAACAGGCAACTCCCCAAAGTGTGGAGGAAAACAAGGAACACATAGATGCGCATAGGAAGTTGGTAGAAAGAGTAAGAGGAAGGAAAAACCAGCTAAAAAAAGCATGGAGTGAGTAAGGAGGAAATAATATGAAGTCATGTGTAGATAACCTAAAGCCTTAAGAGCAAACAGGAAGAATAATACCAGCAGAAAAAATGGCAAGTACCAAAAAAGTAATAGAAAAAGGTCACTGTTGAGTGTCTGTAAGCAAAAACACAAAAACATGTAATCTGGAGATAGTGGTAGAAGCATGAAATGGTCGATGTCTGTTAAACTGATTTTTTTGTATCCACATTTTCACAATGGAGGGAAATGAATACTGTTCCACCAGTAGCATCTACATACCACCATTTTTTAAAACTATTTCCTTTGTGAACTTCAGAGAAATATAATTAGCTTTTGACAGGATCAGCATCTCTCAGACTGCAACATAATTTGAACAACAAAATCACTTCATAATCAATCATGAAGTGTGTAAGCTTCAAGACAAGCTGATGAGAGCCTGGGACATTCCTGTGAGTGAGTGAGACCCATTTATGATGTGCTAGAAGGATGTTAAGCTGCCTTTTTGGGCCTGGGGGCAGTTAAGGGGTAGGATGTGCAATCAGCTCTATAATCTTCATATCCAAACACCCAGATACTGAAGAAACCATCTCAGGTTAGCAACATGAGAGAAAATGTGCTTCTTTACTCCCAGACCATCTTACTCTGCCTCAACAGGCATTTGAGCTCTGCAGCATCACACACTTATTCCTCTCACCCTCTACTGACCTGCCCAACATTGTAATTCCCTTTATTTGCAACTGTGTACGCTGCCTTTGAGTTTGAGATATGGCAAGAACAACCACAATAACGTGTTCTAATAACCAGTGATGCAGAAAATTTTGTAGGAGGTGAATAAGATAGATGAAGGTGCCTGAGGGGCTAATATGGCAGAAGGTTTGATTTGTATTGAAGTTATACTATCACTGCAGGAATGAAAAGTTGAAAGTTAGACCTCAGTGTAAGTAGCTACTGTCATTCTCAGATACCATGAACACCTCTGAGATGGTATTGAGCAAGTACTGGAACTGTTCAGTTTGGGAGAAGCAGAAATGAAGGGAAAAGATTCCAATCTGTAACACACTTCACATAAAGTAAAGCTGACAGCATGCCCTCTAATTGGAAATTTGACCAGGAAAGAAGAGAGAGCAAACCTATAATTTCAAACAGTACTATGAAAATTTAAATCACCATAGGTGCCAAGAAACTAATTTTTTTCCATCATTGGGGACATCATTGGAGTTAATTGGGGACATCAAGATTGCAGGCAGGCTGGGCTGCAGTGATCATGCAGTGGTGGAGTCGGCAGTCCACAGGGATATGGGACAGGTAAGGAGCAAAGTCAGGCCCCTGAACTCTAGGAAAGAAAAATTCTAGCTCTTCAAGGAGATAGTCAAAAGGATCCCCTGGGAGACTGCCCTCAGGGCCAAGGGAGCGGAACACCTCTTTACGGAAATCTTCCACAGAGCGCAAGAGCTAACCAACCCCAGGCGCAGGAACCTGGACAAGGAAGGGAAGAGATCAGGATGGCTGAGCAGGGACCTACTGGAGAAACTAAAGGGGAAGAAGCAAATAAAGAAATGAAGTTCAGGTGTAGGGGTGGGGTGACAATGGCCAAGATGAAGCTGAAGCTGAAGCTGAAGCTGAAGCTGGGAAGTAATGCAAAGAATATCAAAAACGGTTTCTATGAGTATGTTCACCAGAAAAGGAAGGTCAAAGAAGGTGTACCACCCCCGATAAACACAGCTGGGAAACTTGTAACAACAGGTGAGGAGAAGGCTGAGGTACTCAACAACTTTTTTGTCTCACTCTTCAATGGTAATGTCTCTTCCCACCCTTCT
The DNA here is from genome assembly GCA_013398055.1 of Ifrita kowaldi. NCBI lineage: Eukaryota > Metazoa > Chordata > Aves > Passeriformes > Cinclosomatidae > Ifrita > Ifrita kowaldi. The sequence goes on along the minus strand of VZRS01005165.1, from coordinate 646,487 downwards.
TGAGTCAGTGGGAGTTGCTGACCTGTCAGCCTCACCTCTGTGCCTGGGAAGATCATGGAACAGATCCTGCCAGAAGCTGTTCTAAGGCACATGGAGGACAGGGAGGTGATTCAAGACACCAGAATGGCTTCACCAAGGGCAAGTCCTGCCAGACCAACCCAGTGGCCTTCTGTGGTGGAGTGACCACATAAGCAGACAAGGGAAGGGCTGCTGATGTCCTGGACTTCCGTAAAGCCTTTGACATGGTCCCCCACAACATCCTTCTCTCTAAATTGGAAAGAGAAGAATTCAGTGTGTGGAATGTTCTTTGGATAAGGAATTGCTTGTGCGGTCACATCCAGAGGGTGGTGGCCAATGACTCAGAGTCTCAGTCAGTGACAAGTGGTGCCCTCAGAGGTCTGTGTTGGGACCAATGTTATTTAATACCTTCATCAATGACATAGACAAAAGGGATCCTCAAGCAAGTTTGCAGATGACCCCAAGGGGAGTGCTGCTGTTGACACACCTGAAGGATGGGACGCCAGCCAGAGGGACCTGGGCAAGCTCAAGAAGTGGGCCTATGGGAATCTCATTAGGTTTAAAAAAAACAAGTTCAAGGTGCTGCACCTGTGTCAGGGCAATCCCAGATACGGGCAGAACACAGACTTGCAGCACACAGATGTGCTTCCGTAGCAAGAATGAACACTCAGAACTGTATCCTAATGAGGATCTGAAGGAGCTTCTTGCNCTAATATGGCAGAAGGTTTGATTTGTATTGAAGTTATACTATCACTGCAGGAATGAAAAGTTGAAAGTTAGACCTCAGTGTAAGTAGCTACTGTCATTCTCAGATACCATGAACACCTCTGAGATGGTATTGAGCAAGTACTGGAACTGTTCAGTTTGGGAGAAGCAGAAATGAAGGGAAAAGATTCCAATCTGTAACACACTTCACATAAAGTAAAGCTGACAGCATGCCCTCTAATTGGAAATTTGACCAGGAAAGAAGAGAGAGCAAACCTATAATTTCAAACAGTACTATGAAAATTTAAATCACCATAGGTGCCAAGAAACTAATTTTTTTCCATCATTGGGGACATCATTGGAGTTAATTGGGGACATCAAGATTGCAGGCAGGCTGGGCTGCAGTGATCATGCAGTGGTGGAGTCGGCAGTCCACAGGGATATGGGACAGGTAAGGAGCAAAGTCAGGCCCCTGAACTCTAGGAAAGAAAAATTCTAGCTCTTCAAGGAGATAGTCAAAAGGATCCCCTGGGAGACTGCCCTCAGGGCCAAGGGAGCGGAACACCTCTTTAAGGAAATCTTCCACAGAGCGCAAGAGCTAACCAACCCCAGGCGCAGGAACCTGGACAAGGAAGGGAAGAGATCAGGATGGCTGAGCAGGGACCTACTGGAGAAACTAAAGGGGAAGAAGCAAATAAAGAAATGAAGTTCAGGTGTAGGGGTGGGGTGACAATGGCCAAGATGAAGCTGAAGCTGAAGCTGAAGCTGAAGCTGGGAAGTAATGCAAAGAATATCAAAAACGGTTTCTATGAGTATGTTCACCAGAAAAGGAAGGTCAAAGAAGGTGTACCACCCCCGATAAACACAGCTGGGAAACTTGTAACAACAGGTGAGGAGAAGGCTGAGGTACTCAACAACTTTTTTGTCTCACTCTTCAATGGTAATGTCTCTTCCCACCCTTCTTGAGTCAGTGGGAGTTGCTGACCTGTCAGCCTCACCTCTGTGCCTGGGAAGATCATGGAACAGATCCTGCCAGAAGCTGTTCTAAGGCACATGGAGGACAGGGAGGTGATTCAAGACACCAGAATGGCTTCACCAAGGGCAAGTCCTGCCAGACCAACCCAGTGGCCTTCTGTGGTGGAGTGACCACATAAGCAGACAAGGGAAGGGCTGCTGATGTCCTGGACTTCCGTAAAGCCTTTGACATGGTCCCCCACAACATCCTTCTCTCTAAATTGGAAAGAGAAGAATTCAGTGTGTGGAATGTTCTTTGGATAAGGAATTGCTTGTGCGGTCACATCCAGAGGGTGGTGGCCAATGACTCAGAGTCTCAGTCAGTGACAAGTGGTGCCCTCAGAGGTCTGTGTTGGGACCAATGTTATTTAATACCTTCATCAATGACATAGACAAAAGGGATCCTCAAGCAAGTTTGCAGATGACCCCAAGGGGAGTGCTGCTGTTGACACACCTGAAGGATGGGACGCCAGCCAGAGGGACCTGGGCAAGCTCAAGAAGTGGGCCTATGGGAATCTCATTAGGTTTAAAAAAAACAAGTTCAAGGTGCTGCACCTGTGTCAGGGCAATCCCAGATACGGGCAGAACACAGACTTGCAGCACACAGATGTGCTTCCGTAGCAAGAATGAACACTCAGAACTGTATCCTAATGAGGATCTGAAGGAGCTTCTTGCCTTGCAAGCAAAACTGAAATGGCTGATGGACTTAACTGTCTTCTTAAAAATTTTTTTTTTTTTTAAATTCAGGCTTTACAGTTCAGCCAGTTCCTCCCGATCTGCCATCAGCAATAAGCATAAACCAGCCACGGTAGAATGCTTCACACTCACCTTGCCTGGAGGCACACACTGTTTCATACTTGTTGGGGCCATGGCTTTCTCTGAGGAGCTGTCCTGGCAGCACACCTCTGGGAAAGAGGTGCACGGGCTGTAGCTGTGTTAGTTGTAGGCAAAGGATTTACCCTGCTTCCTGCAGTGAGGTACAGAACAGATCACTCCCATAAAAAGGAAAATGAGGTGTGGGTAAGAGACAGACACAAGTAGACTGGCAGCTTCACACATGGGTGGAAACTGTAATGACATCAGCCTTTGTTACCAAGAAGTCAATAGGTGACAGATGTTACATGTGAATGTAGATTTCCCCAGGGAGGAAAAACAAATGGTGAAGTAAACTGAGTTCACAGCAAAGAAATTAAAATTATGAGGCCATACATCAACACTCAGATTAAAATACATGTAGAAAGTAGCTGTTCCCATAGGCAGAGGGTGAACTGGATGGAGCCTGGCAGTGCAGCAAGAATCTAAGACAATATCCTTAATACGGAATAGGTTCCAAAGAAGCTTGGATATGGGTATCATCCTCATGATGATATGCCCAATGCTCTTTAAAAAGTAAATTTTCAGCACAGACAATTAAATGTAATATCTTAGTCATATGTCACCCCGAAAATACACCCTGTACATGTTAATTTTTGAATGTTGGTTAGAAGAGCCCACGTCAGGCCTCAAATATAGTACCTATGCTAGAAAATATGTAGAATAAAAGACTTACGCAAATTGATTTATATTATATAAACATGCAAAAGTTGACTCAAGCTCTGTCTAGTTGCACAGCTCAATATCTGGTTTGCTCTGCACCTTTGATAACATGTTTGTTACCCAAGAGTAGAGGTGATTGCTGAATGAAGATGGGATATTTCACAAAAGGGTATTTCACAACAGGCCTTTTCCTCCATTCCTAAATACGGGAGTTGGTGTGGACGTTGTGATGCATATTCAATAGAACTACTGCATTTTCCACATTAGAGATATTCTCCAGTCTTTCCCATAATTTGTTCATCTTCTGTCATATCCATTGGCAGGTTGTTATTGCATAGCAGGATACTAAAGGGAACTGATTGGGGTAACAGAAACTTTCAGAAAAAGCTCATGTTAAGCAACTCAAGCTCTTATGAAAATTCACAAGTCTCCAGACTGTACAGACATTCACAGATTTTTGATAGCTTATGATATGCTAAAGTTCAGTTCACAGTGTTTTGTTGGGTTTTTTTTAGGCTTGAGATTAAAATTAAAGTAGCTGGTGATTTCCAGTAACTATCCAAACTGCCTGCCAGTTTAAAGATAGCCTCACAGGATCTGGGAGTGCTTGTCTGTGAGAGAGGGGGCAAAAGTGAGAGAAATGTATAAATAAACTCTGGAGTGCTTTTTACAGCTCAAAAATTTGAAGAATGTTGACTCTCACAGCAGTAGAAATTGAGCTGCAGGTGAGCCTACTCGTGAGGTTTAAAAACCCAAGTGGCACTCATAGTTTTTCTGTCCTATCCTCTCTGAAGACCACAAAATATAAAACAATAACACAACCAGCTCCTTCCACTGTGCCAGTTCTTGTAAAATACTCCAAGACGACACACATGGAGCACATTGTGATGACTCTGTGCCCAGTGCATCAGCAGCTAGCCTACAGTCCTGGGGATGCTCTTGCCCTTAGACACCGTGGTATCGCCTCCTGAGAGAACAGCAGGATACTGCCCAATAAGGCTCCTCCTGGTGGAAATGCATTAGATCAACAGACCTTGAATCTATGTCACTGAGACTGTGGGTAGATATAAATGCACACTGGTACAGTGTGGTGGCTGGTGAGCCTACGGAACAAGGGACAAAGAGAGTCCACTGGTGGGATAGTCCCTAGTACCAAAAGATTCTCCCCAGGTTAGGGTGACCAGAAAGGCTTCCCCCAGGCTGCATTGCTTTGCTATATTAATACACCCCGGTTCTGCTTCCCTGGCTGGCTGTTGGCCTCCCCACCCCTTTGTTACCTTATATGTTCCTGCCCCAGAAGGTTCTCCACTCCAGGTTCCCCCCATTGGCCCTTGCACCATCACCACTCCCCCAGAGTTTTCCCATTGGCTTCCATTCCCTAGTCCCACCTTTGTACTGCCCCCGTGCCCTCAGACCATTGGTCTCTGATGCTCCCTCCGCTCCCGTACTTAAACCTGGGCCCTCCGGTGTTCTTTGTGTTTGTCTCTGGAACCCTTCATGAGCGTGGCCACAATAAACTGCTCCTGTGGAACTCTATATGGAGACCCTTCCCGGCTCTTTGCTGTTGACTCATATTACTGGAGCTGTGCATGCGTGCACGCGTGTGTGAGTGTGTGGTGGTCCTGCCAAGTGGCTTCGCTTTGGAGATGCTTTTAGGAAGGTCGCTGCACCCCATGCTCTGGCATTGACAAGCCACTGCAGGCGGCTCATGACAGTACAGTCGGATGATTTATTACCCCAAAATAACTTTAGTTGTTGCTTTTCCTACAGCTGGTACCAGGGCTGTAAACACCAGTATGCAACTTCAGTTAATGATGATGCACATGGTGTTCTCAATTCTGGTCAGTCAAATGGGTGACAAATACGCAGCCTGTACAGGAAAAGACATTGTGTCCCCTCTTACACTCAACCTTTTTTGCCACCCTTTGCCTCACCAAAAAATTTGGGGCCATCTGATTGCAACCCTAGGCAAACAAAAGGGAGTAAATGAAAGTAACTCAGACTTGCTGGTTCCTCACTCTAGTTTTATTCAAATGTGTACTTGGAAGATTACATATACATTTGCTTACTAATCAAAAGAAAGATTTTTTAAAGCAAAAAGAAGCATTGTCAAAGTGAATTCTGAAATTCATCTGAAAAGAATTCTGGGAAAAGGAATTACAAAAGCCTCTAGGCAAAAAGCTTCATAGTCAAGCACTGACCACAAAGTCTGCCATCCAAAGTCTGCTGTCAAAGTAGCATAAATTTAGTTTAATACCCATGGTTTTGGTGGCACTTCTCCAGTTTTACACAGCAGTAACTCAGAGTTGAACCTGGATCTTTGCCTTTAATTTTGTCCAAAAATGGGAAAGTAGAAAAAAATAAGCTTTCAACATGGAGTCCCACAGGAATTCAAAGGGTCATCACATTGAATCATTTTCCCAATTGCTCCCCATGACATCCCACAAAAAAAAAAAAAAAAAAAAGCAGCTCGGTTGCTCAGTGTTGTGTCAGCTCAGCTAGCAAAAGAAAAATAAAACAGGTTTTGCCGGTGTACACATGCAGTGATTGAACATAGGTGTGAAACATTCTCAGTGTAAGACATTTTGATAAACTGCTCTACAGTAGTACTGTGGAGAAGAATTAGTTACTTTCAAAGGCCTTTTAAAATGTGCAGGTGAATTATGACAGCTATGACATTTATAATCATTGTAAAAAGTCTTAATTAAAAAGATAATAGCAGAACTCCAGCTATGTGCTCTTTGATCTTTTCTGAGATTGAAGGCTCAGGTATAGATTGCAGCACAAAAGCACAGTGCTGAGGGACTCTGTGATGAACATCTAGTACCCAGGATGTGGTTAGAAGCCTCAGCATCCTTCAGAGTGGTGTGTTTAGTTGTAAGGGCTTGTCTGTATAGGGACTTAGTCCTGATTAACTCCATGTGTGGACACTCCTATTCCAGAATAATGGGTGGAGAACGAGTCCTTAGGCTGGAGAAGCATTGTCTCCCTCTTGGTATTATCCTTGGCCATGACCCCAGTGATGGTTCTGGGGACATCTGCTGAGCAAGCTGAGGACAAACTGGCAAATGAAACAAGGATTGCCTCCCCAGACAGGAGAGAGGGCCCATAGGCTAGGGTGCTTTCTGAAACAAAACCCTGGCATGATTGCTTTTACATACAGCAGTATGGCAGGCTTCCCCTGGAAGGAAAATTGGAATCAGCTGTGTCAACATGTGCCATAAATAGAGTACTTTTCTCAGGAAAACAGCCAGCAAAAATAGAGCACAGTAATCTTCAGCCCAGTATTTGCATATTGCTAATGCCAGAAGAAAGCATTAAAAAGGACAATGGAAGAGGATTATCCTACTTAGAAGAACAAAGCATTAAGAGGGGTGTTGGCCCTGGTATTAGAGCTCCACGAACCTGAGCAAAGAAAAACCAATTTTGTGACAATAGATGAAAATTCAAGAGCAGCATTATGGTTATTTGCAATAGCTTGAATCATTATAGCCCTGAAGAGGCTAGCTGGGAATCCACCGACTGTGGCGTGTAGCCAAGATGAGTGTATACATCTCAAAATCTTTCAAGGAGGCAGTTTATAAAACTGATTGAGAAAGAGACTAATGTTTTATTAGATCCTCTCTCTTTTTCTGCCTGTGGAATCCAACTGGTGGATTCTCAAAGGAAGGACACAGCTCAGCCCAGTACATTGGCATAGGCAGGACCTTACGGCTGCAACCTTCCCGAGCTGAGTGTTTGGAGCACTCATTGCTGGCTGTTTTCATCATCATTACTAGAGGGACACTTGGTTGAGCAGCTGAGCACACCTTAGAGCAGCTGTGCCGTGTTACTACGGAATGTTTGCTGCAGTGGAGGGAAGTGAAGAGCAAGGTCACACCATTTTGAGAGGCTCTTTGTCTGATTGTGATTCTGAGGTCTACACATCCGTAAATTTTTCCTTTCCTGTGCTGCAGGGTGAAACATCGGCAAACAAATAGGCTGTTTAATTGAAATATTTTCATAGGGAATATGATTTCTGTTTCCTTCATGCACCCTAGAGAAACAAGCTCTGTTTAAAAAAATAAGGCAAGCAGGAGTTTACTGAGCTTGTCTCACTGCTCTTTCTCAAGTAGTTTTATCACCTCCCTGCATGCACATCTAAAAGGGGTTGTTACTCTTTGTAGATAGATTGGTTTTATTGTTGTGCTGAGCAGCAAATAAGGAATGTGGATTTGCAGGGAAGGCAGGGAAAGGGCAGTCAGCCTACCAGTGGTGCTGATGCTGACTGATAGCAAGGCCCAATTTCTTCCAGCTCTTGTGGCAGGCTTGAGTAGCTTATTCATTTGGTAGAGAAGCCACAGTATTACCCAGTTATAATGATAATAATAGCCTGTGTTGAAGTCAGTAGGCTATGATTAGATATAGCCAAATAATCATTCATTTTAAGTAACTCACCTTTTTATACATCTAACACTCCATCTGCTTGGGAATTAAACACATAAAAGAGGCAATTTCAGCCACCTGCTCCTCACTTGTAGTGTTTTACTAATATAGTGCATTTAGATATTTTAGTGTCTAGTTTTGAACAGTCTGTGCAAAGTTTTGCTATTTGTGAGTGTTTTAGCATCATCAGAGGGACATGGTGCCACTTCAGTTTACTCTGTGTGTGTGTGTGAATGGGGGTCTGAGCATGAGCAGCTGGAGTCAGAGCCCTTGTCATTGGGCTTGGTGTCCGTGGGGCAAGTGAGCGTGGGATCACTAGCAGGTGTCAAGTAGGAACCACTGGTGAGCCCCTGCATCCTGGGGCAAGTTTCTCCTTCTTGTTACTGGAGCATATGCTAAGACTTCTCTCTGATATTACCAGATCTGGTTCATATTTATAATGCTGTATTTGTGAAGATGGCTTACTTCTAATTTTTGTTTCATGGAGAAATTTTTGATATATTATTAACAGGAAATTGATAGGACAAGGGGCAACAGCTTTAAACTGAAAGAGGAGAGATTCATATTATTTTTAGGAAGAAATTCTTTACTGTGAGAGTGGTGAGGCACTGGAACAGGTGCCCAGAGAAGTTGTGGATGCCCCACCCCTGGAAGTGTTCAAGGCCCCATTGGAGCTTTGAGCAACCCGGTTTAGTGGAAGTGTCCCTGCCCCTGGTAGGGGAGCTGGAATGAGAAGATCATTATGATGGCTTACAGCTCAGGCCATTCTATCTTTCTGTGATCCAGTGGCTGTAATTTCTACATGTCAGGTCTAGCAGATTTCAGCACCTGCTGAAGAGACCTAAGGAATATTTTCTAGATAATAGAAAGAGAAAGTAAATCCATGACTGAATACTTAATGCTGTGTATTTTAAGATGTGTTTTTTCAATGTTTGATATAATTCTTTTGAACCTCTAGTGACATAGAATCACAGAACAGTCTGAGCTGTAAGGATCATCAAGTCCAGCTCATAAGCGAATGAGGGGGAAGTGTGAATAGAGGAATCAGACCCACAATTTTGGCACTATTAGCACCATCCTCCAACCTACTGAGCTAATCTCAGTGTAGCTGATGGAAATGATCTTATTTTTGCATAAGTTGGTTTGAGCTAATGACCCTGTATTGATAGCAATAAACGACTGAGTAGAAAGAGACAAGTTTTGGATTTAATTTACTTCCTAAGGGGGCCAAGGCGAATCATGTCTAAAATGTTTCTCTTCACTAGCGCTATGCAGGACCCCAGGGTTATTTTTCATCTGAATATCTATTTATTGTAGGCATCCAGGGTTCAACTTGCCTTGGAGGAAGATGTTTTCATGCCATGTTTTTAGTTAAGCTTAAGAGGTAGCGTGTACAGAATTTGATAACAGTCAAGGAAGATATCATAATGGAGGTCAGATTTCTTGGTTTTATTAGGGTCTGAGAAACATATATGAATTCTGAATTATACTATAATTTTTAAACTGTGTAGTTGTATGAATGTGTTGGGCCTCCTTTCTTTTAGGTTTTTTTTTTTTTGCACATTATACAAAGTCTTTACAGTGTCCAACAAATACATCAAATACATGTCTTTACTAGACTCATTAGGAGTCCCAAATATTTTTGCTAAAAAAAATCTTGTAGAGCTTGCTATGAAACTGTATTTTAAATTGACATTTACAATTTTTCCTTGGTAGATTTTAAGCCTTTTTAGCCTAATTATCCTATATTTCCTGGGAGGCATTTTCTATTGTGACCCTAGCTACTAGAAATTTTTCTGGCAAGATATTGAGTTTGCACAATATTAATGGGTCCATCTGTGTTTGATTGATAACACAATGGAGTCCTTAGAGTAGCTATTATTTCAGCCTTACAGTATTTAATATTTCAGTGTGGCAATTCCCAGTGTGAAATAATGAACGTGCTTGTGAAACACTTGGCTTATATTCTGTGCTTTAAATGATGCACAGAGAAATACCGTGTTCGTAACAAGAAGCCACATCTAGACAGGTTCATAGCCAGAACATATTTACAATGTAATAGCAAAGATAGTCCCAGGTAGAGGAGTGGATATCATCCAGTGCTCTTGGAATGCTCTCATCTCATGATGCAGTTGGTATTGGAGTGTTTCACCCAGTTAACAGCAGTTTACAGCACCATGTAGATGCCTCCCAAGAATGAGCTCTGTCAAACTTGGCAGTTCACCAGCTGGCAATTAGCAGCACTCTCTCTTTTAGAGTTAATTTGCACCTGCATCTCAGTGTACCCATTTCTTGTTATCTTCACAAAAGTGTCTCCAAGGTGCTGGGATAATCTTAGATTTTATGAAATCTAACACATTGGGGATGCATGGAGCAGCCATGGCTAAGTGTGTCTGCAAAGCTTCCACATGAGATCAGAGAATCGTAGAATGGTTTCAGCTGGAAGGGACCTTAAATATCACCTATTTCCTCTTTCTCCACCACAGGCAGGAATACCACACACTAGGTCAGGTTGCCCAGGGCCCCATCCAACCTGGCCGTGAACATTTCCAGGGATGGGGCATCCACAGCTTCTCTGGGTAACATATCCCATTGCCTCACCATCCTTTAAGTAAAGAATTTCTTTCTAATATCTAATCCAAGTCTCACCTCTTTTGATTTAAAAACATTCCCCCTTGTCTTATCACTATCTCTCCATGTAAAAAGTTCCTTTCCCTTTTCATAAGCCCCCTTTAAGTACTGAAGGACCTCAGCGAGGTGTCCCCAGAGCCTTCTCTCCTCCAGGCTGAACAACCTCAACTCTCTCGGCCGGTCTTCATAGGAGAAGTGCTCCAACCCTCTGATCATCTCGGTGACCGTCCTCTATGCCCTTCTCATATTGGAGGCCCCAGAGCTGGATACAGCACTCCAGGTGGGGTCTCACGGGGACAGAACAGAGGGGCAGAATCCCCTCCATTGACGTGCTGCACATGGATGCAGTGCATGGATGCTGGTGCTTGGATGCAGCCCAGGACACGTTTGGCTCTCTGGGCTGTGAGTGCCTGTGGCTGGGTCATGTCCAGCCTCTCACCCACCAGCACCCCCAAGTCCTTCTCAGCAGGGCTGCTGTCAGTGACTTCTCCAGTCTGTGCTGTTGTCTGGGATTGCCCCAACCCAGGTGCAGCACTTTGCACTTGCCTGGCAAAACTTCATGAGGTTCTTGTTAGTCCATTTCTTGAGCTTGTCCAGGTCCTTCTGGATCGTGTCATGTTCTGTTGTCAGCTTGGTGTTGTCTGCAAACCTGCTGAGGGTGCACTTGATCCCACTGTCTGTGTCACTGATAAAGATATTGACAGGCACTGGTCCCAAGGCAGAGCCCTGAGGGACACCACTCATCACCAGCCCCCACCTGGACATGGAGCCATTGACCACAACTCTCTGGCTGTGTCCATCCAGCCAGTTCCTTATCCACCAAATAGTCCACCTTTCAAATCCATGTGTCTGCAATTTAGAGATAAGGATGTCCCTTGGGACCATGTCAAAAGCCTTACAGACATTGGCTGGTCAAGGGATGGTTGCGTGTTTCTACTCACAAAAAGAGGGTTACTATTTTTCATATGTGTAAGGACTTACCTTCCACAACTGCAGTTAATTCTGTATTGCCCAAATTATACACAATAGTAGAGAACAAGAGAACCTCTCCTTATTTCCTTCTACACTTACAAGGGGGTACAATGGCTTGTGGCATAAGTTGGTTTTATTGAAGTCTGCCCAAAGCTTTGTTCACTAACAGGTTTGTTAATTCCATGTTTTATGTTCACAAGAATGCCACAGTGACCAAGGAAGTGACCAAGGAAGGCAGGACTGGAGCTGTCATGCTCCAAGACCTCTTTCATTCAAGCTTCTGCAAGTTTTTAACTAAAGCATGTCACTCTCCTATGTATTTGGTTCCTGGCAAATGTGTATTTCTGGCTGGAGTATTGAAAGCTGCAGAATTTTCCTTTTAGAAATGTAACTGTAGCAATTTCCAAGGAAAGCATTTGCTCATAAAACTCAACAGGAAAAAGATAGTAGTACCTAATGTGTTGACATGACTTTCAGCCAGTGTCTGTATTAGCAATTTGTTTTGAGGAGATTCTGTTTCTCTATTTACCATGTGCTGTTTTTTTCCTCCAACTTGTTTATGTGTTTATCAGATTTCCTTCAAAGGGAACTAAGTCAGATGCTCCAGCCCACTGCCTGCTGGCACCATTAGGTTCCTCGCCCATACATGAGCCTTATCCCTGAGAAAGTATACAAAGGAGATGCTTCCATGTCATCATCAGAAATAACGTAAGTTTTTCCTTTTTTTTTTTGCCTGTGTTGCATATTTATAATTGTTGAAACACAAGCTTAAGCTTTTTTATTCTCAAAGACCAGGTTTAGCCACGCATTTAAAGACTGACGCTGGATCTGAATTTGTGTACAGCTCAGAATGCTCACACAAGTCTTGTGGTTCAGGAATAGCTTCAGATAAAATCAGTTTTCGGCAGCTCAACTGCCTTACAATGAAGTAGAATTACTCCTGCTGTTTCTGGCACAGAAGGGGAAGAGTCATGTCCTTTCCGTTCTCGCTTTGTTCCTTTCCGACATTACTGCAATACCTGAGCTTCCCAGAAACATCATGACTGCTTCCAAGCTCTGGCAGTGTGTGGCAGGGAAGTGTGTCAATTTTTGTTCTGTATGTGGAGGATAAGGGAGGCACCGAGACTCCACGAAACAGCCAGCGTGACACACAGGAAGTTTGTCAGGGAATTCTGAAATTAAAACTTTGCCAGCAGGAGTATCTTATGCTAACACATACCTTTTGGGGTTTTTTTTATAGAGTCACAGAAGCATTAGTGCTTGAAAAGACCCTCAAAATCACCTATCCCACCATAATCACCCGATACCTAAGCGCCACATCCAGGGAGTCTCCTGAAACACTTCTAGAAGTGGTGACTCCTCCACTTCTACACTAGCAGCCCAGGACAGATTTCTTATCCTTCAGATGGCTTCCTAACTGATGTCAAGGGTACAAAGAGGCTGTGGGCAGCAGTCTGTGTTTNACATTACTGCAATACCTGAGCTTCCCAGAAACATCATGACTGCTTCCAAGCTCTGGCAGTGTGTGGCAGGGAAGTGTGTCAATTTTTGTTCTGTATGTGGAGGATAAGGGAGGCACCGAGACTCCACGAAACAGCCAGCGTGACACACAGGAAGTTTGTCAGGGAATTCTGAAATTAAAACTTTGCCAGCAGGAGTAACTTATGCTAACACATACCTTTTGGGGTTTTTTTCATAGAGTCACAGAAGCATTAGTGCTTGAAAAGACCCTCAAAATCACCTATCCCACCATAATCACCCGATACCTAAGCGCCACATCCAGGGAGTCTCCTGAAACACTTCTAGAAGTGGTGACTCCTCCACTTCTACACTAGCAGCCCAGGACAGATTTCTTATCCTTCAGATGGCTTCCTAACTGATGTCAAGGGTACAAAGAGGCTGTGGGCAGCAGTCTGTGTTTAGTGATTAAGCCACGACACTTCTTGCCTATTTCAAGTATTGAATTTAGGCCCTGAAAAAAACCCACATTCCTTGGCAAAAAAATGTGATCCAAGATGACAAAGCAGAGAAACTGTCTCTAGCTATCAAAATGAAAAAGCAAGAGTTTTAAAAACTTTTAACTGGAGCCGAGAAGTCTTCAGTATTACAGGAGAATTTCAGCTTACCCTCTGTGTCAAAGATAAATGCAAAAGTCAGGGGGAAAAAGAAGTGGAATTAATAGCAATACACAGAAAGTAGGGGTTTTTTTGTGAGGAAGACTCAAGAAAACTTTATACAAGGAAGTTTTCATGAATTAAAAAATGGGGTTACTCATGAAACAGACAAAATTTTATTCTTCAATGTTTGAAGAAAATTAGTGTATAAAAGTGTACATATTGAAGAGAATTATTTTTTCACTGCTCACCCTGGAGAAAACAAAGGTCTAATATAATCCCACAAAAAGTGAAGTTATAGAAAAAGCAGAGCAGGACTTCCTCCGAAGTGCAGAGCCAGGGCACAATGGGCAAAAAGCAAATATCCAAATGGAAACTGGATTTAAAGGAACAAGAAATCCTCATGATGAGAGTGATTAAATATTGGAACACTTTCCCAGAAAAGCCATGAAATTTCTCTCCTTGGAGACTTAAAACTCAGCTGATAAACCCCACACTTTCAGCCTTGCGCCTGCATTAGGCTAGCTAGCACATTTTTACTTTTTCAGACCTAAATGTGACTTCTTTGATTACTCAGCATAAGCCAATAGATGGAGGCAAGGATCCTGGCAGAGGCTTGGTTATAACCCTGTGTTCACTGGATCCCTGTCTTGGAAGAGTAGGATTTGCCCTCGTGCAAAGCCTCCTCTGTGCTGTTAGGAGCTTGTGAGCTACAGTGAGCCGCAGAGGGATATCTTTTTCTGTGTGAATTTCTTATTTCTTATTTTCTTTAAAACTCTGTGAATATTGTAATTCTTCATGAGAAAATTAATTATATTTTTACAGTATCTTAGTCTTTTGAGGAGAAAAAGGAGCTTTGATTTAAAATAGTTTTTTTTTTTTCCTTTGAGGCACAAAGAAGTAAAAAGAGAAGGTAAACTATATGGCAGAACAATTTTCACTGTTTTTTTCAGCTTCAATTCAGAGACTACTTTGTATGCTTTTTTACTTTCAGTAATAAGCAGTTAGGATGTTCCATATTTTAAACACATTTTCTAGCAGGGATAGGGAGGAAATTGAAGTGGTAAGAGAGAAAGAGAGAGAAAAAAAAGAAGATATTAAGGAAAAAAAGCAAGATATTAGACTTTTTTCCCTAATCTTTTAGGATTTCTTTTTGCTAGGATACTTGCACAATATATCCTTTTGAAGAAATACATTGTTTGTGAATATTTTATGAAAGGGGATGTTAGATTAAACCCCGTTGAAATATTTATTGGAAAGATTTCAACCAGATCTGACAAATAGCCCTTAGCTTCATAATATTCCTTACAGTCTGTTTTGTTATCTAATCATCAAAAGCAGTGAAACAGATTCCATTTACATGCCAGGAAGGCAAAGGGGGAATAATTCAGTGCTGGGATGCTAAACACAAGTGCAGCCTGGAAACACATCTACAAAAGTAACTGGCTAAATTAATGGTAATGATCTGTATTTTAAAAGAAAGAGGGTTATCTCCTGTTACAAGCAACACTAATTTTCCCCACAGAGGTCACTTATCAGTGTACTTGGCCACACTCCCCTGCTGTTCACCAGCACATCTCTGGAAGAATGCTTGGGCAGGCCCTGTAATATATGGTGTCTATGTTCCCTGCTTCCTGCTTTTGTTAGACTTAAAGCTAAATTGCTGCCAGACTCCTTCCAGCCACACCATACTGTAGTGCACTGGCAGCACTCTAAGAATTTGTTTCAGAAGCCAGAAAAGCTGGAAATGATGACAGGCACTTGTTTAGGGGCAGATCTGACACCTGAACTCGCTGATACCACAACCTTTTCAGGGAAAAACTTTCAGGCCTTAGTTAACCACAGCTAAACACAGTTTAACAAAATCTTTTCCCTGCATGGATACTTGAGTGCCTTGCTGAGTAGCAAACACTTCAATGAGTGCTTGGAATTTGAGATAAAATACTCACATTTCAGACAGATTCACATTCAGATAGAGATAGGTATATTCAAATACAATATTCTTCCTTATTATCTGTGTGATTAATGCTGCAGGGATAGAATATGCTGTGACTTGAATAATCCGTGAAGGAACTGAGAGACTTGCAGGAAACCAGCAAGGGAAATGTGCATCAGCTCTAAGCTATGCATGACGTTTCCCTCTGAATTAAATAGCTGAAATGGTACTTGAAAGGGTTTTCCTCAGGGAATTTTATGAATAAGAATGAAGGTCTTAGGCAGCTTATCTTAAAAGTAAAATGCTCTGACCTGGACAGGAAGAAATAATATTTACTTTTACTTCTTTGGATTTGACACTCTGGTGCTTATTGACTTATTTCATTGGGAATTTGTTCAGCTTTTAACTGCAGGAAAACAATTTTATAGTTAGCACTAAACATACACAGAATTTTAGAAAGGAGGGGTAATGGTTATTTCCTACTGCTGTACAAAACCCTTTTGAAGTCAGTCCTTCTCTCCATTATAATCTTAAAGCTTTTCCTCTGAGATCATAAGCATTTTCTTGAAAGGACAGGCCTGCAGTTCTTCGGAGAGAATAATAATATCAGTTCTGTAACTGAAGTGCATCCAAATTTGAAGGCATGTTCTTGGATACCATTAAAAGGAAAGTTAGGATGCAAATGTCAGCTATGCATTAGGTTAGTAACCACTATTTCTGCATCATTGATTTCATTCTGATAATAGCTGACACAACTCATCACTTCATTCTTACACTGTCAGTGTAAAAACTCAGTCAGAAAAATAAAAAGTTTTAGCAGAGAGATGGTCAATATTCTATCATATGAAGTGTGAGGGTAGATCTCTTTTTACTGAGTAACAGAAATCTCTACTCTAGAGGCAAAAAAGAGGTACAGCTAAATACAGTAAATTAAACTATGTATCATCTTTCCCTCTTTATTATGTACATTTTAGTAATGCTCCAAAATACACAGCAACTGTAAAGTTCATTGAGGAGGAAACTAAACACTCTCCACATAAGTTTACTGCAGCTTGTTACCCAACACTCCATCCTTACAGAATGGCTTTTGGAAAGCACAAGACTTTATAAGAGTGTCCTGTATTAATTTCTGCAGTGGTGGAAATTAAATCTCAAAGAAATGTGTTGGAAAACATTCAGTGTTTTTTGCTTCACGTAGAAACACTGTCAAGAGAAGAAAATATGAGCATCTGCTGTTGTACTGCAGAAAGGAAGAAGCAGTGCATGAACTTCAGTGGAAAAGCAAAAGTCATGGCAATGAAGTAGTGGAAGATAGAATTAAACCAAGCTCAAATAGCTTGGATGTGTTGGCAGGATGTTGAAGTGGTTGGTTTGCTGGAGCTGATGTTCCAGATTGGTCCCCAAATCACGCTGCTATGCTGTGACAAATGTTTCCATTGCCAATCTAGAAGCAGTCTTACAATTTCCCTGTGTAACATGTTATAAATACGGTGTTAATGCATTTCTAGGAATTGTGAAAGTGATGGACTCTAAATCATTGAACTTTTAATGAGAATTCTAAATAGAGGGGAAAGTAACTGGTCTTTACAAATGATGCAGTTCCTTCTGTTAAAATGAGTCAATAAAAGGCTGCGGGCACAGCAGTTATCATATGCAGTCACTGATGTTTGCTTCTGAACCTGATAAGAGGCTGTGCAGCAAAAGGTACAGTGAGACTTCTAGACACCCACGGAAGAGATACGGACACTTTTGCTTATAGTGAGCATATTGTGTGAAGACAGAACGAAAGGACGTATGAAGGGTTCAGTGATTTCCAGGCCAACTGCTAAATGAATGCTAAAATGAAGGTAAGATTTTTTCATGGACTGTGCTGCTGAGGGTGTTTCACACAGTGGGTCTCTCTGTAAAACAGCCTCTGGAAAATACCACTGTATTTCCTTTTGTTCTTAAAGGGAATAAATTTCATGTCACAAGGGATGTTAACTGGCATTTTCTAAAGCTGGCTGCTTTGGCTTTCACAAAAATAACTTTGCAATTTAACAGGCAGAATTTTGCATCACACCAAAGCAAGCAGTATTTGACTGCTACTTGCCAGTGATTCTCAAACAGATACAGTCATATTTCTAGAATGTGGAAAAAAATCTCTGAAATGAAACTATTTACAGGTACTCAATACTGGAATGGAAAAGTATGTACATTCCTAAATTGTACTTAGATTTCCATTATTCCTCTTATTATTTCAGACCTCCGGAAGTTTCCTGCTGACAACGGCAGAAATTCCCTTCCCCCAGCATTGAGCCAGGCTGCAATTTTCCATAGTACTTAACATGCTGCTGCATATTCTCATTTTTGCTACAAGTACATGCTCTGGGTTTCAAGTGCTTGTTAAACACAGCCACAGTAACCTTGTGGGGAAGCATCCCAGGAGGACCTCTTCAAGCTTGAAACAAAGAATTCAGTAGACAATAGGCATCTCTCACAGTTTCTCAGAATAATGAGCACTACACATGACACAAAGGATTTCTGTGGTTTGAATGCTGCCTTTTTACCAGGAAATGAGTTGGAAAAGGCTTGGCTTATTTATAAATAAAACATAAATGTTTGGATGCTTATGTGATCAACAGCATGACTTGCTCTAAGTACAAGACTGTAAAGGCCAGTTCTAATTCTCCTTTCCCTCACATCATAGAACAGCACTTTTTAATGTCAGCATTTATAACATTTTTGAAGTTTTGAAAGAAAACAATATCAATATAATAGACTGCCTTCTTATGCAGTGTCTTTCAAGATAGGATGTTGCTTAATGGTGATCTCCTGTCCTGGCTTCCGCTATCCCTTAAATAATGTTGACAGTAGTGGCTTTGTTTTTTTGAAGTATCCCAAATTTTTCTGGCATTAAAAGATTCAGCCAAAAGGAAAATGTCCATAAAAAGGGTGGGTCTGGTTCTTCTCTCCTTTCTCTCTTTTTTACTGACCCTGGAAGAACTGATCTCACTGACTTACTCAGGAGCTAACCCTGACTCAGCCAAGCCCTACAACACTTAACTTCCATTACGCAGGAGATCCTCTTCCTGTTCACAAATTAAACTACAAGCACTTAATCAAGTCCCACCAGAGGCCCAGGCAGGTAGGAGCAAGGAGTTATTAGGTTGTCAGAAATAAGGACCATACCAGGAGGGGATGAGCAGAGCGCTGCTACACACCAACACATCACTGAGAGTCATAAACCCACCTGCTTGATCTACAGACAGTCACAGGGGTGCTCATTGCTGTGAAACAGATGGTACACAGGAAAAAATGTGTTCCCTTTTCCTCCTGCTAGCATTCTTGATTTTCAGGAAACCTGAGGTGTCCAAGGCCCTGGTGCCTGTCCTGCTCCTGAAGGCCTACAGCACCATGCTTGAGGCAGCGGCGTAGCTCAGTGGGAGGGGAACATGTCCAGCCTTCACAGGCTTGGCCACAGGACAGCAATGCAGGGAGGCAGGCGTTTCACCTCACCAACCTTGCAGTGCTTTGTGCTTGCTGCGCTGTGTAATCACGGCACAGGCAACTCCAGGCACTGTGTCCTCTCTCCACCTCGAGCCTCTGCCCAGGTTTTAGCCAGTGACCAGTCACTTCTGCCTCCAGTGGTGAGAAGCCCCCTGCAGATTAACATCCTCTGCTTCTCCAAAGTCCTGCACCTTGCTGTAGCCCTGCTCTTCACAGGAAGCTAACCTGCATGCCGTGGTTTACAGTGCAATTGTCTAAAGACCTTTCTGAGTTTGAGCCAAGTATATTGCAGACTAAACTGGTTTTACCCCAGACAGCATGGGAAGCACTCATCCTGATCATGCTGCAGTTTGAACATTTTGTAGTTAGATCAGCGTGAAATACCAGGTAAACAAAAGCTGGGAGAGACCTGGGTATAGCTCACATATCTGAGCCTGGGTGGGTTCAGCATTTGGCAGAATTTTAGCTGTGTTGTGTCAGGTACTTTAATTGTATGTGGGCAAGCGCTGATGTAATCCAGAATAAGGAGATTATGTGCAGAGCAAACAGTTATTATTTTACCACTGTATGCTTGACTGACTTCTATAAATACAGTAACAAACTTTAAGGCGCTGTTTCTCAACTTTGTTTACAGCGGATTCTTTATTTAGTTATGTCCAATTAATTAAACTGAAAATATAACATTTAACTCAAGCTGAACTACCAACCATTGCCTCTATGGAAAAATACTTCAGAAGAGACACAGTGATTCACACAGAAGCCACTTCCTTCTGCAATCAGAAAACATTTTGGCCAGCAAGGACTTAGGTCCATACAGAACACCTTGCAGTCCTTGTCTTTGCTGGGGTCCCCATGGGTTCACTTGAGAGACCACAGCATTGTTCCCTTCTGGGGTAAGAGGGAGGACACACCTCCATCTGGCCCAGGTACAGGCTTGGGGTGCAGCTGGATCACATATCCAGGAATACAGGCACTCTCATTGCCACAGCTTAGACCTAAAAGGAAACAGAGAATGGAGATCCAGGAAAAGGATAGAAAAACATATAGCCTGGGAGAGAGACAAGCAGCAAATTATGTATGCAGACACAGAGTCCAAACTGAACAAGATCTGTTCACATGTCTTTTTCAGTTTGAAACCACAGCTGGCCTCAGGAAAGAACCAGTCTTGGGAGAAACAAACTATTTTAAACTGCCCTCGTGCTCCTGTCCTTTCATAGTGAGTCACACTGTTCTGCCTGCTGCCAGCTTCAATTCCCTGCTAGGACTTTGGTTGAAAATGTCTGGAGGCTTGTACATACCCAGTGACAGTGTGACCACCCTGTCTCCTAGAGAAACTGGGAGTTGGGAGGGATTGGAGTATTCCGAACAACTAAAAAAACCACCCATTTTTTCCCTGAAAAAGGAAAAAATAAAACTGAAATCACAAGGCTGCTAGGAAGTGCAAAGTGCAGTGTCAGCATTGTGCTTGCGTGTTGGGCCAGCAGAGGTAGGGGATGCAAATGACTCTGAGCTACAGTAGGAGTTTTTACTGAAAGTCTGAATAGTGTAGTTAGAGCTGGAGCCTAGAAAGTAGACAAAGCAGTACCATCCAGAGAAAAACAAAGACAAAAGCTTAACTGTAGGCTTCTTTTTGTGGTATGTATCTCTGTAGAGGACAATTTGAAGTCAGATTTCACATCACCCCTTACTGAAAGTATTTTTCAGTTAAGTCCTGAATGGAGCAACATGAATCACATGGTTAGTTCCAGTCAGAGCATTTGTTCTGAAATAATCTCCTGTAGAAATGGTGGTGCATAAAGAGCTGAAGAACTAGTATGCCAAAGAGCAAGAAAATAAATGTCCTGACTCTTATGGTACAGCTGCCTTTGCATGCAGTCAGTCCCCATCAGTGGTTATACAGTTGCCACTGTTAAATCATCTTCTAAATTCTGTCAGTTTTTGTTACTGTACGAATCTGACCTCATCCTGGTACCCTGCCAGCACCAAAGAGCTGCTCTATTTACCCACTGTTGATGTAATATCTAAACTCAAAAGGTTTACAGTAAGATATTTAGGATGGAGGGAGAGTAAAAACCAGTGCTAGTAGAGCAGCTTATGACTGAAACTTAGTTTGAGGTATTTTGCCAGTTTGTCTCATCTAAGTCAGTGAATAAAGACTTTTTAAAGTTTTTCTAGAAGCCCCTGCTTCTGATCCAATTTTTCTCTGCTCTCCGATCTAAAAGACTTGTTAGAGAGAGGAGAGACACTTTAAATTTTTGTCTAAACAAAAATCCTGAATCTAGCAATGGATTGCAAGATATTTGCTTATTTATCATGCTTTATTACATTTTTAAAAGGAAGGTGACAGAAGGGACTATGAGCTTGTACAGTTTGACCTCTTGCAGACCATGAGATTTTTGTGTTAAGGACACATTTTCTGAGGAGCATCTTTTGAATAGTTTGTGCTTGTACTGAGGATTTCAAATCACCATTTATCTTGACAGTCTTATGCAGCATGTTGATCACTGTCATATCCTCTGAAGTCTATGCAGAGAGACAATATCCTTCATCTGACCAGGAAGCTAATGGCAGCCTACCGTGGAAAGGGATAAGGCAACCCAACAGCTACTGGCCTGAAAAGCACGGCACTGTCTCTCCTATTATCTTGTGCCAACTTCTCCACAGGCAACTAAATTCAACAATTAAGAAAAAAACAAAAACAAAACCCCTTTGGATGATTTAATCAACTTATGGAAGGATCCAAGGAGTGCCAGAGCCCCGGGCTACAATCAGGGAGGGTGCAACCAGCCCTTTCCAGCCATCGACCTGCAACATTAGTCCTGCTGCTCACAGGCCCATAGCCTCAAACGGCCAGGAGGCACAAGGAAAGGCTTTTGAGCTGTGTGTAAATACAGAATAAATGCAGCTCTGCAACACTGCTTTTACATGTGTTTAATCAGATTGAGTGAGTAGACAAATGTGCAGTTGCATCCTGGGGAGTACAGCAGGGTCAGAACATAAGAGCGGTCATAATGGGTCTAATGTCTTTATTAAGTCCTTAATTTTCCATAAGGATTTTAGTTCCCAAGATGCTTGTATAAGTATCCTTCTTTGAAGATTATGAACAAGAACTCAGTGCGATGTGACCATTCTTTTTAAAGAAATATTCTCTGAGAAGTAAGTGGTGAGTGGTGTCTCTTCTTTCTTTTTTTTTTTTCTTGGTTTGAGTTTGCTGTCACGGTTGCTTCGTTCCAGCCATATAATTTTCTTTGGGTCTTGATATACTGGAAATACACCACACCTCAGGATAAACACAATGAATGAAATATCATAACTGGTTTTATGTGTGTGTAATATGTGGTAGCTTTCATTAAAAGGGTGTGCCTGAGCAGCAGGCCATCTGCCTGCTCTGTTTGCCCAGTTTTAGCTCTACTGCATAAATTCAGATAAAAACATGAGGAGGAAGCAAAGCATGCTTTGAGACCTGGGTGTGCTCAGCTGGGGGAAACCAGGATCTGCCTCTGCCTTTTTGGGTCACAGCAAGGCAGTGCCAAGCCTCAGAGATAGCCATGGAACAAGCAGGCCTCCTCAAGGCCCAGGAGAGGCTCTGTGCAGTTTATTAGAAAGCTAGAAAACTGCTGGAAGTCATTAGAGCAAGAGCAGGAAGAAAAAAGAATGGGCATTGCACTGTCACCATGCGTGGGAAGAGGAGGAGTGGTGATAGGGATGGATACTTGTTTTCAGCTACTCATGCTGGATTTAAAAGCCTCTTATTTTAATATACAATTGTTTTGCTTCTGGGGACAAGTTGTCTCTATATTGGTTGTGTTACTATAATTTTACTTGCACACTGGGTTTGCAATAGCAATGTAACATCCTGCATATTCTAATAGGTTTGTAATAATTTGTAATACTTAGAAGTATGAGAGAAGCCTCTTTCTGAGGTTGCTGTGCTTCTAAGAGTGAGAAGGAAGATCGTGATGAGAGATGAACAATGCTCCAATGTGCCTATCCCTACCCCAGACTGGGTCCAGTGTGCATTTTTCAGGCCATTTGATTTAACTTTCACTTCATCCAGACCCTTAGTTCCTGGATGACACAGACTGCCATTCTGCAGCCCCTCCCAGAAGTAAGGCTGCCTCACTCAGCTCTCTTTCCCCCCAAGCCTTCTTCCAAACTCTGTCCCAGTTAAGTCTGTCCCAGCTCCCAGCCTGGCTGTAGCTCTTGGGTTCCCCCACTGCTGCCTGCCAAGACACATCTGGTGAGCTGCTCTGACAAAGGCTGCGCAGAGGAGGCTCCAAGAGCAAAAGGTAGAGTACAGGTAGAAAAAGGAAAATGCTATTTTTAGTCATGTCAGATGTAGAAAGGTTTATTGCAGGTTATTTATAAAGCTCTGAGATTTCCTGAAACTTTTAAAATGTCTTTTTTGAGCTACAACTTTCACAGAAGCAACAATCTTTCTCCACCAAGTTATGTACAAAGCATATGCCAACCAGCTATCTTAGCTTGGCAGACTTTTTGTTCATTGCAAATTCCAGTAAAACTTTATGTGAAATTGAAAGGAAAATGTTTTATAGATGTCGTAAAACCTCCACTTTTTTACTTTAAGCCAAACCACAGTAACTTCATAAAATGAATTAATTTTCCATAATGCATCAGAGATACTGTGATCAATAGAGTGGAAAACAATCTATTGTAAAATTCTGACATGAAAATTACAAAAGGAATCAGAGTGCATGTAATCTGTCTGATAAGTAGCACAAGATTTGTTATGTGTCATAAAATTTTTGAAGTAAAAAATTACATTGTCTGCACCACAAAAAGTATGTGACTCTAACAGAAACCATAATGTCTATCAGGTAAATAGTTCATGTTGTTGTAGAGAAGTTTTTCTGTTGTTGTTGTTATTTTTATTGTTATTATCTTCTTATTATATCAATGTAATACTTTGAACATATATATTTTCTGATCGGATCTTCCTATTGCTCAAACTTATGTTTCTCACTGTCATCTTGTTATAAGTTGTTGACCTTTTTCCTTGTTTTGACTCTTTTTAGGAGTGCAGGAATATGATGAATTATTAACTTCCTTCTGATATTATCTTACTCCACACAGTTCAAGTAGATGATTCAACTTTTTTCTTTTCTCCTCCCTAACAAGGAAGAAAAAGAAAAGAAAAGGAAAAAATACTTTCAAAATATTTTCAAAATCCTTAGTGACTGATTTACAAAATAGTGAAAAATCCCCATCTCTTTTCTGAGAAAACTGGTTTAGCAAAGTAAAGGGCAAAGATTCAGTAGAAATAATTTTTTACACGGCAAGAAAAGGTATAAAATGCTCACAGGAGAAACTTTTCAAGTCTGCCATGTTACCCAGGCTTTCCAGTGATTTTGTTTGATTTTTGTTGTTGTCCGTAAATCTGTGAAAGACATTTATTACTCGGTATAAAATCCTCCTGAATTTTCTCTCCTTCCTCTGCAGATTGGTCGCTACACAAAAATGTGCCTGTGCTCTTCATCATCCATAAATCATGTGCATTAGCCACAGCTGTTCATGGCTCTCCAGCCCTTCACCAGTGCCAGTGGTGTTACTCCCAGTGACATACACCAGTTTTACCCCGATGTCATCCCCCAGCTCACCCCTTTGTAAGTGCTTGTGCAAATGTGCCGAAGCAGAGCATAGCCAGACACCAAGCAGGCACAACAACAGAGTTGTTACGGTGTTCCCCAAGCTGTTTGTCACTGATGCAACCACTAACCTGCTCTTCAGAAATATACAAATCACAGCCTTTCCCAACCCTTCATTCTAGGTACAAATATGTTAGCACACACTGGTTGGGTGTTGCTCCCAGGAAAACAAAAGGCTCCAGGGATCTTCTTTCTCAGCTCCCTCTAGTGTGTCAGCAGATTACGGAGATGAAGTCAGTAATAGCTTTCTATATTCTTAGTCCTAAAAACCTCAGCATAACTGAACTTTGCTCTGTCTTAAAATGCTTTTGCTCTCCTTGGGGCTTTTAACACACTAAGTCTTTCAGTTTTACATCAAACTTTGCCTGGACTCCTAACAGTGCTCCTTCAGTGAACTCCTTGGCTCAGCTGGAGTCAATGACCTAAGTCCTCTGGCCTGCAGGAAAGGAAGGATTTCAGATCTCATTCTTGCAAACTTTCTTTATTTTCTCTGTACCCCTTCATCTTTATTTTTCATTTCCTATTGCTATTTCCTAAACCTCCTTCATTGCTGGTTCATAGAAATTTGCCTCAAATTCTCTGTTTCCTTGGCGTTTGTTGCTCTTCAGATGCTCCAGTTATAAACTTTGCATATGTGCTTGTTCCAAATGAAATCATCAGAGCCTTTTTACTGGGTGGGTACATCTAATGCAGAGTTTCACTGCAAATGTGCATGTTTGCTCAGCTCCCTGAGCCAGCTGACCGTTCATTTCTAACACCATGTGGTGCCTCTGCTGGTATCCTTGCCTGCGTGTTTTCTTGGGTTTTAGGTCATTTGAGGATAGAATATGGAGTAATGGGCACAAACTGAAAGTGGGGAAATTTAGGCTAAATATAGGAATAAATTCTTTACTGTGAGGGTGGTGAGACACTAGAACAGGTTGTCCGGAGAAGTTGCCCCATCCCTGGCAGTGTCAAGGCCAGATTGGATTAGGAGTTGAGGAACATGGTCTAGTGGGAGGTGTCCCTGGCCATGGCAGTGGGAGTTGGAGCTAGATGATCTTTAAGGTCCCTTCCAACTCTTAATATCCTATGATTCTATGTTTTCTAAAATACTGTTGCTTAAGAATGCAAACAATTCAGAGAATTTTCCTTCTGAATGAAAACTGAACTTCTGATAGCCAGACCCACTCACACTTTTGGTGCCTGCTGGCCAAGTGATGCAACAGGCACAGTCTCAAAGAGAGACTTTTCTCTTTGTTGGAAGGATGCCCATGCCTCCTTCTCTTCATGGCTCTTCGATTGGAGATGATTAAAACGCCATGGTTTTGAGAGGACTGCTTGATGTGTGAATTGTTTTGACTGGCTATCCACAGGATGATAACGATGTGTCCTAAGTGATTGCTCCTTGCATTGAACATATTTAAAGCAGGAGTTTGCAGTTTGTTCAGGAATGCAAACACGGGAAAACGGAAGAGAAATACTGCAAGCCTGAATGGTGCCCTGCTGTCTGCTCTGAAAGGGCGGAGGTGCAACACTGAAAGAAATATTGATTCTATCAATCTACTGGCTGCCAGGGATCATAAGTAGTTGCTTCTCTAGATGTAGAAAAGATGTTTATTCGTGGCGATCTCCACTTAGAATGTACTTGTTATCTTGAAAACTGCCAAGTTGGGAAGCACTGCCCTTCCTGTTTTTTCTGCATGGAAGATGCATTGACACTATAGTGAGGTCCAAAAGTTTCTTTGAAATGCCACTAAAAAGTTTCTCTGTGTTGAATCTGTGTTCTGACTCTTTGAAGACTCAAAATCACTGCTCCTTTGGATAAGGAGCTTGCTAACACTGGTACTCTTTGAAACTTGAGCCTTCAAATTGTTGACTCATGCAGCAGCCAGCTTAAAAGAAATGGCAGCTCTGTAAACTGTGGGTTTTAGTTACAAAAATATCCCCTCCCTCCCTGCAGGGATCAGGAAGAAGATTTCTCACTTCCCTTCCTCACCAACATTCATGTTCACTAGAATGCTCCCTGTTTAATTCACCTCATAACTGCTGTTTTTGCAGAGTCCTGATGTTGTTAACATTTCTACCAGCCTTTCTAAATGGTAGAAAGCCATGGTTTTCTTTGGGGCATGAGATGTGATCACCAGAGCTGAGCTACTATCTGAAAGCATACTCAGAAAATGGAATTTGCAGATGTTGTATCTTGTGGATGGAGTTACAACTACATTATTTTGATTCCAGTCTCTCATCTATCAAATAACATCTTGGAAAACCAAGAGCTGGGTGAAGGATCTTTTAGAAGATACATGCCATTCCTGTCGTACATTCTTAAGACACATTGTTCTAAAAATATCTCAGGCCTAGATGATTTTATCCTGAACATCTGGGTAAATGCACAGGCATACAAAAAGGAATAATGATAAATCTAATTTCAATTTTCCTCTGAGGATAAATATTATCAGTTACAAACCAGACATTAGCAATTAGCAATTAATTAAAATTTAATCTCCTTGAGTAGATGGTAAGATACTAGATGTGAATTATGATAACCATGTCTAGACTAAGAAGCATAAGCTTCTTCACTGCTTCCCTGTCAGGTGTGTTTGACAGCTCGTATCAGATTCTGTAACATCACTCTGTTTTTAAGTTTGCCCTCTGCTTCCAAATTGAAACTGGCAAACACTGGATGTGAACAAATATTCCAGCAGTGCTATGAATTGTAATGCCAATGGTTCTTGAACAATAGAGTTCCCTGCTGAAGAGCTAACGCAATTGTTTGATGTCTCTCAAGTCCCATTTAACTCGTCTTTTGGGAGTGGTCCTTGCAGCCAGCCACCTCCACACTCGTGTCCAAGCCCTGCTTTGGAGGGAGCTGGCTGGAGCAGCCCTGAGCAGAGCTGTGAGCCAGCAGTTAATCAGCGCAGTCAATCACGCCAGCAGCGCTCAGACTGACGCCTGGCCCTCTTGCATTTGGCAGATAGGCATAGCCTTTGACTCATCTTGTAACGATGCCCGAGGGCTATGTGGTTTGTTTTTGCAGCTCTGATACTTAAAAGCAATTTAATAACATAAAATCTGTATCCCTCCATTCAGACTGACCTCTTCCTGGGAACTGGAACTGTATTTGAAGAATACAGCTGTTGCTGTAAACCAGAGTTTGGTAAGAGGTCACATGTGGAGCGCTGTGTCCAGCCTAGGGCTCCTGAGTACAAGAAAGGCATGCACCTACCTACAGGAGGGAGTCCAGCAAAGGGCCATGAAGGTGATTAAAGAATGAGAACATCTGATGTGGCAGAGCTGGGGCTATTCAGCCTGGAGAAGACTCAAGAGGGATTTTATGAATGTGGATAAAAATCTGATGGGAGAATCAAGGAGCTGGATTCTTGGCTCTTCTCTGTGATGCTCAGTGAAAGACAAGAGGCAACAGGCAGGAACTGAAATACATGAATTTCCATTCAGACACAGGAAAATAACTCTTTTAACCTGAAGGTGGTCAAAGACTGTGAAAAGTTGCTGAGAAAGGTTGTGGAGTCTCCAGCTTTGGAGACATGACCCTGGACAACTTGCTCCATGGGACCCTGCCTAGAGCAAGGGGTTGGACAGGACAATTGCCAGGGATGCCCTCTAGTCTCAGGTGTTGCTTATAGAACACGTTCTCAAAAAGTAAATCTACAGTATTTTTAACCTACTGGACAGATAACAATATTTGCTGTCTTATGCATAAACCTGTTAGCTGCCTAAGTGGAAAAACACCCAATGTAGTTGTGCTCATGAAAATTACATATGTACGAAATACAAGTACTGTATGTATTTTATTGTTTAAAATCAGTGTTAGCCATAAGCTCTGGTGGGCTTTCTCTCTCTCTCTCTCTGTTTCTCTCTCTCTCCTTTTGACAGAATTGCTCACTGTGACCACCATTTTCAACCTCAGTGCAGAAAAAACCAAATCTCTGCTGCTGTGATAGGCAGTGCCAGCCATCCTACACGGCTCCCTCACCCCAGCTCAAGCTCTGTTTCCATGGCCAGCAGCAAAAATTCCTGTCCACAAGTGAAAGGGGCAACTTTTGCAAGGGGCAGCCCTTGTATCTAGAAACAGCAGCAAGTTGTACTGCTACTACTCTTTGTCAAAATTTCTCCAGTAAAATATCTGGATGGTTTTAAAGGCTTTAACGTGTGAGCACATATTTTAATAAATCAATAGCTGGGGGAATGAAGCTGACTTGAGGCTGCCCCTCAGGTTGTAACTGAAGGTCATAAACTGAAGAACTGCTGTGCATATAATGTACACAGGAATGACTGGCACAAAAGAATAGGAGCTGCCAGGTCCAGAGGGATGGTCACAAAGAAAATCATGGATGATATTCAGGAAAAAAAACAAGCTATAGGAACTAGGAATACTAGTCCTGATGCTAAAAACAATGTAGTCTTGTGTAGGAAAAGGGCAGGGATAGAAAATCTTTTAAATAACAATCATGTGCTTTTTCTGTGTTTTCCCTAAGGGTGGTGGAGTATTTTCATAAATCTATGACTAATTTTCTAGTTCTGGATCTCAAGCCAACTCTGCAATTACCTAAACCTTTTAGTATTTTTAGTAAGATTACTATATGGGTGTTTTCAGCCAAATTAATCACACACATGAACTCTTATTTTTTGCTGAACATCTATTATTCATGAAGGTTTAGTAAATATGGTTAAGCAGTCAAATAAGGAGTTAATAGTTCCTTCAATAACAAGAAAGTTCATATACTTGATGTGCTAGGTCAAACCTTATCCAGAACTAGAACAGAAAATAAAAATTGCAAAAAGAATGCCTATCTTTAGATATCTAAAGATAGCCAAGTCTATCTTTAGACTTGGCTTCTTCTGTAGAAACATTATTGAAGATAGGAGGGTTTTTTATGTAATTAACTGATGAAGACAGTAATGAGGCTATACTAAAGGGAAGTGACACAGGATGCTGGTATTGCCTGGCTGTATGCGAATCTACTGAATATGCCCGTTCTTTCCTTAATTAAGAGCTAGTATTATGACTTTGATATTAGTTATATTGCATTTTAGATCAACCTTTTAATATTTTTGTAAGGTAATTTTTATAAATTATAGAATTCTTATAGTTAATTATATATTCTAATTTTCATATTTTTCTCTTCTTCCTTACTTCTTCAACTCCAAGTATTCTTTAGAAGTCTTTTAAATCTGTGAAGCTCTATAAGTAACTTCTTCTCACATTTGTATTGAAGTAACTCAGTTACATTGAATCTTGAAAAGTTTTATCAAGTTTTGTAATAAATTAAAATCTTGTCAGATGCACACAAATATTTTCCATAACACTAAGAATTGTTATGGTGTGTAATAAAAAACTTTGTGAGTAAATAGCACAATTCTCACTATGGAGGCATTAAAAACAAAGTAGTAATATCTTACAGTAGACTATATCTTGGCAAAGCTACCTTATGGATTTAGTTGCAATGTAGCAGAGATTTATTCATTTCAGGCTTCGTCCCTGCTTTTCATTCTTTTTGGTATTTAATACTTTTCTAGCAAACCTATTTCCAATTAAAAGGAATAGTTACAAGGGAAATTTCCAGTTCAGAGTCTTTATGGGTACCTATCTCAGTGCTTCTTGTACAAAAAAACTATGCTTGAGAGCTGTAAAATTTGGACTTTACACTCATTTCATCTATACTGTAGTAAAATGTGATCCTTATTTTTGGTTGCATTCACAACTTACATATTTATCATTGAGACATCCTATATTCCCCTGCTAATATTCTTAGTGTGACACTTATAGTACAACATGGGAATTCAGAAAATAGAAAAAATGTGGTAATATGTGAAGTCTCATGGTGCTGGCTGTGCTGTTACAGTCTTTCTCAACCAGCCGCTGGAGACTATAGATCTTGGGACAATCCTCTCTGCTGTATTTGGTTCTCCATCCACCTCTCCTTAAAACACAAACCATAAAGGAGAGTGATGGGACCACTGAAGACCTCTGTCTCCCTCACTCCCACAAGATTAAATTGAAAGCACAGCCTTCTCAGCTTGGCTGTCAAGGGGAAGCATTTTGTATAATGAATTCAAGACCCTGGTATTCTTGCGACGTGAATAAACACCTCACAGCAGGAAAAGGTTTTGCTTGATTGTTTGTGTTTTTTTCCTTGTTGACAGTGTTTGCAAAACCACACCACTGTTTTGTCCATGGCCATGTTCTGAGCCTATTAATTAATCCCTCTTTGCTCATACTGCAGCAGTGCTGAGATGCTCCAACCTTGTACATGGCTCCATACAAACCCATAATAAAGAGCTGAAGGTGTTTTTTCCTCCTCTGAAATAATACAAAGTGAATAGGCCCAACAGCTGGAAGGGCATAAGGCAGAGAGGGCAATAGATTTGAATATGGCCTGTTCAACTTGAGACCATTTCTGTGGGTAACCAAGGCAGCCGAGATTTGGTGACACGTTTTGACATATATCCAAAGGAAAAACACCCCTTCGGCCCCAGGTGCACATGCTGCTAACAGGAGCTAAAGCACATGTCACCGTGACATTGTTGTGGCTAGGTGGAAACAGCGTAGGGTTAGCACATATCATGGTTCTATCTTCATTGTGGTCCTGTAGACATACAGAATCAGACTGCAAAATAAATTGGATGGATTATGCATGCCAGCTGTCTAATACTTGCCAATATTTTGTCATCTTTGGTGCAGAGACAATTTAAGGAGGAAAGCAACGCAGGATGAGGAGAGTGATGACTTGATTTCAATCACAGCTGTTTTCTCTGCACTGCTAGGTGTGTTTGGCAGGTTACATCTAGGGTGTTGAGCTGGCAGTGCTGTTGCAGCTGTGTAATTTGCTCTGCGCAGAGCAGTGGGGCTGTGTCAGGAGCTGTCATGGACGGAAGGTGAATTCAGAGGGGCTGGACCGGTAGCAGCAGGGGTAGGAAGTTTAACCAGCAGGATGCCGTTATCTCAATCCTCAGTGAATGTAGGCTCCAGAAAGTATCTGATCTTAATTTACAAGGGAGAAACAAGTTATTCAAGTATATTAGAGGTCTTAATTGGATCAGACCTTGTGTTGCTACACCCTGGGAACAAGTCCCTGCTTTGCCAGCAAGGGATGAGTACCTGAACTCCCATAGGGGTCCCCTCCTTTTGCAATTACTTGATTTAAAGTGAGAGCTTCACTTACGCACTGCTTTGGTATTAAAAGGTGTTTCTCCCATTAAAAGCAAACAGAAAATTTCTTGCAATTTACAAAATGCTTAAAAAAGAAAACATTGGTTTTGCACAGATTAATAGAAAGGAAATGGTTAGTGATTCTTCCTTAACTAAAATAAACGGACTACAGAAGCTTTCTTTTTTTCTAACATGTTCTTCTGTGGTAAACCTCATGTTTTCTTGAATATATGTTTGAATAATGACTTTTGTAAATTTGAGAAGATTAGGGATTGGTTGGACTGCAAAAGATCCTTTGCAAGGCATAATGTGGGACCAGCTCTTCTTATTTCAGGTCAAACATTAGTATAAAAGAAGGTTTTGTTTGTTTGCAGATTTTTGTGGAAATGGCAATGAATGTGGAGTCTGTAAGTGAGGAACTATGTGGATGGGGTTACCTTACCTTCAGCAAGTGCTTTCTTAGTATCTATTACCCTGAAAAGTTTATTTTAGATTCATGCTAATCAAATCATGTTAAGCCCTCATCATGTAGCTCTGCTGCATAATTTTGTGATCCATAATGTAACTGGCATAATAAAGATGGAAATTTTTAAAGCACACCTCTCAAAAACAACTACTAGCAGACTCTACCATCTCTCACTTACATATTGGCGAGATCTTATAACTTCTACTTGGTGATAAAGCTCATTTTTCCTGGAAGCCCCCAAGTTCCTGTGGATCACACAAGCTGTGTATAAGGGTGTACTAGTCCCAGATGGCCGTCTGTCCCTGTTTCCCCCAGCCGAGTCAGACAGGTTTCCTGGTAAAGGGTGCATGGACTATCAGCAGGTCCAGCTGGAGACCTGCATAGCAGTGTTAGGGACACGGCTCACGTGCTTATACTTTGCTTCTGGTAACAGTATCAGCAGAGAAGGGACTGTAGGATTCCCTTTTTGAAAGTCACTAGGAGAAATGACTGAATATGGACTGTGGCGACTTGGTTGAAGACATGCATCAGTTCTCAACAGAGTGGAAGAACTGACTGTGCTGTTCTTATTTCTCATTCACTAAAATGTCCTAGAATTGTAGAATATGCTGAGTTGGAAGGAACCCTCAAGGATCGTCAAGTCCAACTTCTGGCCTGCACAGAACACCCCAAGTGTCACACCATGTGCCTAAGAGCATTGTCCAAACACTTCTTGAACTCTGTCAGCCTTGGTGCTGGGGCCACTTCCCTCAGGAGCCTGTCCCAGTGCCCAACAACCCTCTGGGTGAAGAACCTTTTCCTAATATCCAGCCTAAAACTCCCCTGACACAACTTCAGGCCATTCCCCTGGGTCCTGTTACCAGTCACCACAGAGCAGAGATCAGTGCCTGCTCCTTCTCTTCCCCTCACAAGGAAGTTGTAACTGCAGTGAGGTCTCCCCTCAGTCTCCTCTTCTCCAGGCGGAACAAACCAAGTGACCTTGGCTGGTCCTCATACGACTTCCCCTCAAGGCTCTTCATCATCTGTGTTGCCCTCCTTTGGACACTCTCTAGTAGTTTAATGTCTTTTTTACACTGCAGCACCCAAAGCTGCCCCAGCACTCGAGGTGAGGCCGCCCCAGTGCAGAGCAGAGGGGACAGTCCCCTCCCTTGCCCGGCTGCCGATGCTGTGCCTGATGCCCCCCAGGACACGCTTGGCCCTCCTGGCTGCCAGGGCACTGCTGGCTCATGTTCAACTTGCCACTGACCAGGACCCCCAGGGTCCTTTCCATGGCACTGCTCTCCAGCCTCTCATTCCCCAGTCTGTCCATACATCCAGGGCTGCCGCATCCCAAGTGCAGAATCCGGCACTAGCCCTTGTTGAACTTCGTATGGTTGGTGATTGCCCATCTCTCTAATTGTTGAGATCTCTCTGCAGGGCCTGTTTGCCCTCCAATTAAGTGTCATTGTCAAACTTACTTAGAATTCCTTTGAGTCCTGTGTCCAATATGTAACATATTGGTGTATATTTAAATTGAGTTTTGTAAATTGCTTCTTTTCAAAATACTCAATGACCTCAAGAATAAGAATGCCAAAACAATTTCTTATCTCCTACTGAATTCTTTGTTGGAAGGGCAAACCTTTCAAGGCGAAGTCTGGGTGTCAACCCATATACTGCTTAGGAGCTTATCTCCCCATATAAAAATTTAGTTCTGCATTAAAGGCTTTACCTCAGAAGAGTTCTTGTTTCTTTAGCAATTGCAGCATTACAAATGAATCCTGGAGCAAACACCTAAGCCCTGGAGAAGTGCTGGAATTTCAGGTACATTGTTATTCTCAGTGATTTCAGTGTAGCAATTTCAGGAAGCTTCCGGCTCAGCATGACATATTGTGGAATTGTTTGTCTGAGGTAGTGAACCCAGACTTGAAAAGGGGTGGGATTGCAAAGCAAAGCTTGAGACCTTACATTTTTGAAAATTTGTTTCTTCTCAGCATAGCTCTTTCTTCAGGACAAATAATGTTGTGAAATTATTCTTACCTTTGATTTGGAGCCTAATGGGGGAAACAGGAAATCATTCAGGGTCGAACAACAGCATGATGTTATGGGCCACAGAGCAGCACTGCTATGTGACCTGCTAGGGATGGGCAAACCTGACTGCACAGAGTGAAAACAGGACTGGCCCCTGGGCTTCCTGCCAGCTAGCACAGCCTGGCTGCTCTCTGGGAGCAAACACTGCAAACTGACTAATTTTGTTCCATTTACTAAGGTGTGTAGGGGGGAGAGGGTGTGACCAGTGACAAGATGGTACCCTTTCCTGCCAAAGTCCAAGTTGTCAGGAAAAGCGTTCATTTACCACTTAGGCAGTTTTGTAAAAGCAAGTGAGATCTACAAAAGGAATAAAACCTGTCACCGGGTGAGTGTTTTTTAGCTAGTTCTGTTATCACTGGTGTTGAACCCCTTTTTCCCCCTTTTTTTTCCTAGCATTACTCCATCTCACCTTACTCATTTTACATATTAACTGAATTAATTAGTAGGGGAAAGATTTGAGCCAGCTGGATTTTACTCTAACTGGATTACCTCACAGGAATGTGCAATCCATCAGACAGGCTAAAGTAAACACTCTGCTGGGTCATAGTCTACAGCCCAGCCCATCTAAAATCCTGTATGAGATCACTGAAATCTCTAAGTAGATTACATGCTTACCGTTGTAATGCGGGGAGATGTTCTGGTAACAAAACCCTTGCAATCAGCTGCTCTTGCCTCTGCCAGCCATGCTGCCAGGAACAGGAGGTGGCATGGACTTGTGCTCTTCACTCATTTAGAGCATTCCCTGTCTAAAGGTAAGACACATTTTAATTAGAAATGGGATACACCTATTTTGGTTTTATGGACAGCTGTTTTCTTGTTTTGAAATACTTTCAGGGACGAATTTATTTCCTATTCTTCCATCAACGCAAGCCTAATGTCAAAGGTGTGAATGATGAAACGCCCACAGATCTGACCACACTGGCAAGTGGAAATCTGTCAACACTGTACTAGCAACATGTGTTATCATCATGGGTGCCAGTCCTGTCTGTTCAAGTACCTCTGCTTGCCCCTGTGAGCCCTCTGACAGGAGCCCTTTGTAAAGCACCATCCTACTTTAGCTGGTTGCTGGCCTGGGATCCCCACAGCAGTGGGGAAAACCCTGTTCTGGCCCTCCAGCTACACCAACCACCGTGAGGGAATTCATGTGAATCATTAGTCTAATTTGCTAAATTGCCCTTAAATAATTCCTACCAGCTGCACACTGCTCAGCATCACACCTCAGTGTCTATGGAGCTGCTCTCTGCAGTGGCATGGAGAGGGTCCAAAAGCCTCTGCACCACGTGGGGCTCTTGTGGCTGCAGTGGGGATTTGCTCCTTTATATCTGGTAGGGAACTGGATGTCCTGAGCCCAGCTGGGAGCATTCAGTGGCAGTTCTTGTCTTCCTGCCTCTGGGGCTGTCAAGGCAGCAGCTTCTTTGTATGGCAGAAATAAAAAT
Source organism: Ifrita kowaldi (assembly GCA_013398055.1). Taxonomy (NCBI): domain Eukaryota; kingdom Metazoa; phylum Chordata; class Aves; order Passeriformes; family Cinclosomatidae; genus Ifrita; species Ifrita kowaldi. Next base: position 610,859 of record VZRS01005165.1, on the reverse strand, counting down.
TATGTGTTTCTATTTCAGCCATCCAGAGTATTCAAATATACTATACTGAGAGTTACTAAGAAAAGACACTTTTAAAATATTAAAACAATTGTAAGAATGAATACTTACCCACCCCCTTCCTCAAACCCCCTTCTTCTTTAGATGCAGAGAACTACATTTTGGGGTAATCTGGAACAATGAGAAGAGAGGTAAAAGACCTGCTTTTAACTTGCTGAAGTGATTTCATGGAATATCATCACTCTGAAATGTGCAATTGCAACAAAATGGTTTCTAAAGAGAACAGAGTGCACAGGAACTGTTTAAAAATGGAAAAAATGTAACTTCTTAATTGTGTTTTGGAACAGCTTTCAAAAAAGTATATTATTGAAACCAAACAGCCTGGAAAATGCTTTGGAATTTTATTCGGAAGAAATCTGAATTTTTGGGCTTTTATCCAGCTTAAAATAAAGTCCTACTACAAAATGTGAGATGCTTCTCTGAACTAGAATTTCCATACTTCGTATGGCTGTTGTTGTATTGTCCATGCCCTACTTAAGTTGCAGGAACAGGATGTGAAGGCTGTTGCAAGATCAGTTTTTGTTAACAGGTAGATACAAGGAGAGTTTATTCTTCCATATATTCAGATTTTCTAGTCCTCTTCTTTTATTATTTTTTCCAGCTGCTGAGAGGGTTTCTGCCGCTCTCCTATTGGAAGCGAAATTCGACTTAAAAGTGGAAACAAGGAAAGTCAGAATGGGAAGCCAATGCCAGATTAAAGAATAGGTATCTTGTCAGTATTACACATGTGTCAGGGAAGGAGTACAATTCTGCATAAGCAGCTGCTTTAGTGAAGACACTGTGTCAAGCTCTATTCTTCCAAAATAATGAGAGTTTCCATGTGGGACTTCAACACAGTGTGACTTATCTTTCGTCTGCATGAAATCCTTTGGATTCATCCACTGTAGAGTCTCAGCCTTTGTGATACAATCTCAATCACATTTTGACCGGCAAAGAAGTGTCATAAAGCCTTACCCTATTTTCTCCCCTTCTGAAAGGGGAGAAAGGGGAGTCCTCATGAAGGATGTTGTGGTTGAACCCCAGTTGGTAACTCAGCCCCACCCAGCCACTCACTCACTCCCCCCACAAGCGAGATGGGTGACAGAACAGGAAGAGTAAAAGTGAATAACTCATGGGTTAAGATACAGACAGTTTAACAGGGAAAGCAAAAGCTGCACAATTAATTCACCACTTCCCATAGGCAGGAATGTGTCCAGTCACCCCCAGTACAGCAAGGCTCCAACATACATGGTGGTGACTTGGGAAAACAAACACCACCACTCTGAACTTCTCACCCCTTCCTCCTCCTTCCTTCAGCTTTATATGCTGAGCATGCCACCATATGGAATGGGATACCCATGAAGTCATTTGTGGGCAGCTGTCCTGGCTATGTCCCCTCCCAGCTTCTTGTGCCCATCCCCCCCCCCTCCCCCAGCCTCCTCTCTGGTGAGGTGGGGTGGGGTGAGGAGCAGGAAAGGCTTTAATACTGTGTGAGCACTGCTCAGCGATAACTAAAACGTCTCTGTATTACCATCACTATTTTCAGCACAAATCCAAAGCACAGCCCTGCACAAGCTACTCTGAAGAGAACCAACTCCATCCCAATAACCAAAAGTAATTTGAATTTAAGATTTCTCTGACTCTCTTATCAGATTGTGCTTTAAGGTATGATTCAAAGCACCTCCATTCTTGCATCCGTATTACCTCACCTGGCAGTCTATTGCTATGGACATTGGTCATTGCAATTAACACATAATTCAAAGTGAAGATATGCAATATCCTAATTCCTTACATTAACTGAGACAAACTCCTTGGAGACGCCCCAGTTCCTTGTGTCCTTCATTTAGTGCTCAAGCATTGTCTTACCTTTTTCTGCCCAGGTTCCCAACTTTAGTTTCAGGCAGCTGTGCACCACCCCACTGCTGCTATGGAGATGCTGCAGTGGCAGTGGTGTAACACACACAAGAACCCTCCCCCACCCCACTCCCCATCCTCACACAGCATCCCTCTCCACAGTGGAGGGTGTCTGAGCTTGTAGATTCTATAGGGGTCTCTGCTGCAGCAGCCCTCCTGGCTTTTGGCAGCTGCTACGCCTTAGAGTAGCCACAAAGAGCAATCAAATCTTCAGAAATACTCAGATGTGTAGCAGTGGATTATCCAAGATGAACAGTGCTGCCTTGGAAATGGGAAGGGTACCACTGCACTGCACATCTGGTTTATGTAAAGGGGTATTGTTTCTGAAGTTACACACTAAATATGCTTGCAGACCTTTTGTATGATAAGGGTGGCTCCATGGAAACAAATCTGTGTTACACATCTTTTCAAATCTCCCTCTGTAGACTCTCAATTGATAGAGCACAAGCACTTTTAATCTGCTCTGACATGGAAAGCCCAGATTCCTCATCAGGATGTTTTTCTGTTTGTGCTCTTTGCTGGTCTTGTTTCTCCTAAGTATCTTCTCTAATACCAGTTCAATACCTATTCCGAATTTCATGGAAACTCTTCCTTCCCTGGACACCTCAAACATTCAACAACTAGCGCACATAATCAGCAACATATCATCCAATTGCCAAATGCTGAGTATTATTCTGCATGATCAAATCACAAAATCCCCTGTGTCTGTTTCCTATCTGGGGCATGGATTTAAAAGGCAGCTGTATTCTGACTTCTATTCATTTGTTTGGAGCATTGCACAAACCATGCTAACAATTACATAAATCAGCCTTTGTTTAATGTTAACTGATAGTCTTTATTGATCACTAGCCAAACTTCTTTTTGAATAATCTGTATTTAGTTCTGCATTTAATAACTCTTCTGGGTGCTATTGTAAAAACCTGACCAATAAAGTGCTCTAAAAGGATCGTTTTACAATGTCCTTCCTCAAAATTCAGCTCATTGCATTAGTTTCCAAAACCACACAGAAACATTCTTTAAATGAGTATGAATTAGATGGAACATCAGGGCTTTGTTTGATCTTTGACGGATTTGGTATACTATGGGAGCAGTGTCATTACCCACTGACCCTCCCCATCACTGGAACAGCCTCAGTGCACACTTGTCAAGCCAGTTGCATGTCTGTGACCATGCTCTCCCATCAGGTTCTTTCTCCTGTTCCACCTTGTGAGACAGGACACGGGAACAGGATGGATTAATGACTCATCATTTTTACTGTGGTTATTTATTGCTGCCTTGCTGTGTGGGCAAAGCAGATGTGGAGAGATTTAGAATACAAACACCAGCTAAGCCATGCAAAGCTGCTTGTGGGTCCCTGAGTCAGCAGCGTCCTGCTCTGTGTCTGGATGTAGAGGAAGACAGCAGCCCTGCAGTCTACTGACACATTGCTCACAGCTCTGCAAGCTGGACTCATGGGTCCACGTGTGCCCTCTCTCCTCAGAGTGGTCCTGCTGCAACTTCGCCTGCTGAACTGGCAGCAGGGATGGAGTGGAAGACTGCTGCTAGGTCACCATTTATCTTGTCTGATGGACTGTCAGTTAAGTGACCTTCAATCAAATGTTGTTGAAAAAGGGCTTTTACAGTCTGTGGGGAAACGGATCCCGTCTGTCTCTGAGCAGTGACACGCCTCATCTTTGCTTATGTGATGGATTCTTTCTCATACCAGATGTTATGTTAGCTAGGCTTGCCAGCCAGAAACATTTTAGTGGTTTCAGAGGGACTGTGATAGGTCTCTGCTCAGCTGAGTCAGTTTGTCTACCATAGGCAGGATTTCATTAGTGTTGAAGACATTAAAGAAGAGCCAAGGAAATACAACCTTTATCCTTGCTCTGTAGAAACAATCTGATACACATTGGGTCTGCTGAGCTGTTCTAATGAGATTGCACTTGCATGTGACATTTGATCCTAGGGCACTCTTGACCCATCAGCTTTAAACTGGCTGCCAACAGACAGTTACTCATAAAGATGAAAAGCTACAGTTTATTCCAAGCCTGGAAATAAATGAACTCCCTCCAGTTTACTGGGCTTCTTCACTTCTTCCATCACTCATCTCTGGCAGAAGTGTTAGTGTCAAGACTCCATTGACATTTTCCATGTCTCTGGCCACAGATGTCCTCAGCACATTAGAGCTGTTTTGAGACGGTTGTCGTTAATACACTTAGTATAGAATAGAATAATTTACTTCGGGATGGACCTTTAAGATCTTTGAGTCCAACCACTAGTGTAGAACTGCCAAGTCCATCAGTAAACAATGTGCCTGGACTTAGAGTTCTGTCCTTCCAATATGCATTTGTGAGAGTATTGATTTCCAGTGTATTCTCTGTTCTACATTGATATTTACAAAGAATTGAATATTTCTCAATGACTGGGGTCTTCTATTCTTTTAAAGGAATTCTACATGTGCCCCATTTAGGCAAGGGTATATTGTTCTTGGCACCCAGGTAGGATAGACTTGGTTAAGTCTTGTCTGTACCTCATTTATATTGACGTCACTTGGAGTAAACAGGTATTGGCCAGGTTTAGCACTTAACATGTCATAGTTTTCTAGAGCTATTGTGCAAGGCATTGGGCATAACATACAGAAATAGAAAAAATTGTATTTGGCTTTTATTTCTTTGGGACATAACCTGGGATCCAAATTCATCCCTGTGCGTCAGGGTTTTGTAGCTTGTTGGAGTATGAGTGTTTTGGAGATAGAAAACTGTGGCTTGTCTTATACTGCAGGTCCATTTCCCTTATTGATTGCTAAAACTAAGAAACTGGGGAAAGAAGTTATTTGCTCTTTGTATTTATACTTTTATGCTAAAGAGACAAGCAGCTGTGCTAGCACTTGTTTGTGCAGGCCATGCAGCCTCATCATGCTTCTTTTTAAACAGCTCAGACCAACTCTGTGAATAATTTGGAAACATTCCTGGCAGCTGGGTTGTGTGAGCAGATGTACCAAAGGGACTCACCAGCCACCTCTGCAGGACTGTGCTGCCCCCAAACCTGGCTGTCCCATCCTGTGTCCCATTCCAGCTGCCACTCCCCATGGGGACAAGAATGCTGATGTCAGCAGGGGAAAATTGCCTGTCTGGCACCATTTTGACCAGCAGTTCCCGTAAGCTGGGCTGACTCCATTCTGACCTGCAGGTCTGCTTGACTCCAGCTTGCTTGCTTTGGAACCAGATTGTTACTGACCTACTTCTTTTCTGTCTGTGGCCCAGCGTGGCTGCTTTCCTTCACTGCTGCATGTCCTGGCACCTCACAGCTGCCTTTCCATCTGCATGGTAACACACCTTACCCCAGACACAACACATTTCAGTTCTTAATACTTACCAGCTCATTCCCTTTGTGGAAAGATCACTGTAACCTGATGTGCTCTCTCTGATGTTTGGCAGCTTTACCCGGGGAAAGGAGCAGAGAAAGAAGAGTTAAGAGAGCATCTCTGACTGCAAGGGCAGACATTTTTGCCTTTAGCATACCGTTTTGATTTCCCCCAGCTAACACTGGAACCAGCCAGAAGAATTTCTTCTTATGCCAAGTTGAGTACATCAAGAAGTCATTTAATGCAGCATCCAAATTTGGCCAGAGCTGTTTTGATTTAGTAATGTCTCTTACAAATACATGCCAAAGTATCTAGTTTTCTAGTAGTAACTTTAGCTTGGCACTATGACTTTTAGAACAAATACCAGGTCTTAAAATCTATCATTAATGTGTTTGCAATTAGTTCACTTTTATAATTGTTATCTTTCAAATTTAAGAGGAGGATTTACTTAAAATGACACAACTTTGCATTGGACAGGCATTCATTTGCTCTATATAGTTTTGCTAATGAAGGAGAAAACAAGAAATTGTCTAATGTAAGATGTACAGAAATTTATCTGTCTTTACAGAAAATTATTCCCTCTAGCACCTTTTTTAAAGCACAATACAGCTGAGCACTACGATCTTTCTGCACATCTAATTTGAAGTGATAATTTAACACATTACTAGATATTTAAAGTGTGAAAAATTCAAGAAGAGTTCAGATTGGGGTCTTGGTTAGGGAACTTTCATCTGAAAAATTCAGGTTCAGATTCTCAGTTCCTGAGCATTTAACTTTTTGGTTTTGAAGATATTGCCAGCTACCTCAACAAGGGATGGTTCCTACTTCTTCATTTTCATTTCTTCTTATTTCAGTGATAATAAAGCAAGGAAAAAATTTCAGGAAAACATTCTTTGTGGGAAGTCAGTAACTTCTGGCAAGAATAAAATGTGATTTCTTAACAGGCATTTTGGAGCAATGAAGTTATCCAGCAGCCTATTAATACCTAACCTACTATCACTGTGTCCTTGAATGTGGTTTTGAATAATGTCTGCCTCTGAATCTCTTTTTGTCCTTTTTCTTTCCTTGCTTTCCTCCCCCACCCCTGCCGTCCCATTCCAAATCATGCATAAATTCTGTGTCTAGGATACATAGTCAAATCCATGTTTCATAAACAACACAACTCTTCAAGGTTTTCCATTTATTAGGGAAAAAGTTAGAGCCCCCTTAGTATCCAACACACAAGATAGAAATTCCTGCTGAAATAACTGTACATTCAGGAACCCAGTTTAGTTATTGCTGGTGTCTGTGAATGTAATTTTCCCTCATACACTCTTGTCTGTTATTGTAACATGAACACTACAAAGATTTGGGAAGGCGTTCCTTGACTACTCTGTTTATTTAATTATTAAAATTTAATTATTAAAAATGAAGAATTTGCTGAGTGGTCTCTTTAAAACAGTGTCTATTTTCACAGAGGAGCCTCAGTTTGGACAGCAGCCAGTCTGTTAACGCAGGAAAGTGGTCAGCTTGTATAGAATATTTGCTAGTCCCTGCAAGATTCAACTTCCACTAAAATGTTTCCAGTACATTGATTGCAATACTAGTGAAGACCTCACATTTTCCTTTTTTATTTAGTCATGAAAAAGTACACATTTCAGTTGTCAGCAAAGTCTACAGTAAAAACATCACATACTTAGGCTCTGCCTTAGTCTGCTATATCTGGTTGTCTTGGTGCACTTGTTCTATTTAGAGCAACCACAGCTATTTCCAAGAAACACTTAAATTGAGATGAAAAATACTGGAAGTACATATTCTTGGTGGAAGTATCAAAAATAACACACTTCACTTGGTAAATCAGCAATGAAATGTGTCTGGCAGTTTTCACACACTGGTAAGGAGGTGGAGAGCACCGGGGTTCAGCCTGCAATGGGATCTCCCTCTCTTGCTCCAAATGCCAACCTCTCCTTTTTGTATTAAGATGCCTCTTACCAATTTTAACAATGATGTGAGGAACAGGGTCTGTGCAATGCAAAGCAGGTGGGACCATTACTGTTGCAAACTGTCATTCAGTTATAATGCTGATTCACAGCTACTCTGCTGGAACTCAGCTCTTATAAACCTGACCTCCCCCAGTTCCCTTTCCAGGAGCAGATTTGCCCTCTTCTTATAGTGACACACAGGAGAGCAAAATCAGGCTCCTTGAGCAGAGCCTGAGATTTCTGCATTGTTGAAGAAGCATCCCAGTATTTGGGAGTGCCTTCAATCCAGGAAAACGTGTGTTTCTGGTCCTGGAATGCTGCCATTTTTTAAGAGACATGTGCTGCTTGTGCATATGTGCAACAGGTCACACTGGACCCTCATCTCCTTGATATCCACTGAGATACCCAGCTAGTACAAACTTCTATGAATTTAAAGACAGGCTAGCTCAGCAATGCAATGAAGTGGAATGGTAAGGCATAATCTGTTTCAACACAACATTCTTCATACTCCCATACATCTCAGCTGTATCTTTATGGAATGGCATATCAACTTTTCAATCCAGCATTCTATCCCACATAAAAATTGGACCATGCTCTCAGGCACATGGTGTGATTTTTGGGGCTGTCCTGTGCAGGGCCAGGTGTTTGACTTCAATGATCCTTGTGGGTACCTTCCAACTCAGGATATTCTTTGGTTCTCTGATTTACTTGGTGTTATCATGTGGTGTCAAGCTCCCTGTCTTGTCTTTGGTTCAGAACAAATTCTGTTCTGTTTTAGCTGAGATACAAATACTTTTACACCTAATAGGAACACAAAATTTTCTTACTGATAGGTACCTTTTGGATAATACTCTTCAAAAAAATTAACAAGGTGTACAACCACTTTGAGATACAAGGAAGGAAGAGGTGAAAATTTTCATCAAAGTAATGCAACTGGAGAAAAACATGTGCACTTTTGGTTCTGCAGCTGCCCCCATTATGTCCTGAAGAAGCAGCTGACAAAGATTTTTCATATCCCAAACCTTAGGAGTTATTGTTCAGTTTCCTTTCTTCCAAGTGTTAGTTGCTACATTTATGAACACTGATTCTCTTATCGTTTTAGACCATCATGACCATAACTGCACTAGGGCCTTAAAATGTACAGTATGGGATGGGTGTTATGATCTGGCCAGAAGAGCAAAGAAAATTATGTCTCTGTGTATAAACTGGAAAGAACTTGAAGGTTCAAAATACACCCAAAACTGAGATTAAACCCAAATAGATGTTGGTGCCAAAAAATTGATATATTTTATTTAATAGTAACAGAGGCAAAGAGAAAGAAAGAGAAAAGAAGGAAAGAAAGAAATAGAGAAAGAAGAGTGTGTGGGGGGTTGGGGGTACAGGGAGAGGTGACAGGGGTTAGGTGGAAGCATATCACCGTTCCGGGGGTACGAAGATGTCTCGTTGCTCCCCTTNGTGTTTAGTTTTGGGCCCCTCAGTTTAAGAAGGACATTGAGGTGCTGGAGTGAGGGAAAGAGACCACAGAAGGGCAAAGGAGCTGGGGAAGAGTCTAGAAAGTAACTCTTATAAGGAGCTGCAGAGGTAGCTGGGGTTCTTCAGGGTGGAGAAAAGCAGGCTCAGGGGAGACCTTATCTCAGCTGCCAGAAAGGAGATTGTGGCCAGGTGGGGGTCAGTCTCTTCTGCCATGTCTCAAGTGAAAGGATGAGAGTAAATGTCTTTAAATTGTGTCAGGGAGGAGGTGGGAAAATGACTGGAGATAAAATTAGGGAAAACACAGAAGTCATATTCACATTCTAACAGAAGTTACATCAGTACAGAAATTATAGGGTTAAATACAGATGCTACTACCTGGATGGGATTACCCACCTCCAAAGTGCAACCACTTCACAGTGAACATGATGTATGATGAGTCACTCAAGCTCTCCTTAAATGCAAAACCAGTATAAAAGTAAGTTAAAAATAGGGAGAAGTAAAAGAAAACTCCATCATAACTTCTGGGATTAGTCAACAGGCTGAACCTGTCTTCTTCCCCATAGGAACACCCATTGGTAAGAACCCCACTCCATGTGTGCTGAATTATTATCTGGACCTAACTTTTGTTGCTGATTAGAGCCTGTCTTTGTATTGCTTTGAGTATATTTTTGCAGCCAGATACTATCACCATCAATCTTTGAACTTTAACGTGTCACAATTTTCTATTACTTTAATACAGAATATATTCTGTAAACTGTCAGCGTGAGTCCTTCACAGGCTCTAGCAGTTGTTGGCAGCAGGTAATACACTCAACTGTGGAGACCCAGGAGGGGATCCCTCTTATGGTGTTGTTGTGTGTCCCTGAACAAGTTGAACTGCCCTCCAGTCCAGGTAGGGTCACCTGTCTCTGGAAGTGTTCAAGAGGTGCCTGGACGTGGCACCTGAAATTCAGAGAGCAAACTTTTCTAAAGCCAACATAGATGCAAACTACAAGTTTGAGGCTAGATGGTGTGTATTCTAGTCCTTTGCATGAAATCCCAAGGCAAGTGGATCTTTTTGAGAAATATATCAAAACCCACTACATGCAAAGCAGTCTCTGAAGATACTGCTGTTAATTCTGGTACTTTCTCAAAGCACTGTGTATACAACATATGGCAACATATAGGTTGGTGTAATTAACTTCTGAATCAGTACGAGATTTAAACTGTAAATCAGTATGAGATTTAAACTGTGTGTACTTCAAGGAAAACAAATAGAAAACTTGTGCAGTGGATATGCTGCAGGACATTTCAATGTAAGCAGTCAGCAGTCAGAATAGTGCATATCTTCTGGTGATTATTATGCATGAGAGTTTATTTTGCATGAATAGCTATTTTCGAAGTACAGAGAATGAATGTGAACGTATGGATGCATATGTAATTACACAGGCATTCGTGAATTGAAATTATGGTCCTGATATTTCAGACAACAGAAAAAGCAATGTACAATAAAGTCTCATTCCACTGCAACCTTGTTCTGTGCCTGTTACATCTGTGCTTGTTCATTTCCATGTACCTACAGCAATGGGAGCTTATCTGTTTGCACAAAGCCCTCACTTTGCATGGTAGCACAGTTCCTCCTTTATGGCAAGTTGCTTACTGTGTCGGACTCTCACAGGCACAGCAACTCTCAGCAGACAGCAGTATTAGTATTATTAGGCTGGAAACCTGCCTTTAAAAATATAAATATACAGTTATTTCCTGCTAAAACTACCATCAGATGGTATCTGTAATGAAAACCTCTCTTCCCACATTCATCTCCTTCTGCCAAAATGGTAAGGATTTTTCCACCGTTCCCTGACATTTCAAGCTGTTCCCTGGTCCTCTGATGCTTATGGCTCCACAGTAGTATTTTTCACAGTTAAACTCAGTTTAATATATAAACACATCATTTCCCAAATGTAGGTGCAAGTCTTTCAGACATGGTCAAAATTTCCTTTTGGTGACTCTAACATGACTTCAGCATGGTGCTTTTAGTGGTAAGGAAGTCGTAATTTTACCTTGAGACACTGTTGTGAGTAGCAGCTCTTGAGGCAGAACCAGGGAAGAGACAAACCACATTGTCCTCTGAAGTCAAGGCCAGGTGTCTCCCACGGCTGTTAAATCTCTGCCCTCCCATTCCCACAGGCGGGTATTGACATGGTTATTATCATGTGTGCTTTCCTCAGAAAATGATTGAAGTTAATTGTGCCCTTTTCTCCTGTGACTTTTACTCCAGTATGAGCCAGGGTTGATGGTCAGCATTAGGGATGACCCAGCTAGACCAGAGACACAGACCTGAGCCAGGAGTGGGACAGGGAGGACTCAGCAAGAGGGAGAGGCTCACCCAAACTGAGGAACAGCCATGGCTTTCCAGGGTGGCTCTTGACTGGAAACATCTTGTTTCTTCAGGAAACAGTGTCTGCAAAACGATTTACAAATTGAAAATATGACCCGGCAAATCGCTTTTAATGAGTGCTAACTCCAGTGTAGCCATGCAGTCAGTGTCAGTACTGGGTCAACGAGCTCAGAGCGCTGGCCTGCCTTGTCTTAGGCACCCCTGAGTTGCCAATAAACATTTCTTCCCCTTCTGTGTGGGAAATAACACACCATTATGCTCAAAATCTTCTTTGTGGACTAAAAGAAAGCATGACATGTATATAAATAAAGCCAAGAATTTATAGTTACTATAACAAAAAGTCTTAGTGGTCTAATTCAAGAATCATTAATTAATCTACAATTCAAGAATGTAGATGTTATTATTGCAGGAGAAGGGAGATTAGTAATGCAGTTAGAGCACTTCTGTACAGAAAAAGTCTCAATCATAGCAATAATAAAATTGTCATGAATATATTTTATACTTTCTATCCCTTTTCTTGGACATATGATGACCCTTCCACACTCCTCTGAACCTTCAGGAACTCTGGGCCAGCTGGAGAGTATAACAGTAGCAACCATAGCCCCTGGAGTCACTCACTGTGAGGAACGTGATGGTCACAGCGATGGATTCTTCATCCTTCCCCAATATGCACTTGGGATAAGGGTTTTTTTTTTTAATGTTTTCCAAAACAGTTTTATACCTTTCTTTTGCTTTTCTTGGTCTGTGGCTTCATTTTACAAACGTATTTACTACATATAGTACTATTGATATATGTTAGATATTATTTCCTTGTTCCCTTTGTTAGCTGTAAAATTAGTTTTGTCCAGATCGGGGTCCATATTTTTAAATAGACAACTAATGAGTCCCCAGTGCCAAGCCTGTGGCCCATCTCTTACTGGTCTATCCCCATAAGCCTCTGTGATGCACTCTGTATCTCCACTTCTCAAATCATCTGCTGTCACACCACGCCTCTATTTCTCTGCCCTGTATTGTGTGTCAGAGTCTTAAACATTTCATTCAACACAGCACTACTGCTTGCTACTGCCAGCTGCATAAAACCACGATTGTACCATGCAAGGATAAACACAAGTAGAGGGAATTAGCCATAGGCACCTGTGTAACTGAGGGCTAAGCAAAGTAAAACAGAGCTGCAGGCTAGTCAAGAGGCATTCAGACAGAGCAAACCAGAGGGGTCTCAGTCCTGAGGCCTTGGAAAGCTGCTGCAGAGCTCATGGGCTCTTGCTGGAAGGCAGTGCTGCATTGCAGGGCTACAGGGTTACACAGCAGAGTGGGGTGTCTGGAGATATTTGGGTTTCCATAATCACTCTCTAATAGCAACACATTCCCACAGCACTCAAAACGTTTCACAGGGTCATCTTCCAGCCATGGTGTGTGTGCAGGGACTGGGAAAGCTTGGGTTTTCTTTTAAGTTACTGGGTTGTAGGAGTGGCTGAGGTCACTCTGTCTATTCAGCCTGGAGAAGACTGAGGGGAGCCCGCACTGCAGTTACAACTTCCTTGTGAGGGGAAGAGGAGGGGCAGGCACTGATCTCTGCTCTGTGGTGACCGGTGACAGGACCTGAGGGGAGGGCATGAAGTTGTGTCAGGGGAGGTTTAGGTTAGATATGAGGAAAAGGTTCTTCACCCAGTGGGTGGTTGGGCACTGGAACAGGCTCTTGAGGGAAGTGGTCACCCCAGCGAGACTGACAGAGTTCAAGAAGTGTTTGGACAATGCTCTTGGGCACGTGGTGTGCTTCTTGGTGATGGTGCTGTGCAGGGCCAAGAGCTGAACTTGATGATCCTTGTGATTCCTTCCAAGTCACGATGTTCTGTGATTCTGTGAAAACCCATGTGGTGAATGTCAGTGCTGTCTATAGGAGCACAGCTGCTATGGCCAGAATGACTGTGGGCGAAGAGGATTCCTGCCATTGTGGTACTCTCATGGTCTGGGATGTTTGTGTGGCTGAAATACGTGGTGTCCTAAGTTTACTTCTTTACATGTTTTTTGTATTTCTCAGTCACACTTCCTGCACGTATTTTTGGCTGTTGCTTTTTGATAAGTATTTTTGTGGCTAGATACAAATATTTTAAAAAGTTCTTTCATGTTGTTTCATCCCTAGCAAGGACAAATTCAAAAGTTCCTATTTCCAGTGGTTTAGCATGTGAAAGAAAATTCTATGACTTACTCAGAAATTATTAAGACTTTGTTTTTTCCAAGATTGTCTGATCAGTTTGACTGATCCAGCATGTTTAGGACGCTTTATGTGAACCGAGCTTAAGAACTAGAGCTGTGTTTGCTGGCCTTACCATGAGACGGCAGTCCTGTACCTCAGGGTGTCATGTCATCCTGTACCTAGTGTCAGCCCAGCTCCCAGTGATTAGCCAGCTCTGGGCCTGGACTACAGTAGGGTTCATTTTCAGACTCCTGCAAGAATTTCCCCACCCTGGACTCCCCCTGGTCTCCCAGTGGGAAGGCAAGGGGACAGCAACGTCTGTGCCCTGGGATGCCCATCACCAACTTCATGGGCAGACAGCCAAAGTACCCACTCTGTGTGTCTGGATGATTCTTTCACCTCTTCTGTTCCTGCTTTAGTTTGAGGGGATAGGATGGGGCATGGAAAAGCACTTTGGAGGGGCATTAGCACTGCCTGTCCTAGCACTACAAAAACACTAAAGAAAGAGGAACTGCAGTGCTTTCCAAAATTATCCCCACCTCTATTCCTCTGTATCTTTGTCAAATGCAGAACCCAAGTTTTCAGACAGTTGTTTACATGTCTTAATAATCTTTCAAAAATGTTTAAACAATTCCAACCCCAGCTGTACTTACAGTTGGCTTAAATTGTTCTTTCATACCAAACGTATTTAACAGAGGCTGCATTATTTTACAGCACATTGGAATTTCAAATTAGCTTGATTTGCTCTCATATAATTCCATTGCTTTTGTTATATCTTATACATAAGTAATTCAGGCATGCTGAACATCGCACGCTGTTGTTGAAAAGTAACTTAAAGAAAGGAAAAAAAGCCTTATAAAATATTTAAAAGCTGCAGTTTTTTAATTACAACACAATATGTGAAACGACCTCTAAAAACTCACAGATTTGTATGTATTTAAACATCAGTTCATTAAAAAAAATAAATCAATTATAATCTCTTTATTCCACCTCAGGAGACTTTGAAAGGTTTCTCACATGCTACAGTCGCCATATAATCACATTTCCAGAAAATGAATTCAAGACTGAAAATATAATTTATTACCCTAGAGTAATATATAATGTGGTGATTCATCTCATCTAAAAGCAGCTGCTTTCTTTGTCACCTTTGTAAGTGGCATTCATTTCCCTGGCATGAGCACAATTTACAAATTCATCCCAAGGCTCAGATAGCATCATTAGCATATATTTAGCGGTAGCAGACAGTGAGCAGCAGGTACAAATGGCTGGCTGATGAGCTAATATGCTTTGGGCACTCTTCCAGCTTGTATGATAAGAGAGAAAATACACTACTTGAAAGGCTGCGAGTCACAAAACAATTAGCAGAAAAGAATGAGAAAATGACCTAAATACTCAGCACTGAACATGGGGTATAGGTACACTGACATGTTTACAATTTTAGTTAACACAAGAAATTATAACCTGAGTGAAGAGACGTGTCAGTATGTTGTATTCACATTTAAACATCTGTTTGTTTCTTTGTGTGTTTTGTGTATTTTGTCTGTTTGGCTTCCTATTTTTTTTTTTTTTTAGGGTGGAAAAGTAGGCACCTGCTGCCTGCTGCCTAACATCAGTGTGGGCAATAAATACCCAGGAAATCATAGCTGAAACATCCTGCTGTCAACAGGATTTGAATATTTTCCTTTTATTGAAGGATGCCACTTTTCTTATATATGTTGATAAATAAATGTGCAAGAGCTGAGCGAGCGTGCTTGTTATAATTTATTTTCTTCCAACCAGAAAGTAGATACCTGCTGCTGTTACTCAGTGACACCCATATCAACAAGCACTGACACAGGCATAGAGTCCACTTCAAAACATGCTGAGAATTAACCCTCTATTATCTTCAAAAATACATATATTGAACAACGTGAGAAAGACTGTGTTGCAGTTTGTGGTTTACTGTAATTCAGCCTCGTTTCCTAGTAATTGTGACACTCAAAACCTTGCTACTGGTTTTAAAAGTGCTTACTGCCTGAGCTAGCACCGTGCAGGACCACCACAATTCATATGTGACATATTGGCTGTTCTATCATACAGTATCATTCAGTGCGACCTGGACAGGCTGGAGAGTAGGGTGGAGAGAACCCAAATGAGGTTCAATAAGGGCAAATGTAGGGTCCTGCACCTGGAGAGGAATAACCAGAGGAATAACCCCAAGTACCAGCACAGGCTGGGGCTGCCCCACTGAAGAGCAGCTCTGCTGAAAACCACCTGGGAGTCCTGGTGGGTCACAAGTTGACAACGAGCTGGCAGTGTGTCCTTGTGGCCAGGAAGGCCAGTGGGATCCTGGGGTGCATCAGGATGTGTGCAGCCAGCAGGTCAAGGGAGCTGGGGTCCTGCCCCTCTACTTGGCTCTGGTGAGGCCACATCTGGAGTACAGTGTTCAGTTCTGGGCTCCTCAGTACAAGAAAGACAAGGAGCTACTGGAGAGGGTCCAGAGAAGGTCACAAAGATGATGAGGGTCTGGAGCATCTCTCTTATGAGAAGAGACAGAGGGAGATGGGTCTGTTTAGTCTAGAGAAGACTGAGAGGGGACCTCATTGATGTGTATGAATATCTCAGAGGCAGGTGCCAAGCAGATGGTGACAGACTTTTTTGATGGTTCTCAGTGACAGGACAAGGAGCAACGGCCATGAACTAAAACATGAGAAGTTCCGCCTGAACATGAGGGAAATCTTCTTCACATTGAGGGTGGCAGAGCACTGGAACAGGCTGCCCAGGGAGGTCACAGAGTCTCCCTCTCTGGAGACATTCAAAACCCACCTGGATGTGTTCCTGTGCCGCGTCTCTGGGTGATGCTGCCTTGGCAGGGGGGTTGGACTGGATGATCTTGTGAGGTCCCTTCCAACCCTAATAAATCTGTGACTCTGTGAAAGACAGTTTAAAGCAAAACAAATAGCCAGCATTTCCAGTTCAAATGCACTTTACACTCTGAATGGCTACAGAGAGGCTCTCAGCTTAGCTGGTAGGTGTTGGGTCTCACTCAGATAAATCTTGGGACTCAACCCTCTGCAGCCATGAACTCTCCTACCAGAGAAAAGCCTGCAGGATCACTTAGAAGAAATTAAACCCAGTTTAAAGTTTCAGTTTCTGGACAATGCACCTAGGGGGCAGATGCTTAACCTAGGCCTTGCTCTCTGTCAGGTGACCTCTAGCAATACCATCACAACTCTAAGAAACTCAGGTACAGCAAGGTCCAGTTAATCTGTGCTGATGAATTTTACATGCACCTTAAGCAATGAGGTATTTGACCTTACGAAGACCTGAGCAACCCTGAGGGAGGTGCAAAGTGCACCTGCATCGCATCAGTTCCAAAAACATAAACCTGAAAATGTAAGTAGTTATGGAATTAGGCACTTTCCAGGACTGAGTGGTGGCTGAAGAAGGTATTTTAAATATATAATTTGGTATTTAGAAGCCTCCTTGAATGTAGCCCCAAATATTCTTGTTGCTCTTGTTGCAATGTGTGCTCATTGCAGCAGCCCATGTGTTGGCTTTACCACACTCTGGGACACACCTCTGCTTTGTGTTCAGCAGGACCCTGAGATAGAGAGGAAAAACCCAGTTACGTTATCTCCTTTCCCACTGGTAGAGATTAGGTTCTGCTCACTGTCAGACTGTGCAATTACAAACATTTGAGCAGGAATTAAAAATGAACCAGAAAGAGTTCAAATTAACCACTGAAACAATATTTCAGTGACAGCTATTCACAAGAGACAAAAAAATATCTGACAGGTAAAATCTTGACAAAAGTTTTCATGAATTTTTAATACACGTTCTGAGAATGCAGCCAGACCAACTGGAGTAAAGATTGAATGTAGAAAGGATACATGTATAGTAAATTTATACAAAACCACAGTTGTTTCAGACAGAACATGCCCGATGCATCAATAATAAGAAAAAGTTGAGTCACCCGTAAACATAAATATGTAGATAACATTGCCCATTGCTACAGATCACAGTTTAATTTTATCAACCCATTTTTGCCTGTTTTCCTTTGTTATGCTCGTTCCTCCCTTGGGCAGTGGGGACAGTGACTGGTCTGTGGGAGTCCAGTTCAGCAGAGGATTGTTAGCAGAAGGATGGCATGGTCTGGTGTGAAGGGTAGAAGGCATGTCATGCCTCTCACATGAGGTGGTGTATTTGCAGCAATGCTGAGAACCATGGAGGCTCGAAGAGTCTCTTCTCACCCTGCCTTTTCTGGTTTTGGGATTCCTGCGGATATGCACTTGCAGCTCATAACTGGGAGTCTGACCTGGACTAGAGCAGTGTTAGCCTCCCAGTTTAGAAAAAATGCTAGGAGCAAGAAAAGTTGTTCAGATTTTGTATAAATTCTAGAATATATAGGAACTTATTTGGCATCTTTTCTGTGCAGAAATTTTCAGACTAGTTTTCATGTGTCAGCTACATATGGGAATTTAGGTATTAGAGCTGCATAACTCCCTATGCAAACACTGACCATTCTTGTTCAGTATTAAGGTTAATTTGATTTATCTTAATTCAGTACATGAGCAAATAAGGCTAAACGGGAATAGCATGAATCCTGAATGAGCACATGAACATAAGGTTTTAATGTGGTTTAGCTTTAGGTCTAATTTGAACAAAATTTCCTCACTATCCAAGCAGATAACAGTCAAAGACCCATAAGGAATGCAGATCCTGTAAACCTAGCTTAAGGTGCCTGGCTCATGGAGAGGATCTCTGCATCAGGTGTCTTGACTCCCTGAAAAATTTGCATACACATTTCCCAGCGGGAGAAGAGAAAGAATATATAGGAGTAGTCACTGGAAGAAATGAGAACTGGGGTCATGAGACACAGCCCCTCCAGAGCTTATGTCCTTCCTGTACCACTTCAGATGAAAGTTTTTATAACCTGGGGACTAACATCCCAGAGTCCTCTCTGGCAGGTGGGCACCTACAGTGTGTCCTGTTAAGGAACAAAGTAATGCTGAGCCCTCACTCATGCCAGTGTGAATGTCACTGCCTCCTGCACACTGTCCTGGATAGCAGTGGAATAGTTTCACCCATGTGTAAGGGAATCCAAGCTCCTTTAGCCTCAGAGATTCAGGAAGATATGTCTCAGGAACAAGCATCTGTGAATAGTGTGAGCTGTGGCTCATCCTTTCCTTGTTGTCTCCTAGCACAGAAGAAAGCAAGGGAGGTTGTGAGATGACCTTGAAGCCCCTTGAGCATTCACTGCCAGAGGTTCCTCCTGCCAGGGCTGCTCCTGTATTTTAGACCAAGCAATAATGATTCTAAAGAGAAAATAGCCACAACTGCCTTCTGCAGGATACTTCATCCATTGGGCATTCATGATTCAGAATGGTCCAAAGAGAAACCTGCAGCATCCTTCAGCTTCTCTCTCTGGTTGCCAACAAACAGCTCCACAGTCTGTGCTTGGACTGTGAGGAAAGAGACAATTACTTCCCCCTTCCTTCTCATCTTCCTGCTCTGACAAGTTCCAGACAGGCTTTCCTTACCACAGTGATACACTGAGCAATGTTCCAAGGTGGAGAGTCTGCCCTTTACCCAGTTACCACTGTGAGCAGTTAAAATTCTTTCCTCTCCACTCCCAGGAACAGGGATGCATATTGCTCAATCCTTCAACCACACTCCTTAACTACAGTTCAAAGCCTGAGCAACTAGTTCTTGAACTAAGACACACTTCCTCGTCACTGCTTGTGCTGTGGGGGTATGGACAGCAGAGCCCAGAAATTTACCTGCTTGAGACACTGAGAGACTGAAGTGTTGCTGCTGACAACCACCTGGGGGAAAAGACTGGCAGAATAGGACAAGAGCTCTAGCTGCTCACCACTGCAGGATGATGCATTGGCCACATTTTTATGCAGGGTTTAATGTGTATCATCACAACTTCACTTTTACATCTCACTTTCATGCCACTCAAAATAGAGCTTAAATGCGCCTTGCCACACTATTTACCCTAAAGCAGAGACACAGCTGCCTTTCAGCTACAGCTGCTGAATGGATGTTGCTTATGAGCAGTCCAAGCTGTCTCAGAGCAACTGCCTATGCTTATTCACAAGTGAGTCCCACGGAGACAGCGGCAAGGAAAATAAAAGAAACTGCATACACTAAATGTTTGAAATTAACAACTTTGCCAGAGAAGGTAATCGAGCTTGAGAAGGCATGCTTTTCTTATCAACTTGCAATTCTTCATTAGCACATTCAGTCTGGTTTGCATCAATCTCTTGTACAGACTGTTTCTACACAGCAGCTACCCATGGGCACAATGTAGACAGGGTACCACACTCTGACTGCAGAGACCTTCCCTCTGATAACTTTGCTTCATAGATCCTGAACAAGGATGCAAGCCAACAAGGTTTTCCCAACACTTACTAAGTTCTGAGAAATCCTTTCCATTTTTCTCACAATTATATGAAATGAAATCTAAACTTGATAGATAAGCACTGGCGCAGATTTGACACAGCAATTGAATCAGCAGCATGGTCTTAAATTCCTTCAATTTCAAGCTTGGAGTAGTGTTCTTGCCTGAAACATTTCTCTGAGCAAAGCAAAATGAAAAATACTGAATATGGCAGCACTCTGCCAGGATGGCACTGGGGGACTCTGACAATTCTCATTTTGCAAGTGCTGTTTTGCAACATTTTTCACGTGTTTGCAACTAGACCAGAAACTGCCTGAGAAACTGAACTGCTGTTTGTGGCTCTTTCCCCAGTCACCTTAGGGAGAGTTGGGGGTGGAGGCGATGGGTATGGCAGCCTCCTGCAGGACAGGAGCCAGCTGAGTGCCCCTCAAGGACAGTGAAGGAACTCAATGTCTCCAGCAACCCTTACTTGAGGGCTAGTGAATAAAAATGGAAGGAAGAATACTCTTGCAACATCATTTCATCACCTTCATTGTTAATTAAGAACTGACTCTTGCTTTTTTTTCCAAAGTGATCTTAAAAAATAGCACAGGGTGTACCAACTGTGAGAAACACAATTGCCCTAACTCAGTACAAATTAAACTTTGTACTGCCTCACCTAGCTCTACAATTTTTAATGTATTATGAAAATTTCTCCTCTGCAGCATTATTTTCTCCATAAAAAATAGTTGTTAATGCCAATTAAAAGGCTCAAGAGAGAAAAGATGAAATTAAAAATTCCTGATTTTATCTTCTCACAGAAGATGCTCCTTGGAAATGTCTTTTAAAACCAAAAGCAGTACCATTCTCCATTTCAAATGAAAATGTCATATTCCCTAAAACAGAGGGTGGTTTTTATTAAAATTGCAGGATAGAGCTTTTTGACAGGTAACTTCAAAATTCTGTATGTTAGATTCAGTTGTACATGAGCACAGGAGGGGAATACTCTGGGTTGAATGCTTCTGGGTTGATGGAGGGATGTAATTTCAACTCACTGAGCCTGATATTCTTCCCAGTGGAGTCAAGTAAAAAAAAATCCCATTGATTTAAAGTGGGACCAAATTAAGTGCTTAGTTTTAAAAGGAGTTGCCAAGTGGCAAGTCTATCAGTCAGTCAGAACAGGAGATGCCTTTAACTTTAGAAAATGAAGAGTTTTACTGTACCTAAAAGTAATTTGTATTTCAATTATCTCAGGGCATGCCTGAGCTTTGCTGCCAACTGCATGAGCCGAAGTATACTGAAATTACACTACTGACATATATTACACAATTTACTTTTCTGTGTATCACACATACTATACTGCACTGTGTTACACTGAGAAATTACTGGATTACAAAAGCAGCATTGCAAACCCTAGGAAATGCCAGAAGTCAGTTAAACTATGTGGCTAATTCAGCTTTCCTGTGAATATACCTCAAAAATGTGCTCCGATGACATGATCACACTATGATTCGTCTGAGAAGTCCTTTATCGTTCCATTCACAGAATGAACAGTACCTGACAGAGAATCCTCACTACTCTACGTGTGGCCCCATCCCTTATTTCCTAAATAATACTCATACCTCATTCTGAAGGCTACTTTTCTTAGGAGGGATTTTTTAAAATAAATCAGTATCTGAAAACTAATTTCAAGGAGTTTATGTTTATATTTGCAACATTCCAACAATATGACCCAGGTTTACTATTCCTCTTTTGCAGCTAATAGATTACAAATGTCCTCCAATTTGTGCTGGTTTACCTAAATAAATGAATATCTGATTATTTTTTTCCAGACAACTTTGCATTTTGAAGCATTTCCTTTATTCAAAGCAGAATGTGCATAACCTTCGGTGAAAATTGTGAATTCCCAGCACTTATTCAGTGTAAGTCCTGGGTTTAAACTC
This sequence comes from Ifrita kowaldi, assembly GCA_013398055.1. Lineage (NCBI taxonomy): Eukaryota > Metazoa > Chordata > Aves > Passeriformes > Cinclosomatidae > Ifrita > Ifrita kowaldi. The sequence continues at coordinate 589,249 of VZRS01005165.1, read as the reverse complement.
AAGCCTACACAAAATAGAGAACATATAAATTATTTATCTCACATGGCTTATATTGCATGGAACCTGGGTAGAGACAGGGACAGAGTCGAGTTCGCTGAACACACTGTGCAGGCTGACAGTGACCTATACGTGATCTTCACTCTCCTGGTCTTTCTCACTGTGCAGAGTACAACTGATGCTGCAAAATAGTAAGGATTATCCAGACAACAACCTTCCTGAAAGACCTTAAGTTGACTGGGACAGTGCTTTACATCATGCGCACTTAATCAGGCAGGGAAACAGTGCAAAAAGTTCTTTGATCATGTCTCATGATATGTCTTGATATACTAGTTACATGGGCAACTTTAATTTTTTTTTAATTTTTCAATTATTTTACTACATTATTAATCTTAGTATTGCTTAATACAGGGATTTTTATGCACACAATTTCCTAAATTGATCTCCTCAAGAAAAAAGCATATAATGTAACATGAGGCCACACTGACACCCACTGTGCTGCCTCACTGAGCCTGAATTATGGCATCTCATCCAGCCCCAAAATCTAGTTCTTCAACAGTTTTCAACCGCCCATGAGACCATTAAGCAAACAACGTAATGACGGAAACAAAACGTTGCTGTCCTCACCACCAGCAGAGCTAAAGTTACCCATTTTCTGTCTGCTCATGATGGCTATTTAGAAACAGCAAAAGGCCTTGGATGCTTTAGAAGCCCAAAGTATAATTAGGCACTGGAGGAAAAGGCTTTTGTAGTCACAGGGCTTTCTCTCCTCACCATTTTCTTACCTTCCTGTTCCTCTTCATCTATCTCTGACATCCACCTTGTTGTAGCTGCCAGGCATGACATCAAACTTGTGTTCCAGGCTGCTGCTCCTCTTCTCCAATGGCCAGGCCTAAGGAGCTGCCAGCACCTACTGACAGCTTCTTTGCCCAGCTTCTAGTCTGAGAGGTTCAGCCGCCTTGGAATGAAGGGGAAAAAGTATTACAGACAAAGCTTCCCTTAGCTGCTGCTGACTAAGGTTAGAATTAAGATTGCCTGGAGCAAAGGGGAGTTACAGAAAATATATCTGTCAAAATTGAGCACAGCAGGGCCCAGAGAAACTTTAGTATAACTTGGAAATAGATGGACAAATTTTCACAGGCAGTGCAGAATGCATATCTAAGGTTGTAAAAGATAACGAGTCTGCCAAATACTAAGTCCTTTCTCCAAAGTATGAAAGAACTAAAGATTTCCAGCCAAATTGTTTACAGAATTTAAAAAGAAAACTCACTTTAAAAACTTTTTAATTAACTCCTTTTGAGAAACAGCTGAACAATTCTCGCTTAAGCTTCCCAGAAGAACTCAGGTTGGAGCAGACAACCAGAATGGAAGATGCTAGCTGGAATGGTGAAGGTCTGCCAACCAGATCTTGTAATTCACCAAAAAGATATATGTGCCTCCCCAAGTAATGTAGGTATTTTCAGTGCAGGCACTGAAATTAATCAACTAAATTAATCAACTGAAATATTTTCAGTTGATTAAAGCTTTCTAAAACCAAACCAATTTTATTCTCATCATATTCTTCCTTTTTTTTTCAGGTTCTGTTGATACTTGTCTTGAATGTTTCATCACCACATAATTCTTCTATTGATCTCTCTAAGCTAAGTCTTACAAGACTTACAAATCAAGCATACGGTGCAATTGGACCCTGAAACAGGTAGAGAAAATCTAGAGAACATGCACAAATCATAGGGGTAACTCTCTTCTGCAAGTATCACAAAAGAAAAGGGATAGGAATCAAACATCTAATAATTTTAGCATGCTGCTAATTTCTAACTATAAACCCTACAATTTGAACAGACGTATTATTCACAGTCTCCTTGCTGGTGATTCTACATAGATATATTCCCCTGATGGGTTCATTCCAGTTTTCACAGGACTCAGCACTTTAACAAAAACCAATACCTCAGTGGATCTTCTTGCAGATATCCAACAAGCACAATAGATACTTACTACTTATCAACATAAAAACTGTGATGCATCGAAAAAAATTTACATGAATCACATGAAACAACGACATTTAACATTATGATACAGAGCAAATTTGCTTTCTTTCACATTTATTTATTTAAATCGTTTTATTTCCTTTGGTGCTTCCATAATCCCACACAATATACATTCACATTACTATAGAGTACATTTGGATCCCAGACCACACCACTCAGTAGTCAGTCAGTCATAAATGGTCAATGTGTATGTTCCAAATACAGTTAATGCTGTAGCTCTTGTTATAGTGCAGCAAGCATTAATGGACTTCAGGCTCCCTACATCATAAACTCATAGAATATGCTGAGCTGAAAGAGACTTACCAGGATCATCAAGTCCAATTCCTGACCCTCTACAGGAATACCCAAGAGTCACACCATATGCCTGAGGGCACTGTCCAAATGTTTCTAGAAGTCTGTCAGGCTTGGTGCTGGGACCACTGCCCTGGGGAGCCTGTTCCATTGCCCAAAAACCCCTCTGGGTGAAGAACCCTTTCCTAATATCCAACCCAAACCTCCCCTGACACAACTTCAGGCCATTCCTTTGAGTCCTGTCACTGGTCACCACAGAGACCAGTGTCTGCCCCTCCTCTTCCCCTCATGAGGATATTGAAGACCATAGCAAGGTCTCCCCTCAGTCTCCTCTTCTCCAGGTTGAACAGACAAAGTGACCTCAGCTGTTCCTCACAAGGCTTCCCCTCCACACCCTTCAACATCCTCATGGCTCTCCTCTGGATGTTCTCCAGTAGTTTTATATTGTTCTTATACTGCAGCACCCAAAGCTGCCCCAGCACTCAAGGTGAGGCTGCCCCAGTGCAGAGCAGAGGGGACAGTCCCCTCCCTTGCCCGGCTGCCGATGCTGTGCCTGATGGCCCCCAGGACACGCTTGGCCCTCCTGGCTGCCAGGGCACTGCTGGCTCATGTTCAACTTGCCACTGACCAGGACCCCCAGGGTCCTTTCCGTGGCACTGCTCTCCAGCCTCTCATTCCCCAGTCTGTCCATCCATCCAGGGCTGCCCCATCCCAAGTGCAGAATCCGGCACTAGCCCTTGTTGAACTTCATATGGTTGGTGATTGCCTATCCCTCTGATTTGTCCATGTCTCTCTGTGGGGCTGCTCTGCCTTCAAGGGAGTCCACAGTGACTTCCAACTTAGTCTCATCATCAAACTTAGTATCCCTTCGAGTACTGTATCCAAGTGGTTTATGAAGACAGTGAAGAGCACAGGGCCTAAGATCAAGCTCTGTGGAACCCTACTGGGCAGCGGTCGCCAGCCTGATGCAACACCCTTTACTGTAACTCCTTGTGCTCCACCCATCAGCCAGTTTAACTTCAACTCTAGAATGACTGAGGAAAAGAGGAAAATGCTAATATAGATGTAGACTTGAACCTTTTTGAACTCTGCAACGATTCAAACCAAGACTCCTGTCAAGATTTTCTGGTACATCAAGTTTAATCAATTAGTACTCCCACTCTTCCCCAGCACAAATAAATTCACAAATGAGAAAATAAGGTAAAGGCCATGACAGTTTATTAGGGAAAACTGTACCTGTCTGATAATGTTGTATGAATACATATCACAGCTTAATTTCCTCCTGGACATGAACATGTCATTAATACTAACCTCCTAAAATACTTCAACTGAACCAAGATCAATTTCTGAATAGGTCTTAATATCTTCACGTAGAATCAGTTTGATTGTAGTCTGATCTAATTACTGTAAAGACATTCACTAAAACAGTATCTTGACTTAAACAAACATAAGCCATGGAACTGAGCTCAAACCTAGCTCATCACTCTGTCATGTAACTAAATGATGTATTGGAAAGCAGGAGTACTGCTGGGAAGAACTGTCAGGGGAAGTGGTGAGTTTTGAATGCAGAATGAGACACCATGAGGAAGGTAAAGAGCAAGTCAGCCCTGTGACTGTGGTCCTTTTTTTATGGTCAATCTTATTTGCAGAACTGTTTCAACAGGCTGGAAATTGAGTCTTTCCTCACTGATTGTCCTTTCTTTTACAAATACTTGCTTTCCCCTCTTCATTATTCTGTATTTTACTGCTTTGTGTATGTACTAGAAGCACCACCAAACACAGCTTGTGCAAAACAGCCATCTCCAAACATTTGGGGATGAATCTTAGAACCGAAACTACATTCTTACATTTTATTCCTCTGAAACAGAAGTGCGGGGTTAAACTACAGAAACTCACATGATCGAGTGAAAGAACTGCACATTTCTGCTGCATAGGTGAGGAACGATTTGTACTTAACTGTAACTGTTGCTCAACTTCCTTTTCCAGGCTTTCATTTGTTTAAGTTATTTTTGATTAATTCAATTAAACAAAAAAATAAACATTTTGCTTCCTTGCAAAGTTTTGTTATTTTTGTTTAGGAGAAAAAAGGATAAACAAAAACCTTCTTTCATACTGACCTGTAAGAAAGAAACCAATAGGTAAGAAATACAGACTTCAGACTTAATTCAAGGGAAATAAGCCATAAACCTCTTTAAAAGATAGTGTTTACATATATATAAATGCACCCTGCTTGTCAAAAATATTTATACAAAAATTAAGACAATTGTTAATTCTTGAGTGTTACAAACATAAAAATGCCACCTGTTTTCCAAGTCAGTTCAGCCAAGACTTCAGATCATTTGTATCACTGAACATCCCCGAAAACTTTTAACTTAGTAAACTAATGAATCACAGTGGATTTTCAACTCAGACAACTGGCAATGCAGATGCAAGTCTGAAGTTAAACTGAATCAGCAACTGAACAAAGAGCAAATGATCTGAAACTCAAAAAAAATGTTGCAGCCACATAGCTTGCATTAATATCCCCTTGACAGATGCAATTTTTATTAAGCTAACTCTTCAAATATCCACTCACAGTAACGCTATATACCAAAAAAAACTACCCCTCACTGTATTATTTATTTCAGAAAGGGAATTAAGTGGTGTACTTCTGTACATGTGCTTAACATCCTAGTACATGTAACAAGTAGTCTCCATTTTCAGGGAAAGTGTGCACAAATGTAAGTTCTCCCTTTTGAGCCAACATTTGCTATAAGAAAGTATGCAAACTGGATGGCAGCTGATTTTTTTCCAGTCAATGTGAGGTTTCACCATGAGTTCCCATCATAGGCATCAACCCTTCATTCATTCAATCATAAAAATGTGACTTACTAGAAAAGGAAAAATAGAGTCTAAAGGCACAGAATCACATAGCTGCTCTAGTAGGAGTCTGTAAACAGAGAATTGTTTGAATTTAGGAAATCCAAATCTAGGAAAGTAAAAAGGCATCTGAAGCAGGCTTTTATCTAACCAAATTCCTTAAATACCCAAAGGGCTTTGAGGTCTACGAAGTATGCACTAAGATACCATATTTCAAAAAGCAATAAGGCAAATAGTATATTCATTATTTCAAAAGAGTTACAATGGTGTAGGCATACACAGTATAACTTAGTTACAATGTGTGGTACTGTTTCTACTACATAGCCCTATAACTGTTTCCTTTCTACATAATCTGAGATTAAACCCAGGTTCCAGGTGAACACAAACCCATCCTTGTACCGCCATCTACCACTGGCAACAGCTCTTCAGCAGCATTTGCTCTGCTGCTTGGGTCACGTTTGTGCTGAGCAAAGTCCACAAATCAGAGATTAAACACTGTCATACTTGTGAAGAGCTTCTTCTAGCTTTTGTGTCACTTTTTGAAAAAAGAGTATTTGCTGTTGCAAGAAATGCTGCATCTGTGATTTAAAGTCCCTCACACGAATTTTGTGGAAATGATTAATTTCTGCAAGGGTTGCAAAAGAAATAATGTTACAACGTTCTTGAATGCCCTCAGCTTTTTGGAGCTCCATCTTCCCCTCTTCCACGTGCCGCTTACTCTCCTTTACTTTGGTAAGAGCTCCTGCGTAAAGAACAAAACAAAACTGTGAGGACCATGTACACTTGACTACTGAACTTCAACAAGTGATTTAATAACAGCAAGGATTTGTATAAGGCTTATTCTCAGTGTGTTTATAAGTGTGCATATATATATGTGTGAATGAAAAGGAATAAAATAAAAGCTTTTTAATGTAAGAAAAATCACAGACCAGTGGATCCTGTGTAAAAAAATAACAACACTTTTTTAAGGCTCAAGCATGCAAAAGTTACTAAAACATCCTATTTCACAACCTCAAAAATCAGATAGAGTCCTTCAGGGAATAACTAATCATTATACAAGTAGCGGAGTAAATGAAAGCACAAGAAAACTAGTCAGATCAATTTAAGCCTACATAAACACCACAAAAATAACCTCGTTAAGAACTGGACTATGTGTAACATCCCTTTCCCCAATCCTTGTGAAATGTCAAAAGCAGATCTTAATACACAAAATCTTGTCAATATATGTTTTTGCTTTTACACCAGAGATATTCCAAAATTAATTACTGAGTACTAGAGAATCTAAAAGTTTATCTCAAAGTCACAGATGCCCAGGTAGACCTTAAGTAGTGTTGCTAGTAGAAAAGCAGAGTTACGGAACTGACAGTCTTCCTTCTCCAAATAGCTAATTAAACCACACACATACTACAAAGGCAAAGTATCACCCAAAACAGACCTACCCAAAGCAGATCCATAAAATCATAGAATACCAAGATACATCTTAAGACATTCACATTCTTGGACTCCATTTCCCACAAGGCAACTTCTTTGCTTTAAACATTATGCACTTACTTTATTCATATAACTAAACCAAATCAGTAGTACAGCTTTTATCATCTCACTAGATTCTTGCTCCTTTAAATATTTCTAATATCATAACTCTCCTTTCAGATTACACTTCTTACGTGTGACTACAGCATGCTGCCTGAAGGCCAAGGGCAGTGTCTGTCTCTGGGGGCTGCAAGGCAGAGGCAGTGTTCCACACCTTCCTGGCTCCCATGGCATGACAGTATGATGGCTAAGAGCTTGGCACTGGCTGCTTCTGCTGATTGACCTCATCATCTTCAGCCTGGCTCCAAAATCACCACAAAAGGAAAAACCTTTTCCACATGCAGTGGTGCCAGCAGTGGCACTTTGCCAAAAGATCTGTATGTTGTCCTCTAAGGAGTAAGGAATCTGTGAGGTAGGGTAGGAGCTAAAAAACATTTAATCCCTTCTCCTACAGAAAGAACACTTCTTTCAACGAACTTAACCAGTTTTAGCAAAAAATTTTTCTGCGCTCTGTGGGCACAACAGGAATCCATGCGTAGCTGTGAAAAACAGAAATTTGGGACTTACTGGAAGCCAGATGTAGCTGGTTAAATAAACATGACAACTCTTCAGTTGTGATGTGGGAAACAGCTTTAGATGTTATTTCTAGAATGACCAAACTGGAAAAGAACACTGAAATTCACAGCATCAGCAGCTGAAAGCATAATTAAGCTCTGGAGCATGTATAATCTTCAGATTATAAATAAAAATATATAATAAAAAACATACATTACCAAACACTATTGCCCTCCAGACTAGATATATTACGCAATTTTTTGCAGTCAAAAAAAAGAAAGAAAAAGATTTATAATTAGGGAAGGAATCCAATGGGAAAAGGTACAATCATTAACACTGCTCTCTTAATGCATATGGATCATACTGGTCCTGTAGCGGAATTTCCTTTAAAACCTGGACAGACTATAGCCAGATGTTAGCAATATATGACAAAACTCATACATATGCTTAAGTATAAATTTGGTTGGGGTTTTCTAGAAATGCCTTTAAATGAAGCACCTAATTATTAGTAATATAATCAATCTTAAAATAACTACATAAAGGGGAAATAGTATCTTATTTTAGGACAATCAAGAAATCCTCCCTAAACACAGAGAAAAAAACCCAAAACAAACCCATGTGCTTTGCTTTAAAAGCAATTAATCATTTGTTTTAAAACGTCATTTTTAAGCTGTTCAGCATCTACTGAAGTTTGCAAGACTTAGTTCAGCAAATCACAGTAAAAAAGTGCTGTTAGTTTTCATGGCTTTGAAAGCAGCTTCACTAACAAAAAACCACCCAAATTTTCTCCAAACACTTTTTCATAATCTACAGTTCTTGTATTTTAATCTATGTGAGCAAAACCCTGAGCTGAAACAGAGATTTATTGATGTGGAAGGTCCAGTGATTCATCCTACAGTGAACAGGAGGAAAAGGACAAGGAACTGGGGACTGGAGAGCAGCCCCTTGTGCACATCCCTCTTGAAGAGAAGGGTCTTGCACAGAGATGCCTCATTAGGGCATGGTAACCCCTAAGGACTTGCAGCTCACAACTCCTGACCTACTGCACCCCAGGCTGTACATCAGAAACTCCTCCAACTCCATCCTCACTCACTGATCCATCACACCCAGCACCTAATCCAGCACCTCACAGCTCCTGCTGCCACCCTTGTGGAATGCTGGGGTGAGCAAGGCCCCCCAGACTAAAAGTCCACCTGCAGAAACTTCTCCTGGTTTCTGATTTTAATTATGTGAATACCAAGTATTTGTTTCGACAATCAAAAAAAACCAAGCTATATTAAAAAAAAAAAAAAAAGGCAGAATCACAGCAGTCCCAGAAGAGGCTAGCACATATTTTAGGAAAAAGAAGCAGAAGGAGCCATCTCCCAATGCATATTAGCTCAAGGAAGCCTCCTGCTGAGTACATGCCTGGGATAAATAGACACCAGTGCCCCGTTCCCAGAGGGACGGAATACATAAAAATAAATTCTTGGGCTTTTTTTTTTTTTTTAGATCCAGATGTACAGATTCTGTACAATCTTGCTCACGCATTTAAAGCTTCTGGTCTATGGAAAAGACCTGTCAGGAGTCATGTTCCAGTGATCCAGACTAGCTTTCAAGCAAGCGAAGAGGGCCTGGATTAAAAATCATACAGAAACTGTGCTACATCTATTTCTGTTCTAAGTGGGAAAAAGCATATATGAATGCTGTTTATCGTTGCCCAAAGCCTTATACTGAACAGATGCTGGTGCTCACTGAATGCAGCTAAGGGCTTAAAAGAGACTCAGATTTCAGTCCTTGTTTTGAAATATGAGATTAGACAACACAAAATGATATAAACACGTTTAACAAGGGATATTTGTGCTAGCAAAATTTGTGTTAGCATATTGTGCTAGAAGCCAAGAAAACAGGGACAATATAGAGCTCCTGATAGAAATATATAATTTAAAGCCACAAAGCACAGTATAAACACAGCAACTTAAATGAGTGCTGAGGAGTTATAAGGAAAAAAGGAAGTGTATTGAGACAGTAAACTACTCATGCAAACATGAGATTGCAATAAGGTAGGAAGAGTTATATACATTCAGGGAAAAAGAAAAGAAAACCAACATAACCCGAGAGCACTCAGGTTTGGGTCAAACAGTATCTTTTCACATCATCTGCAGTTTTATTCCCGTAACAAATGTTCTGAGAATGTGTGAAGAGTCAACTGAGGATGGGTTTGGATCCATATACTCATTCTCCCTCCACATGGGAAGTACATATGTACTCCTATGAATCCATGCTGATGCGTATGTGTCTCCAAGTCCAAGTTGCACCGCGCAGTGTGGCCAGAAGGCAGAAGTTTGGGGGTTCAGCTCTTCCAGACTGCAATCCAGACTGCTTTTCACTAAACTCTTTAGTCTCCCTAGGAAGGCAGGCCTGCCAGCATATGCAATCAGAAGCCAAAGAAAAGCAATACCTGCAAGGGATGTACCATCTTCCCCTTTTCACCGCTTCTCAAAACACCCAAACATCAGCTCTCAAGTATTGCATGCAACAGACAGGAGTGAAACATCAGCTGTGTCTGAAGCTACTAATCCACACAAAATTCTTCAGGGCAGGAGCCCTTTTTTTGCTCTCTGTTTGCACAGTGTTTACTACAATGACATCTATTTCATGGCTGGGCTTGCTCCATTCTTAAAAAATACAAACAGTACATTGCTGTAGCAGCAGTGATTTAACTGCATACTGTAATGGTGCATATGGGTAAAACACAAAGAAGCATCAGCTCAACGCTGCTGAATACAGCACCTGAAGCAGTGGTTAGTACCTCTTAAAGTCACCAGGGTCTGAAATTCACAGTCAGTCTCAAGAATCCATTAAGACACCAGTACATCGAAGTCTTCAGTATCTCACTTCAAAATATTTAACTTGAAAACTCACCCAGCTTTTAAGAGACAGCAGGGTTTTTTTTATATCCTATGATTGCAATGTCTTTATCACTGCAGTTACTAAAGTATTTCTTTCACTTTGGTGATGAATTATGCTAAAACAGAGCAAAGACATTTCTTTTTTTTACAATCTCTCAGCAGTTGCACCTCAGAAATCTTGTGCAAATAAGATGATCTATGCAATAAGTATTTCACCTTTCTACTATCAGCAAGCTACAAAATAACATTTAGTGCACTACTTACTAGAAGGTAAAACAACTTACATTTCCACACCATTCATCTGTCCAGCACATTAAATAGTCTAACAGGATGCATGATGTGTCCTTCAAAGCACGTTAATGAAGAGAGAGCTCTGAACTTGTCAAACAACTCCCTTTGTTTCACTTTTCTTACAAGACACTGTTATAATCTAGACACCATCTCTAATGGAAAGGGAAAAAACCATATTCATGATGCTGCTTTCATAAAAGGATGTAAAAGCAGATAAAGTAACTAGAACTGTTTTCTTTTTCCTTACTTAATGACAAGATTATTTAACTACAGCTCTTTACTTAACGATTTGAAAAACCAAACCCTGGGTAGCTCACGTGCATGGAAACAACATTATTTCTAATTCAGCAGAGTGCTGCCAGAGCAAGTTGGTCTACATGGTTGGCCCTCTTACCCCAGATCTAGCAAAGATGTTGTTACAAGATGTCTCGAATGACTAATCCAATGAAAGAATGCAACCGGCCTGGGGAGAGAGATGATGGCTTAGCTTTATCAATGGCTTAGCTATGTGATCCAGGTCAGCCCTGGGTTACACAATCATTAGCTCCAACACAAGGGAAGTTGCAGAAGCATTTCATGAGTGTCCTGGTTTCAGCTAGGGTAGAGTTAATTTCTTCTCAGTAGCTGTTACAGTGCTGTGTTTTGGATTCAGAATGAGAATGGTGTTGATAACACACTGATGTTTGGGTTTTTGCTGAGGCGTGTTTATTCCAAGTCAAGGACTTTTTTTTCTACCCTCCCCCTCACTGGCAGAGCACCAGACGAGGTACACAAAAGAAACTGGAAGGGAGGATGGTTGGGGCAGGTGATTGGAACTGACCGAAGGAATATTCCACACCACAGAAGTCATGCCCAGGATATAAACTGGGGGAGTTACCTGGAAGCACAGCAGATCTGGGTTTGGGAAGGGGGGTCTGGCGTCAGTCAGTAGGTGGTGAGCAATTGCATTGTGCATCACTTGTTTGTTTCCTTTTTATTATCATCATTATTATTATTCACCATTATTATTGCATTTTGCTTTAGTGTCAATCAATTATTAAACTGTTCTTATCTCAACACACAAGTTTTACTTCGAGTCTCCTCCCCATTCCACTGGGGTCGGGGCTGGGGGAGAGAGAGGAAGAGAAGAAGGGGTTGAGCGAATGGCTGTGCGGTGCCTAATTTCCAGCTGTGCTTAAACCACGACAATGAGGTAAAAGTGTGAAATCCTACTCTGAAAAAAGCCCCCAAACTTCTCTTTCTCAATTGAAAGCGAAATAGTTTGTAACCAGAGATTTTGCTACGCTGACAGATTATTTTCTTAAGAATGCTCTGAGCACTGATTAACAAAAGAAGCCTACACTGAGATTCTGCAAATTCTTTACATTTTCTGGCCAAGATTTATAATGGAAAGCAGCATAATAGGAATTTGCCTGAAATTAAAACCAGAAGACTTTTTCAGTAGAGACTGAACTAAAAGGAATGTCACAGGGAAAAAGTACCATTACAGTTATTAATATCAGAATGAGTTGCTTTTTTTAAAATCTAGTTTTACAGGTTTACAGCAAAAAAAACCAAGTGATTTTCAAAACCAAAAGCAAAATTCTGCTATTTGTTTTTGGTAAGTGCCAACACAACAGTTGTGTGTCCTTAAGAGCACAAAACCACTTTAACAACATTCCCTTTTCCACAGTGAAATGTCAGAAGTATAAAACTCAAATACATCAAACTGCAATTACTTTAGTATTACAGGGTTTTTTGTAGATACATGAAAATGGCTATAATGCTTTTAGAATCTGCAGCCTAACAATAGTCTAAGAAGTAAGCTTTGTGTTTTATTATTTTGCTGCCCATCGCTCAAAAAAAGCCCAGAATAACATAGTACTATCCTGTAAATTTAGGTTTATAAATTACAGTACTCTGCTGATATCTAGATCAACATTGACTGACTGCAGAGTTATTAATATCAGACATAATTATTTGTTCTTTCAGTTACCCTGCTGCAAAGCTTATTGAAAGCTGACACTCAAAAGCACATTCTTCAGTTCAAACTGAAGTCACTTTTTAATGTACACAACCAAGACATCACACACAAATAAAACAGTCTTTGCTAGAGATTTCAGAAAGTTAATTAGCTGTAACCTCATCTGATGGTCTTAACTTATAAACTGATTTCATTAACATAAACCAAATTAATGGTGATAGAATGTACAGATAGAATGTAAAATGACAATTTTTCAAAACTACCAGGGTTACTGGCCACTATACATGTCTAACTAGCACTTTTTAAATTTTAAATAATATGATTATTAAGATTTGATTAGACTCATCGAGCATACATCTGCTGGTTAGTGTACACACACAGAGGAAGAGCATACAGAGCCGATTTATTTCTCCAAATCTACAAGGACTGTAATCATACCTGTGTATGTTCAGAGAGTCTAAAATGACTACACTATCAAAAACATATTTAAATTTCCATACTGTCAATGGGCATTTCAGTTCCAGAGCATCTAGTGGAATTTACAAGCTTTGGTGTGCAGCACCTCCAGCACAAATGTTTTGCTGGACCATGCTACACCACATGGCTATGTGAGCAGATGCCGCACTTTGCCTTTGGAAGTGTTGATAACAGGAAGTGAGAGCAACATGGTCAAATAAATGAAAGAATCATTATAGAATCACCATTTTAATGCATCTACTGTCCCACATCATGACATTAACAAAATTTTAATACACCCCAACAAAACGTAATGCTACATATGCAACCACATTGAAAAAATGTGTAAAATGAAACTAATATTTTCCACCCAAATCTTGAATGCAGTGACATTAAAACTGTTATCTTTTGATGTATTGTACACCAGCAGTGTTTTAAGCAAACAAATGACCTTATTTCAGTCACTAAAGCATGTTTAAACTGTGTTCGTGAATAGTTTTGACTTTACAAGTACCTACAGTGATGTCTGACAGGAGGCCCACCAGGAATCATTTGATTGTAAAATCCAGCTGAACTATGTGTACAGCTCTCTGTTATCACAAATACAGTATTTTGCACCACAGTCTGAGAGGCAAATGCTAACTAATGCAGGGTTTGCCCAGTTCTAAGGCACTCTGTACTTTTTGGCACTCACATGTACCATTTAAAACAGTTTTTCTTTGGTATGGTTTCAGCTGGCAGTGCAGACTGCGGGGACGGAAAAGAGGGAACCATAAACTAGGCTGGTCACCAGAAACACAGTACATTTGCCCATTAGAAAGTTAGTCATGTTTTTCAGGACCACACGAAAATTTAAGCAATTGGCATTTGCAGAAGTACCAAGAAGAAATCTTTCAGTCATTTTTAGTACTTCTCATTAGTTTACATCTAACTGGGCATCAAACAAGCTTTTAGTACAGAACTCTGCTTTTCCAGAATTGGAGTTGGTCTATTATAGTTCAGTTGTCAAAGGTTCTGAACACTAATTTTTCCCAAATAGGATGCTAGGAACAAGCATTTTATGTTAGAAAGATGTTACAGACTTTGTTTAACAGATTTTGTAAACGCTCTGTTCACAATGCTGACTTCAAAACAACAACCATAAGAAGTCATGCTGTGCATGGGTAATAGAAATTAATTTTCAGTAGAACTGGTTAACAACAAATAAGCAGAAACGTCTCCTCCTCCTCCTCTCCAAAATGGATGTAAGCACTATTACATTAAATGGTGACTTCTTTCAAACTTTTTGTAAGATTCATGGGATGTGGATGGACAGGGGAAGACAGGTAACACTGTGTATCAACATCCATACACTGAGAGAAGTAAGTATAAATGCAAGTTCCACTGACTCTTTACATCACTGCTTCATTGGGGCACAGTGAAACACCTGCTTTTGGATGTTGTTCTCTGTTAACGCAAAAAGGACAGCAAAGAACAAGCACAGCTTATGATGTTTGCTTGCCCATCATCATCTGCTTAGCTCCACTACTGTCCTAAAATGAGCAAATAAAATACGTATAGACAGTTTAACATAAATTCATAAGAAAAGAGTCACGATGCAAATAAAATGCAGGTGCTGGTTTACTTTATCCTAGTACCCTTTAATTGCCCTCTCTTAGATATCCGAATGCTGCAGTTTTTCTACAAGGACAAAAAGAAGTAGAATTCCTGTTGCAGAAAAAAATATTCAAGGTAGTGGAATTTCCTTTAAAACCTGGACAGACTATAGCCAGATGTCAGCAATACATGACGAAACTCATACATATGGTTAAGTATAAACTTGCTTGGGGTTTGCAAGGTAAGCCATCATTAATGTAACCAATTATAATATTTTATATAATACAAAAACAAAACCTGTGAAAATTATGACATTATAATCTATACTCGTATTATTTAAAGAAAAGCTTCTTTAATATACTGCTAGTTAGCCAACATAGCTATTCATGCATATAAAGATTCAAAATCATAAAAATTCTAAAAAAAATTAGATTGGTAAGTTGCTTTTTACCATGGGACAACAAAGCAACGCACACTTTGGACCACAGGATGAACTTGCTTTTCACATTGTTAATGAACTGCGTGTAGGTATAAAAAGAGTAGCTTCGCTCATTATGGCTACAGAAGTTGTCCACCCATGATGTGTACCTACTTAAAACAAAGGCTGAAAACATCACACTTCTTCCTGTTCTGCTACAGTAACAACGCAAAGTCACTGGCAAGAACTGAACAGATTGTTTAAATGTTGGTGCGTTGTTTTGGGGTTTTGTTTTTTTCCATTTTATTTAAGTCCTCGTGGCCTTCATGAAAGATACAAACAAGACTGTGTAGAAAGCATGTGCCATTTGTTTGCCCTAGTCTGCTGATAAGGCTCATGTCTTGGGGCTCAGCCAAATGTAATTTCCTATTTTTTTTAGTTAAAATTTTCAAATTCTGTGCTATTTGAACCAGGCAATTTAAAATACATAAGGTGCCAGCTGGATAAGTTTATACAGCCTGCACTTATTGACTTGGCACTTTAACTGTTCAAACAAAGCCTAACAATGAAGTCATGGAAAGATGCTGGAAAGACTGAAACATGTCCTTGTTTCAAAGGTGACTTACAAACTAAAAAAATCAGTCAGCTTGTTTGTTTTTGATAATGTGCTAACAAAGAATTGGAAGAACTCTGGGAGCTTCTTGCTATTTTCAGTCTACCAATTCTTGTCTTTCTGTGTTTGGATGGAAGCCCTTTCAGCCAGACCAGGAGTGGAAGCCCTTTCAGCCAGACCAGGAGCACTCAGAGCTGCCAGAGAACCATCCCACAATCTAGATTATTCATATGTCTCTCAAAAGGCACTACTTTGTTTTTGAAATAGAATTACTTCCTCCTTCTACAATGTAATTTTGAATTCTTCAATGTTCAATATGCTGTTCTGCCACTTCCTAGCAGCTCACAGGGCCTTCCCAGTAGACAAGGCCTTACTGCTTGTGGTGAGCACAAAATATGTGGCATTTTCTGTGACGTGACTAAAAATCTGATGAAAATTTATATTTATTTAAATATGCAATGCCCACAGTCAAACCTAGAGGTATTAGTGCCAATCAAAACTTCTCCTGTTAGGACTAAGGGGGTAGACTGGACAGACTTCCTGGTGTGTAGTAATGCACGCAGTCTCTCCTGTGGAAGGAAAAGTTATACTCTTCCTCTGCTACCAGCAGGTTTTGAAAAAAAACCAAACCCACTGGTGTTTTATTAGCCATGAAATGTCTCTCTGTTACTGAAGGTGTATAATATCAAACTAGTTTCAAAAGGTAATAGGAAAAAACCCATCAGGACAGCATGAATATTGCTCCCCTAGAAAGCTACCGAGATTGTGGGGGAGTGGAAAAGAAAAAACAATCATACATTAAGAAGAGCCATGCATCTTTCAGACAGAGACAGGGCATAGAAGTCATTTTTTCTTCTCTTCCTGTTTGATTTTCTTCAAGTAATGCTGTTGCTCAATTTTAGTAGTTTACTCTTGTCGTCTGATTTCACACACACTAAGGCAGCTGTAATTTTATATAGTTTCTAGATATGAAGATTCTTTCACATTTTAGCTCCATTTCCTTAAAGTTACCTTCAGATATTGGGAGACAATATTGGGCAATGAAGCAGCAAGCAGACAGTGTTACATCATCACTGTAACAGCTATGGGGAGGCTGACACAGCAAAAAATACAAGTCATCCTGGAACAGTACATCCTTTCTCACCAAAGTTCTCACACAGATGAAGTGCCCATCTTTTTTTACTGCTGTAAGGGTCATCTGGCTGGGATTACATGCCTAGCTCTTACCCAGCAGCTACCTGAGTTGAAGCCCATGCAAAGTGTATGCATCTGAGGGACAGAGGAAAAAAAACCCTAAAAGGTGGATAAAAGCAAGAACAGTGATGAAAAAACCCATATCTGCACAACAAATTGAAGAGCTTACGAAACAAGCATGAGAGAAAAGCACTGCTTTTACACTGTGATATAAACTTTTAGGTGCCAATATTAACCAGTCTGGTGAATTCATTAATACAAGTACCACTCCATCCCCTTGGGAGGAAGAGGGAGAAGAACGCTGAAGATGTTAGAGTTCCGGGTTTCAGTGCTGTTTGGGTTTTCTGGTGCCTTAAATTTTGATGCATTTCTGTCTGGATAGATTTTTCACCTACAGTTTTATAAGATATTCTAAAAACACACCCAGTGCATTCTTTAAAGCCTAGGTCTAGAATTAAGTTTGCTTCAGATAAATAAGACCATTTGCCTTATTTTACTTTCCACAAACAGTGACCAAGAAACAAATAAGTCATTCAGGTATTTTTAAAAATAATTATCTTAAATCCTGGCATGCAAAGGAAATGGAATTGCCTGTATCTTGGGAAACATTTAGAACCACTTTCTCAGATCTCTTTTACAAAAACCATAACTAGAAGTTTGTCAAATATGAACATCATAACGTTAAGAGCGAGAAGGAATCTGGAAAGCAGAGATGAAACAGCATGTTAGTCAGTATGTCTTCCACTTTTATGAATCATAAGAGGCCAATTATAGTAATTCCTCAAACAAAGCTTGAAAGAAAGAAATCCAAAATGCCCCAAACTTGTCTACTCTCACTAAGCAAATATGAAGACGAGAGAGGCAGACAAGAATGAGCTAGAATACTAGCATATGCTGTCTCCAATTCTCCAAGTGCACAAATTTTTTGAATCTGAACTTGCATGGGCCTGCAGTGAGCATTTGTGTTGAAGATTACTGAAGTAGGAAGATTGCATCAAATTGAGTGAAGCTTTAGCAATTAATACGTAGAAAATATTTCACCAAGAATGCCTAGGGAATTTCCCCAAGTAGATCTTAAATGTGTAAAAGAGAAGGTATTATCCATTACAAACAGGAAACTGCTTTTCTTCTCAAAATTAGAAAAACAGAACCAGTATTTCTTGAAAGATACACCAGTTCTGCAATAGAAAATTACAAAATGCAGCTGAGTTTTTTGAGCCTCTGGAACTTAATATCCCTCTTCTGCAAATGTTTTGCTGGAGGCTAAAGAAAACTGCGTACAAGTGAATCTGTCTCATACGTATCTTTCATTCCAAAAACCCATGTATATACCCAAGAAAATTTTCATTTAAGCACTTTAGAAGCATTTACCTACAAGGGGTAGAGGGCTAGATTCATCAAAGCATTGGTGAATCTAGGGTGTTTAGAAGCTTGAAACACCACTCTGCCATCATCTACCCTATCTAGGCACCAGTTCTCCCTAATCACTTCGTTTTTCAAACAAAACCTATAGAACAAGAAGTTCTTGTAAGGGATGTATGCCTTGGTACTGATATGCTCTATGCTAGCCTCAATGGGACTCTCAAACCAAGCATTTCCAGACGGAAATGTGGGGTTTCCAACTTGGCACATTCTTTGCTGTAGGGTTCAATCCAATAAATCATCAGACCCAGACTAGGTTGTATATGAAACCAGGAAAGGTCTCTCTCAAAGCATTGACCAGTTGATCCTCCACTGGCATGTGGTACAGAAATGTTCAAATACTTCCTTTGTCTCTCCTGTAGCAGGAACTTTAACCCTTCCTTCCCCACAGAAATTTCCTTAAACACTAGGAACTCAAGATGAAAGAAAATGAATCTTGTAAAAGAGAGGAGGAAAAGGAATCTTCTAAAATCTCCTATTGAAGCTATTGCCATTTCATAAAATGTCAATTAGCAATATTAATAAGATAATGAACAGTTTGAAAATATTTCCAGTCTGTTGGTTCACGTTTTACGCAAATTACACAAATCAGATCACATACGATGTCCTCAGCACAGAAGGCAGAAAGACCTGAATCCCAGAGCAATTAAAAGCACAACAGTTAACACATTTTCCTGGTAACATGCAGACAAAGCAACAGCAAGGCTTACATGGCTTTGATTCATAGTTCTAGGAAAAAAGACAAAGCCCACATAGAGGGAAACTTTTATCTCTGTGGCTCTTTTTGCAGAAGTTGCAGAAAGTTTTCAAACAAAACCTCAGACATGCAAAGTTCTCAGTCCATAGCACAAAATACACTTAAAAATCACGTTCAGCAGCTCTTCAGCTAACTGCAGTACAGCAAAAGCATAACAGGACAAGGCAGTTAAAATTACAGAATCACAGACTATGCTGAGTTGGAAGACACCCACAGGTATCACTGAGCTCAACTCCTAGCCCTACACAGGACACCCCAAGAGTCACACTATGTGCCTGAGGGTATTGTCCAAATGCTTCTTGAAATCTGTCAGGTTTGGTGCTGGGACCACTGCCCTGGGGAGCCTGTTCCAGTGCCCAAAAACCCTCTGGGTGAAGAACCTTTTCCTAATATTCACCCTAAAACTCCCCTCACAACTTCAGGCCATTCCCTTGGGTCACATCATGAGTCACACGTAGAAGAGATCAGTGCCTGCCCATCCTCTTCCCTTCACAAGGAAGTTGTAACTGCAATGAGGTCTCCCCTCAGTCTCCTCTTCTCCAGGCGGAACAAACCAAGTGATCTCGGCTGTTCCTCACAAGGCTTCCCCTCTACACCCTTCAACATCCTCATGGCCCTCCTCTGGATGTTCTCTAGCAGTTTAATGTCTTATACTGCAGCACCCAAAGCTGCCCCCAGCACTCGAGGTGAGGCCGCCCCAGTGCAGAGCAGAGGGGACAGTCCCCTCCCTTGCCCGGCTGCCGATGCTGTGCCTGATGCCCCCCAGGACACACTTGGCCCTCCTGGCTGCCAGGGCACTGCTGGCTCATGTTCAACTTGCCACTGACCAGGACCCCCAGGGCCCTTTCCATGGCACTGCTCTCCAGCCTCTCATTCCCCAGACTGTCCACACATCCAGGGTTTCCCCATCCCAAGTGCAGAATCCAGCACTAGCCCTTGTTGAACTTCATACGGTTGGTGATTGCCCATCTCTCTAATCTAACGTCATCCCCAGTCTGATGCCACCCCAGTCACTGTAACCCTCAGTGCCTGACCCGTAAGCCAGTTCTCACCCACCACAGGATGTGTTTGTCCAGCTGTGAGCTGGACAAATTTTCCAGAACGATACAGTGAGAGACAGCAATGAAAGCTCTACTGAAATCCAAAAAGATCACATCAATTGGCTTCCCTTGATCAACTGGGTGGGCTACCCTGTCATAAAAGGTACTTTCCTCTCATAAAGCTGTGCTGGATGTGACAAAGGACTGCATTGTCTTTTGGGTGCTTTTCAACATCTCCCAGAATAATCTTCTCTGTAACTTTACCACACACTGAATTGAGACTAACAGGCTTGTGGTTTCCAGAGCTCTCCTTCCTGCCCTTCTTAAAACTGGGACAATGTTTGCCAGCTTCTGGTCAGCTGGGACCTCTCAGGATTTCCAAGAATGTTCAAAAATCATTGAGAAGAGTTTTGCAATGACATCACCCTGCTCTTTGAGGATTCTTGGATGAATCCTATCAAGTCCCATACACTTGCAGGGATCCAGCTTGAGCTGAGACAGTCAACTGGGAGTTGATCATTCTCACACTCATGGTTCTCCAGCTCTATGCACAGATACAGGCATGTTTTGGGTACAGCTGCTTTTGTTTTTCCATCCTTCTCAGGTCAAGGGGAAAATGATCTTGGGTATTATCCAAAGTAAACAATATATTTGCATTAGATAGCAAAAAAAAAAGAGCACTACTCCTAATTTCAGGGTTCATAATTTTAAAGGCATGGCTATTTAATCAATATATCAGTCAGGCTGCTGCTTCTGCCACTTATAAGGGAACTTAGGTGTCATTTTACTGCTTAATGAGGTTGTACACTAGAAAATAAAACCCTTGAAGAAAAATACATCAACTCTGTTTTTCAGATGACTTCTTATCACCAACAGATATTTGTATAGTCTACAGAGACAATATTATTTCTCAAAACTGGCAACCATCCCAGACAGTAAATTTAAAAGAAAGCCTTTATGTTGCAAGAACACCAAACAGTTCATATTTTCATCTGAAGTTTCCAGATTGAAATTGAAAAGCTGTACCTTTTTAAAAGTATCTCTTAAGAATAATAAGCCAGCAATATACTGCGTGCAAAACAGGACTCTCAGTTTTCCTCTAGTTTGCTGTCTTGTAGCAGAAACAACAACAAACACATAACCCACACAACTCTGTTCCTGTCATGACCATGGACACTCAAGAGACCAACCTCTCATGCCCATGCCATATTCCTATGACTAGTATGTACCATGGATGATATTGTGAACACAGTGCTAGCCCAGAGGTGCTGGAGCATTAATAGCTGCATGCAGGAGAGCTGGACATTTCTCAAAGCTGCTCCAAGACAGTGCTCTAGCCCAAAATCAACTCTACATACTTCACGCTCATGCACTGCTCTAGGTATTTACATGAACCTTTCCCAGTTCAGTAAGGTAAACTTAACCAGTAGGTGTAAATTCAAATAGAACTACAGAAGAGATAAGGATGGGTTCAGCACATACCTCATTATTCCCAATCCTCTCTTCAAAGCCTTGTTTCCGAAAATACTTCAGTGAAGACCTCCATATAACCTTAAAGCTTGAGGATGCATTATTTACATAGTATATACAGTCTACTGGATTTTTCCATCTAATAAAAATATCTGTCCCTTTATTTTTTCCAGAAGCTTACAGATAATCCTACTAGATGACAACTCATTTTAACGTGCTCTGCTCCCAAACATGAGGCATTGCCAAGGCCACCCATCTCTCCAAATCTAAAATATTTGAAAGCTGTTATCACAACACAATACCACAGCAGCTAGCAAAGCAACTCCTCAGATGTTAGGCTTCACACCTCCCTTTCCTGTTCAAATAAAATTAAGTTTCCACTCACAATTTTTGAGATATGACAGCAGAATGGAAATCTGACTATGATGCATGCAATTTTTATGAAAAGCTTATTTTCTTAACAACAAATAGTGCACTTCATAGCAACTCTCTTTCCTCAGATGCTCCCAGCAATGCATACCTCTGGAAGCCCGTCTTTTTGCTCTGCTGAAAAAACTCTTCCAACTCTTTCTTTACCAAACTTAATGTTCCAGATGCAAAACCCCTGGAAATGTCATGTAAGGATAAAAAGACTGATTCACCCTGGATCACTTGGGATGCAGAACACCACTTATTAATCTCTGAAATAATTTTCAACGAAGCTCATGCATTTTCTTGGGTAACCTACGGATACCTATTTCTGCTGAGCATATGTGATGTTTTCTTGGTCTCTTTTACAGCTCAAATCCCCACACCCTCCTGAACTTTGAGTTGAAAACTACAGGTAAGGAACATAACAGAAAAAAGAACGACTGATGTGACTTACCTACTTGCAATAGTAAAGAATGTATGACTATCAATAATTTAACAGCAGCATCTCCACAAGTACAGTACTACAAACTTCTGTTTATCTGAACAAGTGTTATTAGTTACACAGCAGATGGTTTTTTCATTTTTGAGTTTCTTTCTTTCTGACAGATCGCAAAGTACCTTACTACTAGCAATCTGAACCTGAAAAGCGTGTTTTAGCTAGAAAAATGCTGAAAGGATAACAGGTAAGCAGCATCTGTTCACGATAATATGGGCAAAGGTTGAACAACACCGACTAAGAACACTATAGCTGATCATTACTCTTCCAAAGACACCACAAGATGCTTGGTTGAACAAACATGCCCCAGCAGCTTCAAACATCTCATCAGACTGATGCGGCAAAACACACACCTCCACGTGCACCTTGAACATGGAAGTCAATCAGAGGAGTGCTTGCATCTTCATACTACTTCATATTCATTACCTACTAGACAGAGATTTAAGATACCTAACGTATCTCAGAGTAATATATGTTCCATACCACTTGACTTCCCGGGTTTGTAAACAAGCCTGTTAATCTTTAGTCTATCAGCAGTATAGCTAGATGTGGTTGCTTTCAGAGATACGCAGCCAAACACAGCAACCTCTGATCAGCAAAACTGCCAACTATGTCTAGGCCTTCGATACAGAACAAAAATTGTCACTGATGTGTTTTTTGTATTTCTAGCGAGGGTTTATCTGAGTAAACACAGGAAGATTGAACCCAAGGCCAGCAG
Source organism: Ifrita kowaldi (assembly GCA_013398055.1). Taxonomy (NCBI): domain Eukaryota; kingdom Metazoa; phylum Chordata; class Aves; order Passeriformes; family Cinclosomatidae; genus Ifrita; species Ifrita kowaldi. The sequence goes on along the minus strand of VZRS01005165.1, from coordinate 566,236 downwards.
GACAGACACAGGGCAAATTTAGCCCCTGGTTCCTATATCTGTTGCATATCACTGGTAGATAAAACTTAAATTGTTTCAGAAAACACATAAGGGTCTTACCTTTCTGCACATGGATGATGTCTGGAAAGTTGGCCAAATGCCCCTGATATAGTGCTAACAAATCCATCACAGGATCTAGGTCCTGCCGGGGCTGATCTGCAAAGAGGTCCCCGATGGCATCATAGGCTTCTGCAGTGAAGGCTATGGCTTGGTTGAGGCCAGCTGAAAAGGCCTGCTGGTCCAGCTCAAATGCCTGACTGAGGCACTTGAAGGAGTGCCCCACCTTCTGGTATTCCTTCTTGAAACCAGTGACTTGTTTGCGGGCAAACTCATTGGCCGTGTGATTAAGTTGCAGGGCACTCTCATCCATCTTCTTGGTGAAGGCTTTGAAGCCATCCACCTGGCTTTCCACCTCCTGCAAGTCCAGGCTGGCCCCAGGGCCTGTGGGCACACTGATGGTCAGAAAAAAGTTGGCACCCACCATCTCATCCTTCTCAGCCTTGCGCTTGCCCTGTTTCCAGGCCTTCTCGTCTGTGCTGGGACAGGTGAGGAAGTGCTGGAAGGCATCACACTGAGCTAGCACGGGGTGGCTGCACATGTGGTCCATCCACCATGCCAAGCCTTTGCGACGTTTGGAGATGAAGTCCTCCTCAAAGCGGCCAGTGGCCTGCTTCTCCGGCAAGTGGGGCACAGAGATTACGGGAAACTTCTCGGCCAGGCGCCCATAGAGCCAGTCAAAGTGCTTGTAGCGGCGGTGCACCTGCTGCCCGGTGTGGCTGGGCACCAGCTTGTAGGCAATGTAGCTCTTCATGCCCTTGAATTTGGTCTGTTTGGTGGGGTCCTCGATGGAGCACTGGAAGGGGTAGGGGTTCTCTTGCCACTCGGGGCCCCTGGGGCCCAGCACCACGCATAGCTTGTCCCCGTCCTTCACGAAGCCCGACGCCTCGCCCAGCACGAAGGCCTCTCCGCCGGACTTGACGAAGGTGGAGAAGCGATTGAGGTTGCGGCTCACCGTGGCCGAGCTCTTGGCGGCGCCGCCGCCGCCGGGAGGGTGCGGGTGTCCCGGCGGGTGCCCCGCGCCGCGGGGGCCCAGGGACGGCTCGGAGCGGGTGGACAGGCGGTACCGGCCCGAGGCGCCGCCGCCCGCCGCCT
>VZRS01005165.1:549992-564853 GCA_013398055.1 Ifrita kowaldi | reverse complement strand
CTGTCTCCTGGCCCCGCCGGGCCTCGGCCGCTCCAACGCCGCCGCCGCCCCCCGACCCCTCCAAGGCGCGTCAGCGCTTCCCCGCGTCCGGCCGGGAAGCTTCCCGAGCCCCCGCGTGTCCTCCCCGCGCTCCGGTGCCGCCGCCGCGGGGGCCGCGGCACGCAGGTGCTGCTGGCGCTCCGCCGGCTGCCTGCTGCGTCCAGGGAAAAAGGATGTCACGGTGCGTTTTGCTCGTGGATAATGTGTATTTTAGCCTTCGCGAAAAATGTGGTAATGCCGCGTAATGTTGGTTTTCTGTGGAACAGCCTCAGACCCATCGAGGTGCTTTTGTCCCTGCGTGGTTATTTCCTCACCTGTTGCACCTGGCCCTATGTTGAATCCCGTCCCGTTAATCATCTTTGAGCTCTCTTTGGATCCCTAGGTACAAGTTTCTCTCAAAATTTCTACCTGTTTACGAGCAATTAGAAAGGAGTTACTGGAGGAGGTGTTCATGTTTGTGGTCCCCAGTTCTTCGTGTTTTCCTGTTAGCATCTGTATGGATACAGAGTTCTGGTTTATTTCTCTGCCGTAGTCTAGGGAGTATGTTACTTCTCATAGATCTTTGTGTCAAATAATTTGTCTTCATCGGGGAGCAATTCACTGAAATGCTGCAAGACCCACTGCTTCCCTTCATTGCTGGTTTTAGTGTTTGAGACCTGGGGTTTACTTTTTACACTTTTTTCTTTGGACCTTCATTTTCTCCAAAATTAGCGCACATATTATCACAGTACTTTTCTGTTACTGTTGCTCAGTTTGCCTGCTCAACTTTTTTTTTTAATATCTCAGCTCACCCCAGTCCAGCATGTTAGCCCCAAATTCCTTTAATGCTCAAGTCCGGAAGTCTGTTTTAATTAGCCAATACAGTGCTCAAAGAAACACACAATTCACCACACAACCAGCTCCTCACTGGCCAACCCTTTGGAACACGTTTGTGTTGCAGCAAGTTTACAGAGAGCAATTCTTAGTATCTACATCAGTGCTAAGGTGACAAGCATCCGTCGTTTCCTGAGAGAGAGCTGGCAGCTGGTAGAAACACCCTGACTTCGCCTGGTCATGATCACTCACCCCCAACCTGCAGGGCCTGCAGAGATCCTCAAGCTCTGCATCAGCATCTGTTAGTGCTCTTAGAATCACCAAAGCTCTTTTTCCATCAGTCAGCGTTCTGCCCCTGCTGCTGGCACACTGTCAGTGTCTGCCTTTCACACAGGTCCGGTTCTCTTCTGCAAAATACGGAGGTTGCCGTGGCAGCTGGCCCACAGCCCACCATGCTGCCCTCCTCCCATGTGGCCAACTTCGAATAAGGACTGAAACCCCATCAGGAGGTAGATGTGGATCAGTTTGACCTCGATCTTAGATTTCCTCCCAAATTCTGACTGCTATGGATCAAGATAAGCGATTGGGATTTTGTGTTCCTTCCAAAGTTACTGCTAACATTGATCTGGGCAGTCTTGTGCATTCATGTGAATCCTCACAGGTTAAACTACAGAAGAATAGTCCTTGATCTGCCTTCTCTGTACTGCTTATTGCATTATATATATTTGACTGCACCTGATCCAACTCCTTTCCCAAACTTTTCAGTCCTAGTCATCTAAATTTTGATGTCCTTAATGATTAATGTTGTTTTCTCTGAATAAAGTTCTTTTTCGTCACTTGAAGTAAACAGTAGTAGACATGATGCTGACCTATTTGATTTGCTTTAAATAGATGTTTTAAGACTTGCTCTCATTGGGTAACCTGGAGTAACACACAGATGCCTTGTGCAGCTGCAAAGCTGGTTCAGGAATGGGATTTTGCTGCTCCAAGTGGTCATGCTGACAGTGCCTGTCAGGCTGTGGCTGTCACAGCCAGGGCAGGACAAAGGGACAACTTTGGGCTAGGCATCTGTCTTACTTCCTTGATTCTGGTGGTGGAGGTGGCAGCTGTCCTACTTCCCCCTGCTCCCCTCAGTGCATCTGGCCTAATTTTTCTCCAGTAAGTACTGGTTTGATGTTTGCATCTCAAATGAACAGCAGCAAAGGTGTCAAGTCCAACAGGGACAAGAACTGCTGTCAGGAGAATTTGAAGGTATAAGATCTACAAAGCTAGTGAGAACAGTATTTCTTAATTACATAGGTGTAATTTTTAAAGTAGTTATTCTCTAAGATCTTTCAGTTTTATCTGAAGACTTTAACAAAAAATTAAGTTATGTGAAATTGGGTCATGGTTTTTCCAGCACTAATGCTTTCAATAAGGCAAAACTATGAAAGGAAAATGTGTGCTATGTTATTTCCCTAGTGATCAAAACTGCAAAGAGAATTTGGAACAATAAAAAGGTTGCAAATGACGTTTTCCATCCTTTCCCACCAGTGAGCCAACTCTGATTACCACAGTGCTCAGGCACTCTGTTGTGGATATTATAAATAACATTTTAAAACCATCAGTTATTATTTTCTAGAAAACCAACTGGCAAAGTTAGAAGCCATGCTAACAAACATTTTTAATGCGTTTGAAAAAACCAGCTTCCAAAGTCCTCAATAGCCATCTGCATGCCAAGCAGAAGAGCTGGATTTATTGAGCTTTGTTTCTTGCTGTTTGGATTAGGAGAGACAAGGGTTTCAAAGTAATAATGGCACATAGTGACTTAGAGCATTTTACATGCACAAAGCATGTATCTCCATGCTTTGCTTGGTCAGGAATTTCTATCATCTTCATTGGGAATTGAATTTTCAGAGGCAAAGTGAATGTTATTGTAAAGACTAATAACCTATAATTCAGTGAAAATGCCTATTATTTACTGTGTTCCTAGGGACCTGTAATTTGGGGGAGTAAAGCTGAAAGCTATACTAAAACCAAATAGCTGCTAAAGACTATATATGGGATATCTCATTGTATGTGAGTTAGTTGCCTCAAGACCCCTGACAATATGTGCTAAAAGAGATGTTTGAAAGCAGCATGATTTTTTGCTGATCAGGTGCAGAAACTTAGAGGAAAAAAATTTGGAAACATTTAAACATTTTTGGAAAAATGTATGGATTTAGTCTGTCTTGAATTTAGAAAAAGTGAATGAGTAGAGGCTCTGAACTCAAAAATAATAGAAGCTTGTATTGCCCTGTGTAACTTTCCCTTGAAGGTGTCAAATCTTTCCAGCTTTATTTTGTTACTGTTCCTCTATGCTATTACTTTGCTGTTTTACTAAGAAAAGCAAAGTGATTTTCTATGAGAGAAGATGAAACTTTGGTGGCACTAAGCCTTTTCTTTGTGATGATACCCATTTGTGGACCCTGGAAAAACCATGTGTCTGGACATTGAGCAATGCTCTAATGGGAAATACACTTGAGTAGTGCTTTGAAATGGCTACAAATTGCAAGGAAATGGCTAAAAATAGGTCGATTTTCATCAATATAATTTCTAAGAGCAAATTTGGTGAAATGCTTACACAGTATGTGATTTTTGGGGGGTTTTGCTATTTGTGGTATATCTGTAGCTGGTGGTACTACCTCATCAAAACTAGAGCTGACTGTAATTTTTTTAAACCATACAGATTGATAATACATTTCACTTAATAGGGGAACAAACTGTTTTTCTTCCATTATTATGTTATCTCTAACAGGAAAATCAGTTTGGGTGCCTGGCAGGGCTGCCAGTAGAGGGCACAAAATGATTTTAAACACTGATTTTAAACAGAATTATTTAAACATTTCACTTGCTAAAAGTAAAAAGCTAAAAGCAAGTAAAGACTTTGAACTATAAAAGCACTAAAGAAAATGCAATAAATTTGACAAATATATTATTCTAGTGGTATTTTTTTCAGTTTCTGAAAGATGGAATATGATTTTATTTGAAATGTTTTATAAAATCTTACTTGAAAACATAAAACAGAGAGAAATGAAGACACTTTATAGTGTGCTATAAACTGAAATTTAGGAAAAGATGCAGGGAGATGTAGAAGAAGACACAATATTTTTCAATCACAAGGATGAATTAAGCAAAAATTGCATTGCTTTTTTTTAAACTAGGTTGTGTAAAATTAGAGATGATTGATCAGAAACACTGAGGTTTTTGCTTGGGCTTTGCAAAATGTATTAGCTATCTCAGCCCCAGTCTGTGTAATAGGTGGCTGTTACTCAGTTATCTTCCACTCTCCTTTTAATGTTGCTTGGAATGCATGTCTGTCTCCATTTCCTGTCTGAAGGGATAGTGTTTCAAACCATCTAAGGATGCTGTCAGGATAAATCCATTATGTATGCAGTTCCTCTGTGCTGTGGCAGGGGATGTGTGCTAGGTAGACATTCTGACGGTGCTGAGTCTTGCACGGCTACGGACAAATGGGCCCGTGCCAGCTGCCAGTCCCTTGGCATGCACACAGGCAGAATTTACCTGCTGAATAAAGACTGAGACAGCAAAAGAGGACGAATGAGCCTGCTGTACTTTGTCCTGAGCTACATAAATCCTTGAGGGATAATCTCAGTCCTGCGTATTTCAATCCAATACCTTTAGTGATAAATACTTGATAAAAAGCAAGACTGTGAGCTAAGTGTGTAGCTGATGTTGAGGCCAGCATTATATCCATGTACCCTATAAATGTGGCATGAAAGTAAAGTTATTCCAGCAATAAACCCATTGTATAGGATGAATAAGTTGAGGTGTAGTGAGAATAAAGAATTGAGCATTCGTTCATTTCCTGCATACATGTGTCTCTGTCGTCACCCAGGATGGAGAAATTGCAGAGAGGACCTCCTTAGCAGGCTCTGTGCCTGTGTTAATGCTGGGGTTTATAGTGGGAAAGTAAATGCTGATGGGCTGTAGTAATCCACAGGACTTGGGCTGAAGTTGCTCTGGTCAATCCTGAAGTTGCTGTGGTCAGTGCAGAGAGGTGCCTGGCAGAGGCTGGTTGCACATTGAAGGACTAGTCACTGGCAGCTCCTCAGTTATACCTGCCAATGGATGAGGATGGATGAGCCTTGACACCACTTTATGAGTTTTTACTGTCCGTTGTTGAATTTTATGAGAGTGACTTCTCAGTTTCAGTTTGGAAAGCAGGACAAGTGCTCACTAACTTAGGCAACAGACCAGTTTTGATGGCATTTTGACCATCAAGGTATCTTTTGTATTCTCAGAGCTTGTGTTTAAGCTGATACAGTGCATTCTGCTATCAGGAGGCAGTGGCATTTACATTAAGGTTAATTAATATTAACATTTGGGTGAAATTGCTGTGTTATCTTCAAAGAGATAAATTTGTTCATGTTGTTGCTTGAGGACATGGACTACTCAAAGGATGGCCAAGGAGTTACTAATTTTGTCTGCGTCAGCTCAAGAAATGGAGAGTTCTGAGAAGCTCAGTGGCTGAAAATGACACTACGTTACTCTGTTTTAGCTTCTGTGTTTTGCTGGTCTTTTGGAGAACGTAGAGGCCCGCAAAGACTGAGGTGTGAGGAAGGTTCTTGCTGTGCTTGCTTTGGGCCATGCATTTGCGAGAAGGTGAATGGCATGAATTCCCTATCACAGGTGGTGCAGCCTGTTGCTTCTTTGTTTTGAACATTCGTTTTAGGAGGGAGTTCAATGCAGAGAGATACTGGGCATCCCATACCATCAGTAAAATTCTAAGACATTATAATTTACTAAGAGGAACAGTGTCAGAACCTGGCTCTGATTGTTCTGTATACATTTAGAGTGTTTATTAACTACCCATAAACACAGAACTGTGCTCTGTGCAGAATTATCCAAATTTAAAATACATTGTTATAGAAGGACAAGTGAAAGTAGAAATGGAAAAAATAAGAAGTTGGTAGCAAGCAATACGAATTGATACAAGAAAAAGCTCAAAGTATATTAAAAATTATATGGTCAGTGGGAAAATAGTCAGGACTTACTCAGCAAGAAACAGAATCCCAGCAACAATTTAGATAACTAGGACATGAAGATGACAAAATTACCAATGATGATACAGGAAAGATATTATATGCAAAGTTATTCAATATGTATTTCTGCTCTATGTGGAAAAATTTTACTTACAGTTTTTCATGTTGATGAATTCTTTTGTGTTCTATTAGTAGCTAATAAGGGTGTTTAGCACAAAGTGTTATGCTTTTAGATCTTTGTAACTCATAACAACAGGATAGTAACAAGACTGTCCCAAGAGCTGTCCAGAGCATTACTTCCAGTTTTAGGATAAAATTTATATCACCGAACAAATCTCAGAGGATTAGGGAAAACCTGCTCTTTGTAGGCATGATGATTGTTAACACTTGAACTTGATGGAGTTTTCCATCAACTGAAGTCTTGAAATAAAGACTTGATCTCTTACTTAAATATGTGTTCTTTTTCAAACATATTATGGGCTGCCTTCATGAGGCAATTTTCAAGTGAGATAATGTGCATTCTGTTCAGGGTGTCACACTGGGGATCATCACTGATCCTTCTGACCTTTAAATCTGGAATAAAATAAATCTGGAAACCTTATCTGTCTTGACACTGTAGCCATTTCAGACTGAAGTTTCCAGAAGGTCTAAGTTAAATATTGCTATGGTTATTATGATAGGGTCTCAGAGTTCATATTTCTTCACTTAGTTGTCTCATAGTCTCCTAATCTGTGTTGAGTCTTTCATTCCAGGATCAAATCCTGAGGCTCCATATATACATTAAGGCAGAGACTGTATTTATGGTGTGTCTTGTACAGTACATACTAATCATGCCACCAGTGCTTGGGTAATTGTGGTAAAGTTGCAAAATGTAATTGAGCTGTTATTAAAATGCATACAGCTGTCACCAGAGCAGGTAGCTTATGAGTTTCTGTCTGCCTTGTAAGACAGAGCACAAGAATTACATTTTTATTAGTCACACTAGGCTCTGAAAATCATTCCCCTTCATTAATTTTTCGTTATAGCTATGATCAATGGAATCACTTTTAGTTAAGAGTTGGACTTATTTAAACTCAACATCCAAATTCCAAATCAGCTCATTCACAGACATATGCCACACCTGCTCTTTGTGCTTACACCAGTGTGCTACTGTGAAGTCTGTGGAACAGATGACTTCTGTGTGCAGGCTGAGAGGAGAATGGTATATCCTGGAAAATGAGGAGAGGAACTAAAGATAAAGGAGTTAATGTCACTGGGACACAAAACACCTTCAGATCCCATCTTACCTCTTGTGGGTAGTCTGACGAACAGGGAACAACTCATGTGGTCCCTCTGGGCATCGAAATCAGCTGCAGAAGCAGCCAGCTTCTACTGCTGGTACTGTGGTGGTAGAAAGGTTCCAACCAGCCCTGGAGGCTGCACATTGGCACCTGAGTGAGGAAGTCTTGCTGGATCAAACAGCTCCATGCAGAGCCACTGGGAGCGACAACTACACAAGTTAAGTAGTTTACACTGATGCAGTAAACCATTTTGAGCTCATGAGGACTTGACTAGAAATTTTGGGGTGACTAGTTCAGATAGGACACTCCCGCTTTAATGCCCATGTCATCCAACTCTGCTAGGAACAAATGAAATTTTGGAGATTCTGACATGCTGTCTCCTTAGATGATGGAATGTACAATTAATAGATGAGAAAATTGAAGAGATATGCAATTATAAAGAAACGAAGATAGTAGGTGACTTAATCTTTCAGCCTAGCATACCAAGGATTAAGTGCATGTATGTGTTTCTTTTCTATTAACAACCAAAAATTTTTGAAGTAATTTTGAAATGACTTTCTCAGCCCCTAAAAATGCTTATTTTACAAAAAAAGTCAAATATTTCTTGCAGAAGGTTTAAATATTATGTCTTCAAAACTCTTTATATGTGTCTACTGGTTTTGACTTGGGATTGAGTGTATTTTCTTGACAGTAGCTGCTATGGGGCTGTGTTTTGGATTTGCTGGCAACAGTGCTGGTAACACTGGAACGTTTTAGCTCTCCCTGAGCAGTGCTTACACAGTCAAGGCCTTTTCTGCTCCTCATCCCATCCCACCAGCGAGGAGGCTGGGGGACCACAAGAGGTTGGAAGGAGACACAGCAGAGTCCAAGTGATCACAGGGCAATTCCATCCTACATGGCATCAAGCTCAGCAGATAAAGGCAGGGGAAGAAGGAGGAAGGAAGGGACATTTGGAATGATGGCATTTATCATCCCAACTCACCATTACATGTGTTGGAGCCCTGCAGTCCTGGGGGTGGCTGAACACCTGCCTGCCCATGGAAAGTAGTCAATTAAGTGCTTTTGCTTTGCTTGTGCATGCAGCTTTTGCTTTCCCTTTTAAACTGTCCCTGCGCCAATCCCACAGCAGGGGACTGAGTGAGTGGCTGGATGGGGCTGAGTTGCCAGCTGGGGTTAAACCATAACCATCAGCGGTATTACCATGTAGCTAAAGAGGGTTCCTTTTTGTGTAGATTGATGGGATTTGTGGTGAAAATGCAGCCCACCATGGCACAGACAGCAGAAATCTCCGCTCTAGCGCTAACCTGAATGGGGAGTCCTGAGCGCTAACCTGAATGGGGAGTACCACGTTTCTCCTGTCTCTGTCCAAGAGTTTTTAGTAAGGGATGATTTTTCAGCCTGAGCACAGCACTAGTCTGTCTGAGCTTTCTGGACTTGCTGGCACACAGGGACAGTACTTCTGACTCCAGGGTTAGCACAAGTGGGGTCAGCTCAGGTACTCCAATGTAGTGTACAGGTGTAACTCTTTAGATTTAACTCCTGTGTTCACAGTGTAGGGCTATTGAGGTGCTGTCCTCTGGTTGAGAGGGGCCACCCACTGTCTCTGGTAGTCAGCAAGACAGAGGTCTGCATGTCTTTTGAATAACAGAGGTGTACCTAATATTTTCAGAAATATTCCTACTCACATTAAAAGCCAATCTTGTAATGTTACTCAGATTAAAAAGGACATTTTGATTCCTGGCAATGAAGTAAGTAAGGAATGTGAGACCTTCCCCTCTGAGTGGGAATGTTGCCACCATGATACCCCAGAGACTTCCTTTTCTCTTTTCCAGAGCTGCAGCTGAGTGGTTATTGAATGACTGGTGGGTATCATGTCAGCCTTGATTCACTGTACCACCTGTATTGGACTCTGTAGAGAGATCTCAAATACCTTGGGTGCAGCAGAAGCTATGAAAAGGCAGCAATGCAAAGAAAGGCATTTTTGTGGGCTTTCTGCCCACACGGATCTTATGAAAATGTTTTTTTTTTACCTTGCTTTTGGAGACTAGTGCCATATTGATACATTTTCATCTCTGTGAAAGCATTTTTCACAGTGCTTAGATTCATGCATGAAATCATCTTTATCCATTTGGAGGAGCAGTTTGATCAATTACAAAGGTAATCCCTTACTGGTGGGAACTGAGAAAGCTTGGTAGCACTTGGTCTGCAAGGCTTGCACAGGCTTATCACTTATTCTGGGCCAGAATTTTATAGACAGCCAATTTCACGGTTCTTAATTTAACCACATCAGCATGTCTTAAACCTGTCTTAAGCTGTATCTGTTCCAAAATTCTTTGCTGTTGATAAATATCTCAAGTCTGCTGCCCATGAGCAATATTAGCACCTTTCTATCTGACATTCACTTTCAGTTCTATTCAGATTTTAAAAGTAAAACATCATATAAATATGTGAGAACAGCTCTTTCCAGATTATTCAGAAACACTCTGCCAAGTACTTAGAGTACTTCAGCGTTGTTCTGATAAACACCTAAAAATCATCCATCCAAGATCTTTTGATAAACAGCCTCTTCAAAAAAAAGGAGAGAAATTTTTTCCTCTCTGCTCTTCTTGGTGCTAAAATGCTGGAAGTCAGTGACAGGTCCATACTCCAGTGTGGTCCCTGTTACATGAGCACTCAGGTGCCAGGTCAGGGGAAGTTCCCATTCACCAAGGAGCATGGATGTAGGCTTTTGTAAAGATCTGTCTACAAGAGAAGGTAAAGTTTGGCTGGGTACATCCCTGCCATGTCTGGGTCAAAATGTTCCAGTGATTACTGACTGAGGAGTTGTGAGCAAGTACAGACTTGGGCACAGGGTGATGCAGAGAGACCTACAATACAGAACAGCCAGATGCCACATTCTCCATCCAATTTTGTGTGGCAGGCCTGTGTACATAAGCAGGCCCATGTGTAACCATGGTATTAGCATATATAGAACAGATGATATAATTTTGGCTGTATGGTTTAGTTCTTTGCCAAGTTTCCAGTAGTTTAATCATGATCTAATTTGAAATAATTAAATCAGTTACCTTTTTTTTAGAACAACTTTCTCATCTATAGGGCTATGAATATCATCACTGTAATCATAGCTAGAATAGTTTTTATAATAACTTGTAAGTTTAAGTGATAAAATTTACAAAACTCTCTGTAAACAAAAATCACGAAAGCAGATTGCTAACTTGTGATCCTGAACTCTATCCCAACTGTTGTGCCATAAGGAGATGTAGAAACCATGGTTTTAAGCTTGTCCAGCTTTTATAAAGCTGGCCTGTAAAGTTTAAATCCAGACCTGTATCTAGAATTCAATTTCTTAATCCATGTTACATCTTCTACCAGATTGCTGTCTGATGAAGCTCCTAGACTTAGAAATCTAGATCTGATTTGCTAACCAGATCTTAAACCAATATGCAAATTGAACACCGGCAATATGAGGGAAAAGTGTGGGGTTGAGTGGAAGTATCAGGACATATGTTTTATATTTGGTTTAGTTTGTTAGAAAACATTACACTCTTGGCTTCTGGTATATTAAAAACATAATTGAACATGATGGAAATTTACAATTCAGACTTTATTCTGCCTTTCTTGTACAAATTTCTTGTAAGTTTTAGCACAATTAGTAAGTAAAATACAAGAATTGTACTACCCAGTTTTCTAAAATCAATTGCTTCAAATATCTTGAAGTCTAAACAACAATAATCTTTCTCCTAAATGGACATGTGCAGACATACAAGATTAAGATTTTCATTTGAAACTAAAGGAACTCTAGCTTCAGCTAGTGAGAGCCAGGTTTTGTTCATCATATTTTTCTTGTATTCTTAAAATTTTATTTGTATTCAGTTTCATTTGAATATGTTTTTGATTTGTCCAAACAGCAGATGGCTGTGATAAAGAGTCTGTATTTAACTTGGCACTTTCCATTCCACATTCCTTTACTATTCATAGCACACCAGTCATACTCGTCTCCAGTACACATAAAAGGAGGCAGTTCATCTTGCAGATGCAGTTCCCCTCAAATGTGTGAGTATTTACAAACCCACAGCATTATTTCTTTTTAGTATTGAGAAGACCAGATACTAGATATAGAAGGTGGATATTTTTTCATCTCCACCACTCATGAAATGTGAGACACTGGAACAGAAACTAAAGCTGTGTCTGCAGTAAGGAACCCCTGTATATAAAATTAGATTCATGTAGAGCCTGTGTTCCAATGGGGAGAGGGAGATTATCATTGAAAGAAAAATTTCTCTTGAAGACAGAGTTGTGGGATTTCAGCCTAAATTGTCAAGCAACATGGACAATTAACTACTCATTTGATTAAATAAGAAGACTACCTAAAATGTGTAAGAAAAAAGGCATTTGTGCAAGAGCAACGTCTTTTTATTACTGAGGTTTCACAAAGAAGAATTTGATTCTTTTAAGCACGTGTAAGCAAAAATATTTTTTTCACTTGTTATCTTAAACAAAAGTAATTTTCTAAAATATCTTTAAAAGTTTTCTTTCAAATTACTTTGACAGAAAGTATAATTTCTATTTACTGTGTTTTCAAGCAAATAAAGTCAGTGATTAGTCTTTTTTCTTATAGTGTCAAACATGCAACACACTTCTAAAAAGTAATCTCTGGAGGGCTTTCTGGTATAGAAGCTTGAACCATGGAAATTTCTTTTCATGGTATCTTTCAGTTCATGTGCTTTTCCAGAGAGAAGAATTTAATCTCAAAAATTAGAACACAGATTTTTTGGTACATAAATTAAATTTCCATAAGATTCACATCTTGTCTATTGCTTCTTTAATGTTTATGACTATGTATGACAAATGCTTATTCCTTAGAAATACAACTTCTGCTACTTATCTCAAAGATGTGCTCTATTTTCAATATGTTATTAAATAGATTTTTTTTCTCCACTGAGACTAGCCCAAGTTTGCTACTGTTCAAACAGCCTGGGTTTTCAACCTATGTGTAGTTGGAGGCAAGCAGTCTAACATTTCACATCAAACAATAAACTCAGCATAGAGAAAAATATATACAAAGAATTTCCTTTGCTGTAATAAATACAGCTACATGCTTACTATACCCTACAGCATTGCATGACTGATATTATTTTGTTACGTTAAGAATGATTTTATCTCACCGATAACTATAGACATGGTTCTAATTCTTTCCCACTGAGTTCTTCATTTCAACAACCAAAATGCCATCATGGCAGAAAAGTGCAGACAAGTCTTTGTTCTCCACTCCATCAGGTAATTTGTATTGTCTGGTGAAGCTTCTGGATATAAAACCATGTTCATCCATCCTGGGTCCGTGCTGAGCTTTAATCAGGAGCCAGCCTTCGAAAGTCTGGATAATGATATCTTCAGGGCGGAACTGCACAACATCCAGCAAGACCCGAAAGTGTGTGTTTTCCTCCTCCTGGCTGCTCTTCCCGGCCCCAGCCGTGCTTTCTGCGGCGCACCTTTGGTTGCTCAGCGCAGCGGTAGCAGGACCCGGCAAAGCGTATAAAAGGTGGTTCAGTTTGTGTGCTTCCAGCTCTTGGTCAACAAACTGCTCCTGGTAGCGTACAGGAGTTTCCACCCAGTGTCTTATGACAGCTTCTGCCATTGCAGAGGCAGAAAGATCAGCTGCTACTCGTGCTGTGTCAGGAAGCTGCGGAGTCTGAGCGAGCTCTTCCCAGCCGTATGTCTTACCCACAGACCAGTCTAACAGTTGATGTCGCCTTTCACTTTTAGAACAGGCAGAGCTTAACGTTTAATACAGCGTCCTGTGCTCCAGTGCTGTGAGACTTGTTTCATCTTTTATCCACTAACAATAGAGCACTATTTATAGTGCTGCGGTCTTGAGTGGCCTCAACACATGCACAGCTTCCATGCAGGAGTAGTAAAAGCAAAATTTTAATGCATCTCTTCTTATTGCAATATTGTGCTGTTTATAATTATGAATAATGGTTACACGAATAATGTGAAAGCTTTTTTTTGTTTAAATGAAGTTTGACACTTTTGGTTTTCCAAGGTGTACATGATAATAAGTACAAACTCTGTATTTCTTCTAATTGAAATATGGAGCTGGTGAGGGAAGAGTTTTAATTACCTTGGCAGCAGGAATAGAGCAGATTTCAGGTTAGCTAAACTGTAAAGTTAGCAAGTGCATTGGACATTTTTGCAGAAGTTGTGCATAGGTGAAATTTGGGCATGGTTAACCATGTTATTTGTGGGAGGAGGGAACCATCTCTGCCCGAAAAGGGGGAGCCTGAAGTGCTGAATCTGCAGTCTTAATGACCTACAAACACAGCAGAGACATCTCCAGCATGTCAGGGAGTCAGACACAAGAGTGCAGAGAGAACTACAGTGAAAGCTCATGTTTCAGAGCTTCCAGAAGAGGCTACAGTTATTTTCCCCCAGCAGAATAGTAAAGACAATTCTAAATCCTTCATGCTATCACGTTGTCCCAGTAATCTTCATCTTCTGTTACTTAACAGCTTGAACCTATGATCTCATCTACTGCATGTGTCCACAAAGCAGAACTGATGACCTCTAAGGCTCTCTGAGGCATAATTATGGAATCACAAAATGTTTGGGAATGGAATTGACCTCTGGAGATCATCTAGACCCCTGCTAAATCAGATTCACCTAAAACAGGTTTCACAGGATCACATCCAGGTGGGTTTTGAATATCTCCAGAGAAGGAGCTTCTACAACCTTTTGCTTGTAATCTTCTTCGTACTCTATGATTGCAGGGCTGATAATGCCTACAAAGGCCAATAGTTTGCTTAACAAGAGCTAGCAGAAAAGTGCAATAAAGAGGGAAAATAATTTCTAAATTGTAGTATGTTTGCTAGAAAATCGCTCTAGCTGAGCTTGGTAACGTAAACCAGAATGTGTTATGGCTACTGGTGGTGAACATTTTTATTTGATTTGTTAGTGCAATAATAGTTGCCCTAGTACTAAAAATAATCAAAGAAGATACTTTTATTCCTTCTTACTTGGCTGTTGTTGTTCAGAGTTCTGTCTCTCTCTTGTCCTTACATGTTCCGTTACCATAGTTAATATGAGATCTTTGGTTGCCAATGGAGTAATGAAGAAAGAGGCAATTAAACTACTGTACTTATCAGATATTGACTTCTTTATTGCTTTAGTAGCAGGGCAGGATTCCCAGATGTATCTGTAATTAAAGCTCTAAGGCTGCCATTTTATTTTAAACTTAGAAAGGCTGCATTGGAAGGTAAGGAAATTTTCAACAGTTCAAGATAACTTACCTTAATGGCCAGCTGTTTAAGTTAGTGTTGTGAGAGAGGAGTATTGTGAGTAAGGAGAGTTAGGCTACTCTATTTAATTGTGGCCTCTTTTCCTGTTAAACTGTCCTCCAGAAATAATTAAAAAATGCAATTTTGAATGTATGACTGACTAAAATAGTGATAAAACCAACCTGGAGCATTGGCTGTTATCTGTTCAACAGCTGTTTTCTCTTTTTGCTAGCAAATGATTCACTTGATGAGGAAACTTTAACCCTGAAGTGAAGCAGTATGCCTGGCTGGTTGTGATATTATGCTTATACAGATTGCTGAAAGCTATTGCTGTCCCTAATTAATTATGTCATGATAGCCTGACTTATTTTACTAAAATTTTGCACTTCATTAATAAATGTACTGGTCAGGAATAGAACTTTCTTTGTTTT
>VZRS01005165.1:529237-549978 GCA_013398055.1 Ifrita kowaldi | reverse complement strand
TTTTTTTTTTTTTTTTTTTTTTTTTTTTTAGATTTTGTTTTAATTATTCCCATCATCTCTGGAAAAAGGTAAACTTGCCCATAGTTACACTTCAAATGAAAACAGAAATCGCCATCTCAGTGCAAGTCACTGTGGGACAGCTGTATCTATTCCTAGAAACAGCTGTGTTAGTCTTTCAAATGTCTGTGTTAAGCATTCTTGAAACTGTCTGGTTTAATTAGCACGAAGGATGCTTTGAATACCCTTTAAATTCACGTTGTATGCAAAATGCCGCAGAAGTTTATAGGATCCCTTTCTACTCTGTAGGACAAGAAATCAGAAAGATTTTGATAATGAAGCCATGGGGCCTCTTTCTGCTTTCCCATCCTGCGCTCTCCTCTGTTCAGTTCTCTCTTCGCTCAGTTTGCCACCTGTGGGTCATGAATTAGCACCATGCTTCTTATCTCTTTTTTACTAACATGGGGAATATGCCAAGTGGAACAAGCAAACACCCTTGATATGTTTTTTCCGCTTTTAAATTAAACATGGGTGCAGTGCTGCAACCCTGACGCACTTTGGATGCTTATGGTGCCGTACTCTTCAAATACCTATAGGAGGATTCAGTCCAGCAATAGGTTCTAATAACAATTGATTACCGTGGTCTTTTTAAACCTTCAGAGCTGATCCGACAGGAACAGGATCGATGTCCGAAATCATCAGCTCGGTGCCTCAGGTTTTGTTTCCCGGTTTTGCCGTGCCTGCGAAGGCCTCTCTCCATGCTGTCCAGCGGGCAGGAGTCCCCCGGCTGCCGTGGGAAAGCACTACAGAGCTGTTCTACCGAAGCAGCAGCCGGGCAACTCGGCAGCTCACGCCGTCCCTCGCTACCTGCCGGTGTTCCTGGTCTTCCCATCTCCCGCGGGTTTTTCCAGGAGAGCGCCGGGACGCACGGGCAGGGCCGGCCGGGAGCGCGGCGCCGGCTCCGCGGGGCACAGCGGCATCTCCTGGCGAGCCCGGGCAGCGCCGCACGGGCACCGGCACCGCCTGCGCGCCCCGCCCGGCCGCGCATCTCTGCGGCTGGAGACGCAACAGCGAGCTCACCGCGGGCTACTTCCACGCTGATTTAAGCTGCTTTCCCCGTATTTTGGAAGGGGGTGTCGGAAAAAAGATTTGATCCACATCCTGGGCTGCATCCAAAGCAGTGTGGCCAGCCGGTCGAGGGAGGGGATTCTGCCCCTCTTCTCTGCTCTGGTGAGACCCCCACCTGCAGTGCTGCATCCAGCTCTGAGGTCCTCAGCATGAAAAGAGCATAGACCTGCTGGAGTGGGTCCAGAGGAGGGACACCAAGATGATCACAGAGAACCTCTCCTGTAGAAACAAGCTGAGAGAGTTGGGGAGTTGGGGTTTTTCATCCCAGGGAAGAGAAGGCTCCAGGGCCACCTTATTGTGGCCTTCCAGTATGTGAAGGGGGCTTACAAGAGAGCTGGTGAGCGATTTTTGACAAGGGCATGTAGTGATAGGACAAGAGGGAATGGCTTTAAACTGAAAGAGTGTAGATTTAGATTAGACATTAGAAAGAAATTCATTGCTATGCAGATTGTGAAACACTGCACAAGGATGTCTGGAGAAATTGTGAATGCCTCATCCCTGGAGGTGTTCAAGGCAGATTGGATGGGGCTTTGAGCAATCTGATCTAGTGGGTGGCATCCCTGCCCATGGCAGGGAGCTTAGAACTAGATGATTTTTAATGTCTCTTTCAATCCAAACCTTCCTATGATTCTGTGATGGTATTAAATATATATAGTAGGCATCCTGGTAAAGCTGTATTTTAAACTGCAAAAATGTAAGGTGCACAAAATCATAAGAGTAACACATTTTTGATGCATTTCTTAAATACAGGTTCAGCCTGCTTGACACAACTTTAAAATAGTAGATTGCCCTGTCACAATCCTCTGTGTGCTTGATTCCCCAAAGAGAAATTTGTATTTCAACTACCACTGAAATTCAGTAACTTCTGAAAGGGGAAGAATGTGAAAAGGCTGGCAGGCTGAATTGAACAAGAACTCTAATAGATGGAGCTAACAGGCTAAATTCACATCAGGGCCATGTAATTATCCAAATGAATTTAGATGAAGCATTGCAGTTACTTTCACCAAAGCACCCAATGATGCCACTCATGATCTACTTCACATGTCTTTCAAAAGAGATATTGTCACTTCAGATTTTGCAATACATATGAAATGAGAGGAAAAGTAGGACTTCTTGGGTTTTACCAGTGCTCTGTTACACCCAATAGGGAAATATAAGCTTTGTGGTGGTACTAAAGACCTAGATAGTAAAATAAAATGTATGTGAGAAAGGAACATGGTGTGATACATATGAAAACTCCATGGTAAAGAGCTATTTTCCACAGGGTATTTAACATATTTGTTTAGAGTGAGAAAATTACTGTCTCTTACTTCCATCGCTTTGAGTCCATTGCTCCTTAAAGCTATGAGCTGTCTTTTTAGCTGGATTGTTAGATCTGGATCTGTGTAAGCTCTGAAGAAATCAGCAATGTAACCACAAGTCCTGCAAGTGCCTAATCAGCAGATACAGAGTGTTCTGTTTTCAATAAATATTGAGGGATTTTTTTTTTTTTAATAATGTCTCATTCCAGTCACATGATGTTTATATTGGTCAGTGAATCACAACATAACTCTTTCTACAGCAAGACTTCACGCTGTGTTATAAAAATTCTTGCAAGTAGTAAAGGTTGTGCTGTTACATAGCCAGCTTTACTGAAGGGAGACTTCAGTTTGTGGGTCATGTCCTTCAAAACCTGGAAAAGGCTGGATCTGCTCAACCTCTTGGAAAATCTCTCCAGGGCACTGATGCTGTCTTGTAACTGAGGTGCCTTTTAAGAAGTGGAAAACTAATCCCAGCTTTTGCGCTAAGAATCAAGTGTTTGCTCATTTGTTAGGGCACAATGTAAGAAATATAAGTAATCGTGGAACGGACTATCATTTTGACACATTGCAACTATTATTACAAGATTTTTCTTTCGACATGTTGAGATTATAGAAGAGCAGATGAAGGATGAGGATGAAGTTTGAGAGGACCACAGCAGCTGCTGTTGGAGCAACATCTTTACAGAACAGTGAAGGAATGAAATACAACATGTATAACAATGATTTTAAAATTTCACATTACTATAAAAGTTAAAGTGATGTCATGCAACTCTTTACCCAAATTTGCTTTGTTATTCACATGGCTTGTTTTTAAATGTTTCTATGTATGCTAGAGGCAAATGCACCTGTGCCTCACAAATTCTTGAGGAATTCCTGTAGAAAGCTAACTCTTTAGAGTGATAATAATCTGTTCAATTCTTGCAGACAGAATGGTAGAAAGGAAATGAACAATTAAAAAAGAGTAGTGTGCCTAAGGGTTTGAAAGCTCTGTTTTGCCATTGAAAGTCAGGATCCAAAGCACTCTTGCTGTAGAAACAGTCTTACTTCTCACAAGTTAAAAATCAACTAGTGTTCCAAGAAGAATGCCAATTTTCAGGTTTCCTCCTCTTCGGCCTCACTGAAGGTTTTACTTGAGACATAGGAATAACTCAAGGCAATGAAGTACAGTAAGACTGGTGTATTTATTTTGGATCTGTTAAAATTTCATAGCTTGTGCTCATGTGCACATTTAGGATGTGAAACCTCTATTCATGGGGATATCTTCAGCTGTGCATGTTTTCATGTGGACCACTTTAGTAAAAATAATACAAGTACTGAAAATCTCACCTATGAAGATCTGGAAGTAGAAATTTTCTGCTCTTTAAAAGGATGTACTGTCTAGGTCCTACATTACATATAAAACATGCAAACTTGTAATTAGCACAAACCACCCATTATCTCCTTTTGGGATTGATTGTTTGTTTGTTTGTTTTTCCTAAGAACGAAGTGAAAATTGAAGTTGAATAGCTAGAATGAGCATATGTAGTGTACTGATCCTCTGGATATTTGTCAAAGTAATTGCTTGCCGGAAAATAATTGAACTTAGTAAATGAATTTTGAGATTTAAGAAGTTCTGTGTTCAAAGAATCCCTGAAAACTCAGCCCAGAACTCAATGAGGCTGTGTCAACCTGTTGGTCTGGAAGGTGGCCGGCTGCTGATCCTAGGGTAGAAGTATTTCATCCAGAAAGTCTTTAAAGAGAAACTGCTGGGATTTGTGAAGGATTTACAGGAAGAGTTTGCTGTGGTTAGTGAACAATTGCTTTCTGGAATGACATAAATATGCTGTTTGATACCAATGTACCCTGGGAATTAACTACTGTGTCAAGCATCTTTAGCTGACGAGCAGCTGGAGACGGACTGGGTAGGTAAGGAGAGTGGAAGGCTTGCCCTGAAATCTCAAGTTTAGAGCGACTGATAGGGAGTTGATGATGTCTCAATGCTATTCTTTTCACATGATGATTTAGTGGATAATATGAAAATCCAGTCTTAAAAGGAAAGTGAATAATTCATTGGCAAAAATACTGTCTCACCTTGACTCTCCATATGACTCTCCAACCAAAATCTGGCTCCGATGTCAGAACTGTTATTTCCTTTAGTGTTGGATTTATAACAATAGTCTCATATTGTCCTAATTTCCTGACTTTGGCAGTGTCAGGAAGGCTGCAGAGGTGGTAAAATCTGCTGCTAGAAATCCTTTTCTGTAGATAGTTTTCAGTTAAGTATGAGGAACAAATTCTGGTGTCTAAACCACATAATCCTTCGCCTTTACTGGACTTACGCTTAAGTGTGTATCAGTGCAGAATTTACATCCTTAATCTTAACTCTATTATCCATACTAGTTCTGAAATTACATTTTCTTTCCTGGTATGTGTTCATCTCAGAAGACAGAACTTGGCCAAACTTTTTTTTAAGATTACCAATTAATTTACTGTGAACCTTGATTTACAGGATAAGGGCAGGTAGGTTGTTCCACATATGTGAGTCGTGAATGCTTTAAAGAAGTGCTGGTCTGAAATGTAAAACTTTTTCTCCTCTCTC
Organism: Ifrita kowaldi; assembly: GCA_013398055.1. Taxonomy (NCBI): domain Eukaryota; kingdom Metazoa; phylum Chordata; class Aves; order Passeriformes; family Cinclosomatidae; genus Ifrita; species Ifrita kowaldi. The sequence goes on along the minus strand of VZRS01005165.1, from coordinate 544,974 downwards.
TTATTTGCGCTTCTGTTTATACCTGATAGAATTTGAAAAATCTAAAAATGTTTTCTGGCCTGCTTTGTACACTTGCCTATTTGCAAAGACTCCATGCCACACATGTTGAAAAAAATTGTTTTTCTTCTTAAAAAAGCCTTTGTATCATATAAAATACTGGCAGAATCTCACTCAGTCTTTGCCATACCCTCTAAGCAAAGATCTCTGTACATGTAAACATTTATTTAACATGACCAGAAACCTGGTTAGTAGGTAAGATGGCACTTTCTTTCCATTACTACAGTGCTTTCCTCCCAACACGTATTTGTCTATGCAGCTATTTTTATAACACAGATCAGAAGTGCTGTGAAAATCTGGTGCTTGTATGTTGTTCTACTGAAGGTCAGAAGATCCTTAATTAAACTTTATTTTGCTAAGGTTTATGTTTACATAGCATGCTCTGCAAGAAATAAAATGTTTGTAGTGAGATCATGAGAGAACAATAATATTTATAAAGGCAGATTTAACTCACATATTATAGAAACCATTTTATTTTCACAGTAGAAGCTCTTTCTTCCATATTAATCTTTGCTGTACCATGGAGGTAAATTAAGTCTATGCAGGCTAATGGGGTGGTTATGTAGTCAAAGATTTGTAATTAGTAATTAGTACAACTCTACTTAAATGTGATTACTTATTCTTGGAGGGAAGTTTTAAAAAAGAATTCATGTATTTACAGGGCATAAGTGTGTTAGCTATTCGATATAGGTTGTAGCTTTCTTTGGAACCGGTTAAAGCTGCTTACAAGATAGCAGCGTATGGACTCCATGGTTTATAAAGTGAGGAGGAGCTTCTTTGTGCAGAGATGAACAAAGCCACAGGAAAATAATTCAGAAGAGTTGATCATAAGCAAAACCACAGAGGGGGCTTTGACATGCAGTCAAAGGACTTAGCATTGTTGACATTTTGTTATCAATTCAAAACATACTCAGTTTTGCAAAGAGAATGACTGATGGATGGATAAAGAATGTTGAAGTAGAATGAAAGAAAAAATGTTCTGAACACAAGGAAATTTGGTTATTAGCGTGCAAGCAAGCTGTCATTCAGCAAACTGTACTGAGTGATAGTAGCTAAAGGGAGGTGGATGTTGAATAATTCGTGGTTATCTGTCCAATTTGTCAACTCCCTACTCTTATTGCTATTCCTAGAGCATTCACTGAGGATATAAGCAAAGTAAAGGCCGCAGGATTAAATCTTGTTCTAGCAAAAATCCAGGACAGAAAGAACCACCAGACAGTTTCAGATAGACTCCAAGCTGTCTCACTGCTATTCATTTTCTACCGCTGCTGGAATTTTGCTGTGGAAACAAATAGCAAAGAAAACAATAACAGGATTAAGAACAATGACAGGCTATTAAATCGCATACCAGTGGTTCACAGCCTATGGCATTTTTTTCCACTGGTGCAATGTCAGATTTTTTTTGGCAATGGCTTTTCTTCTTTTTAATGTACAACATTTTAGGGTTAAGAACATGACCTAGTGGAGGAAGGGGTGCTTTCTAGTTCCTCCCTACTTTGATATAATTTTATGTTGTTTTTCATTTAGTTCTCCTACCTGGATCTGTGTAGTTTGGAGACAGGTCCCTTTTCTGCTCAGGAGCAAGCATCAGGGCCAAATCAGATGCCAAATCATGCTTCATTCTTCCTTTGTATAGCGAGCCGTAGAGAGCAGTTAGCCATCAGTGAGCAAACAATAGTAATGAGTTCTTCTATGAACTGTAGTTGTGGGCGGGCTAACATGTACAGACTGCAAAGCAATAAAGTTTTTGTATATTTGGAATATACAAATAACTGGTAATTCTGTAATCTAAGTTCTAGTCTAGAACCATAGGAAACCAGCATCCTAAGTTTAGGTACTTAAATAGTGCAAGAGGCCTCTGCTATTTTGAGAAATCAAATACAGTTTCCTGTTCTCCTTATTGTTCCCAGAGTCAAAAATGCATCCTGTTGATACCATAAAAAGACACCACTATTCTGCAATCTGGAAAAGTGTGTTAGTGTACTGCTGCAGTTCTATGCTCTGATTATGTAATATTTTTTTCTCAGTAGTTCAATTTCTTTAGTCTTTAGAGCCTTTATATACTCTGACAATAATTTTAATTTCCTGATCTCAAATGTCACACATTGATTTCACATCTGTGTTTCTTTTTATCCATATCCAAGTGTGAAGCAAGCATTTAGACAGCTAGGTAATGTGGTTACAAAACATGCTTGCTGCATACCAGTTACAAATCAGGTGCATGACCACTCACAAAATTCAGTCCCATTTGAGTGGACAAAAAGCCATTAGGGCCTTCCAAAATGCAGTTGCTACAGTCACTTGTCTCCAATAGCTTGTTACCCTTTACATTCCCATCTCCTCTGTGGGTGAGTTCATTAAGAGTTGTCTTTCTGACTCCAAATTGGCTGACATAGGAGGCTGCCACATGTCAGCTGTGCCTTTTGTACCAACTAACATGGAGTTGATTGCCTGCATGTTCGAAACGACTGGACTGATGCCTTGTGTTAGTGGATACAAACCCCTGCAGTTATTACCTCCAGATGTGGGGAGAAAGGCTAGCAGAAAATACCTGTTCCATTAGCCCATGCTTTGTTCCAGTACAGGAAGTCTGAGCTGGAATGTCAAGACCTACAGCAGTGTTAGGCACTCAGAGCTGTACTTCCAGGAAATATTAAAAGTGGTCTGGCTGGTAGCTACTTGATATTAAATATTACAGAAACCTTTCTGGTCTATATTAGGTACCCAAAAGCAATAGATACTTTGGCCTTTAACTTTCTGTGCCTCATTCCTGCTTCTGAAAGAAAGCAATAGTAATCTCTCATCTTAGTAGATTGTTGTGAAAATGAACTGATTAATATTATAGCCTCATAGAATCTTAGAAACATAGTATCTGTGAAGAAGTTAGTGTCAGATTATGTGACAAAGAAAAAAAGATTTCTGTCCTCAGAGAGAATTTGTCAAGTAGTGAGTAAAAAACATGAGGCCACATGCAACAATAATTATTACTAAGAAGCAAAGAAGAAGGAAAATTTAATACTGACTAATATAGTAGTCAAGTGGAAAATATACAGTAGAGTTATATAATTGGACAGCATGTCATAATATACAGGCATGTGCAGGTTGAAATAAAGATGCACAGGAAATCTGAAATTTAGCATTTTCTTCATAAGTGTTTTAAAAGTTTACTGTACTACAGCCACAATTGTTAGGTTTCTCTTCCTCTTCATTGTTTCTCAGCATGAGACACAATTTGCTATAAGGCTGTGAGATATGTAGAAAGATAGAATCTCATTTGGAAATTAATTCAGATAGTAATGTACAGTTTTCAAAAGTGAAGTTAGATCTGAGCACACTGTGACTTCTGTCTACTCCTCTTCCTTGAGAATTATGAATCAGCGGATGTGGTAAAATGAAACCTCTTGGCACTTCCCTGTCTAGAGACTGACTCTATTGGATATTTTCTGTCCCCTGTCCTAGCAGAGATACACCAGAACTTCCCCATCTGCAGCAGAATGATATTAGGAAATGTAGGCAGGATCTGGTAGGACCCAGGTTAAAATGTTTAAATTGGAAGCATCTATTTATATACCACAGAATTTATCAGGACTTTTATCAATACCTGTTTGTATGCAGTAATATGTCTTAGCCTTCTGAAAGCTAGCCACTAAAACAGTGAGTGTGTGAAAAACATTACTTTTGCCTACGGCTCAGTTCTCAGACAATGCATTAATATGCATGCTGAACTGCTGAGTAGGGTGAAAATGAAGAATTAATGATCAACACTAATGAGAATCATTTGGTCTAAGCAGAAATGGACAGTGATTTTTGCTCACAATATAAACAACTTTATTTGAAAGAATCTCCCAGTATCTGGATAATTCAGTATCATTACTTATGGGTTTTTATATGTTCAGAATAACAACAATATTTAGCTTTAATTTTCTAAGTAAATATGAACAGAATTATATGTTAATGAATTAACAAATTCACCTCCATTTTCTTCTTAAACCCTCCACACAGAAGCAAGAGATCAAATTTCATGTTAGTTACACAGAAAAGTAGTTTATTGTTTAGCCATGACTGTAAAAATCATACATGGTCCAGCTCTATCCATATCCTTCACGCTGAAATAAACCAGAAATAAAATACAACAGGTATTCCTTCTCACATATTCTTCAGATGAGCTAAAGGCAAGAAACCTGTACTTTGGCTGCTGGCCTCTCCCTCAACAGAAACATCTCAAATAGGTTAATGAGAGTCAGACGGCCCTGTAAAGCATGCTTTGGTCTTGCTTCAAGAGCTGAAATCTATAGTTCTCACATAAATACACAGCCTTACCATATTTTGACCTGTTTCCCTAAGTTGAGATACAGTTTGGCTGAGAGACCCATCAGCATCTTTTAAAATGTGATTCACAGAATTTTCTGTGAGGGGAAGTGCCCCACAAGGATCATCAAGTCCAACTCTTAATTAAATGGCCCAATAACAGGGATTGAACCCAAAACCTTGGTGCTAATAGCACCATGCTCTAAACAACTGAGCCCATCTCAGGGCCATTCCTTACATTCTTTCACGGCACAGCTTCTTGCCAGTTTTTTCCATCCTCAAGACCATGTGGAGGATGCTCAAAAGACAAACAAAGTTTATTCCTAAGCAAGAATTCTTCAAGATAGACTCAGAATATTCACACCCTTGTCTTATTTCCCCTCTCCTTTGGAGCTGTAATTTTATGTAGGATAGATGAAAGAATTGCACTGAAGTGGCTGAATTCGCATGCTGTCTTTAGACCCTCACCCTGGAAACACATAAGAACAGTGGGGAAAAGGGGCAGTGTTATTGTAAAGTTCCCACTTACACAGTAAATTGCGTGACTGGAAATGCATTTCCAAGAGTGTTTTATTTATTCCCATATCTTGACTCTAATGCAGCTGAGCTTCTTTGATTCACAAAACTGTACTCTAGCATGTCTGCAGTATTGCTGGATTTGTGCTGCTCAGATGATTATCACTAACTGGTTTTATTACTGACAAAATAGGTTTATAATCCAGCTGCCAAGATACTAGCAAGAGAGGATGGATGGACTTGTGGTTAGGGCACTGCCTTGGGATGTAAGAAATCCTATTTGGTTCTTGTCTCTAAGGCAGGTCTTTTTCTTTGGCTTCTGGAAAATCACAGTCCTTTTGTTCCACTTTCAAAAGAGTGCAGGAAGAAGTATCGGCATCCTAGCCGTGTTTAGATTATTACTATCTTTAGGAGAAACAGTATCTTCTAATACATGGATGCAAAAACTTACACAAAATATCATATGAAGCTTTCAGAGGAAAAAGAGCAAACAAGGCAGATCATGAAAATTTTAAGTATGAAGGTGTACCATTAGTGACAAAGAAGAAACTGAGTTTAATGTGAACACACCTTTAATATTCCTGATGAAACCAAAGAACAGCTTGCTGACTCAGGTATCAGAGGCAGACTTACTGGAAGGGGTAGGCCTTCCCCGCTGCTCTGCTAAGGCATGAAGTGTGTCACTGGTTAATGGGTGGCTGCTCAGGCATCAGTATAGTGCATCTGATATTACAGGGGTACAGCAAGTGGAGAGTGGGTATACAGAAAATAAGAAAGCACATAGTAATCAAAGTTCGTCAAAGGATTGCATTTGATTAGAAAGAAAGAAGTTTTCAGCAGATTTACCATTTGTTGCTGTTGGTGAAGTAAATGTAACTGTATTGTCCTGTTTGCAAGGCTATTGCCTTTGTTTTATTCACCAGTAGAACATGAGTTTGCAAAGAAAATATGAAAAAGTGCCTATTCCTAGAGTCATCATAGGATTTTGTCTGCAAAAAGCTTTTACAGGATGAAATTGCTTGAATTCCATTTAAAATTAACAACTGTACACTCACATTTCAGATCTCTCTTGGGCAAAGTTCATATTGAAATTGAATTTTGCATTCCTTTGGACTGAAAAGGAGCAAAGGGACAAAAGGATTAAATATTTATTTTTATAATACCTATACTGTAGAAAGAGTAAAAAAAATAAGCCTCAGCCACTAGCTGGACATTAATAGGGAAAAATGTTGCAATGAAAATAAGAGAGATAAGTGACTGTTTGTGGTAATGTGTTAAACTGCAGATGTGAAAAACGTACGACAAAGAATTTTGTTTTACCCAGGATTACCATTTGCATAATTGCTATAACGCTCTGATTTTCTCTCTTAACTATATACTTGAAGTTCCCTGTAAATAATAACACAGAACTGTAGTCAGTCATTTGCAGTTTGTATAAAATAAGGAGACTATAAAAGAAATGACCATTCTGCCTACTCTTAGTTTGTAATTACATTTTCCCTTAAGGTATAAGGAATTGGTTTCATTCCTGAGTCTCTTCAAAACTTAATGCATATTTAACAATACAGACCTTTGCATGAAGTCTGTCAGGAGAGAGCCTTATCCTGACAGAAGTCTAGTCACACATTTCCCCATCCTGAATCCCAAAGCAGGTTAGTAGAGCCTGAAAAGTGAGTGGCAGTGATGAGGAATGCTGAGAGATACCCTGATTCACAGCAACTTGCTTCTGCCTGTGAACAGGATAGCTCTTTCAGGGTTCCTTACTGATATTTAAAATGAAGTATTTGGCACCTCCATTGTCCCTTGTAACTCCTTTAGTTGGAGAATACTAAGTGAGCTTTATAATGCACTAATTCACTGTGGTTTTACATAGAGTAACTAGTTGTGGTTACCTCAGAAAAATGCAGGTAATGCAGACCTGCCCTTGGCTCTCATAAGAGCAAGTTCACGTTTAATATAATTGTCAGTTAACATCTCTATTCATTCGGTACCTCTTCCCAGAGGAAAAAGCAACAGCAGAGCACATCAGCTCTTTCTGGACTGAATCCTTCCCTGTCAGTGACCATCTTCTGTTCTCCAGGGCACAGAAGCAGTTGGTCCTTTGTTAAATGGCAATAACCCTTACTCCATGCTTTTTATGGACAATTTGTTAGATAGCTTTCACACCCTTAAGAAGACTAAATTTCTTAGTTAATATACTGGGGAGTTACAACGGACTTTGCCTTTAGCTGTTTTTTGCACCTAATTTTACACAGCCCACATAAGCAGAATTAAATTGTTTAAATTGCTTATTTCTGTCCAGCTGGTTCAGTTGATAATGTCCTTTACTCACGCCAATCCATATTTTTCTCCAAAGGATTCTATGCATTTTTCTTTATTATTTTTCATTGTTTGGGAGGGAAAGAAACATTTCTCAGAAGTTTTATTCTACAAGGAGCGATAAAGAAGAACATAAACAATTTCTATATTTTATGTTCTAGCAACCGACCGAGCCATCTTAAAGGTGCTGTACAACTACCACCAGTATCCAAAAAGCTCTACAAAAGGTAGCAGTGGGCATTAGAGACTTCCGTGACCTTTCTCGCGATACCCAAGAGAAAATGGGGCTTGCTATTACTGTAAACCATTCAATTTTTACTCATGGAAATCAGCTGAAATCTGTGGAGGCTTTTCTCACCAATAAAACTGGCAATGGGCAAGTTTGACTTTCAGGCAGTGCCAAAGTAAACAATAGTGTGTTTGGGACCTGTTTTGCAAGATGTGCTGGGGGTTCATTTTTCTATAAACCCACTCCTTTCCACAGACCTGACTTTTTCCAGTCATCCTTCCCACTGAAACCTCCTAATGCCAATTCCAGTTCTTCTTTCCCTGCTTTCAATCAGTTCTAAGGAATGAAACTCTCAAATACACTTGTTGAACATTGCCACTTCTCCACTACAGCAGAACTCAATACTGATTTTTTTCCATTTATTGCAAATCAACCTTGACGTTCTGAGACTTCATAAAATCCTCTCTCTGACCCTTCCAGGGGTCTATTCTGGTCTGAGAGGCAAAATTTTAATTCTATTCCTCCTCTGGAATTCTCTAAGACAAAGGATTTAAACAAGCAGAATCCCACTGTTAAACCTCACTTTATCCCAATATTTGTTGCCATTTCCCTGTGTTTTAAGGATTCAGAAGCCACATTGTGTGCCACTATAAACTTGGATGGTGGCTTCCAGTCATTCTGGAACAGTATTACTGGAAGTATCTCCTGGTCTGGGAACAAGATACAGTGGAGAGAGCTCTCACAGCAGTGGCATTTCAGGGTCAGCTGCCCATGTCCAAACAGATGGTGTCTTGTTTTCTCTCATTAAAAAATCTTCCATGCAGAAAGTAACAGTGTCAGCTCTTGTCATGGTAATTTAGCCTAAGTTCAAAGAGAAAATATGTATTCCAAAAACACACAGGCTACATGGTCAGCTTCAAAGTGCAAAACACATCTTTTGATCGATGTGCTAGTTATGTGACAAGTAATTATATCACCAAATTTCCTTTTAGAGTTTAGTTTTGATTGGATAAACACATCTAAGCTACTTCACTTGTTTGCTTTGCATTTCCCTCTTGGCCATGGATGAGGTATGCACTTTTCTGGGTAGCTAGAATTTAAGAGCTGTATTTCCCTTTCAAGTCTGTCTAGCTGTAGAAGTGAGTGCATAAGGTCTATGAAAATCCAGTTCAATTACCAAGAAAACCTCTGAACAAAAAGCCCATGAAAGTCAGGTAGCCTGTGTTTTGCTTTTATTGCAAAAAGTGGTGTGCTGGTTTGGCTAAAATTTAGCAATACATCTTTTGAGAGAAAACTAGGTTACAACTACCCTTCCCCTCACCAGGTTTGGGAAAAAGGAAATTCTCCTTGAAGGAAAGTGAAAGATCTAAAAACGATTTATTTAACAAACACACAGGAAAAGCATAATAATGCTAAATAATGGAATCTATCACTGCAGAGAGAAACCTGGGAAGATTTCAGAGTCCTTCTGTAGGTGTGGTCTCTCTCCTCTTTGGAGCTGGGTTGGTGCGGGCCCATCTCCTCGGGCTTCAGGGAAGATTCTCCCGATGTGTTCTGATGTTGTTGAAACAGTCTAGAAGAGAAGGGAAAAAACTAAAGTTCTAGGAAACAAAGTTCAACTTCCTGTCTCACGCCAGGGAGAGAAGCAAAAAAAACCCCAAAAAACTGGCTGAAGAAGCAAGCAGGATGCTCCCCCCATGCTACCGCAGCCAGAGCACACAGAGGAGTGAATCTCCGTGTCCTTGAGACATTGCTTTGAAAAGTTTTCTTGGTCCTTCTTTTTTCTTCTCTCTCAAGCTCAGTTTAAAGGCACAGAAAAGGCACAAAATCAATTGTTTGGCATAAAGCCGTGCTAGGGGATATATATGACGGAGTTACTCCAAGACAAGTGGTTTTAGTAGAAACATGAATTAGGTCTTCAGATCAAATATAACATCTTTGTAAAGAGGAGTATAGGCTTTTCTACTTTTCCTGAGACACAGGGTTCAGCCTTCCAGAGAGATGATGCCCTCACTATTGCTATAATCATAAATATTATGCTGAAGATGCAAATACTGGATGCAAATATTCTTTATGTTTTTTTGAAGTAGTTTATGCCTGTGACTTCAGAATGGGCAACCATTCTCATTATGAAGATCATCCATTTTGCACAGTGTTCCTCTCTTATTTCCACTCACACTAACAGAATAGTTTCTTAAAAATCTGTGACACAAAACAAATAGTAAAAACTTGACCTGTGGATTTCCAAGGTAAAGTTGAGATAAAACAAAAAATTAGGAAGGACCTATTTAATATCTGCTTCTATAAACATAGTCAGTAGACCTTTAGGATGTACTTTAAAGAAAAAAAAGAGCTCCTAAGGATATGCTGCATAGCAAAATGCAGTTTCAATTATAACTTGTGTTCATATGCCTGCATAGTTTAAATTGGCTAATATGAATAAAAGAATTACTTTTGTGTGAATTGGTAACTGGCATGCAAACTCTAAGGCATGTGTTACTACTTTGTCCTTTCTCTTCTTAATGTACTACCTAGATGAGACTAAAACCTGACACAAAGGTATATCCATACCAAGACATTATTTCTTACTGATTTTTAGCACTTATTTTATTCTTTTTGATGGAAGGAATTTTACTTTTCATTTAATACTCAGAAACAAAGCAAGTTAAAATGTAGAAAAAACTTGAACCACAGAGACTTTGTATCTGATGTTCATTATATCCAGCAAGAGATGAAATGGTCATCTACAAATACAGATGCAATGCTTTGCCAAGCATATTCCTAATTCCCTTCCTGCTGTATTTAGACTACAGGCAAAGTTTAGTTTTATGAGTTTGTAGTCACACTGACATCTTGGGAAGACATGACTATTAAGGAAGACAGCTGGAGTATGTAAGATGGGATAACACATTCAATATAAATATGAAACACAAGGTCATATGACTTGCAATTTCTTTTATTTCAAAAGTATCTGTACCTTCATTTACTTTGAGACTTCATAATTCTTCTCACCAATTCACATGTGCTGTTATTGAATCTTCCTCCTTTGGAGTGAAGAGAAAGACTGATGCAGGCAACAGTCACCCATGTTCCAGGTTCCTGCAGAGCTTTATTTGAGACACCACCTTCCTTTCCTTTGGACAGGCAGACCTCTGGGATGGGCACTGTTAATCTTCAAACACAACAGAGGCATTATTGAGGTCATAAGATACATTTTCTTTTAGTAAAGCAATGGCATTTTTTTTACACCTTAGCAAGACTGTGATTTGAAAACTTATGAAAATAAGAAGAATTTTCTAAGCCCAAATAGGAAGGTGGAAGTCTGTAAGAACTGGATCTGAACCCAACCCATTTCATAATTTGAAAGAGACAGAGTATTGTGTCTCATTTTTTTAGGGGTAAATTTGGAGCACAAGTATAATTCCAGTGTAACAGAGCTTTCATCATGGAAACAAAGGAAAAAGCTACAAATGGAAACATGTATTTGCATGTTAACACTACAGCAAAGACCACAGAGTCTAACTGTACTGCTTCTATTTACATATTCATTCAGTAAAAAGGCAAAACAATCTGAGCATGAGATAAATATTTGAATACTTTTGTAAACAATATTAGAAACAAATGTACTACAAACTTTGAGCTGAATTGTTGTCCTCATAAAATGTACCACACTTAAGTCATCAAAATTGAAAGGTTCAGTTCATCCCAGAAAACCAGACATTACGTAAAACAGGACTAGATTCCTTAGTTTCTTAAAGTTTGCCTCCTTGTTGATTCTTAGCAGGGACATGAATATGCAACTTCTAATCCATCTCTTCAGCTTTCCGTGGTGCCACAAGCTAGAGTTAAACTCCAAGAGAGTTAAACTCGATCATAACTGTGGATTTTTTTTTTTTTAATCTTCACAAGACCACTATTTTCTACATTTCACAGCAAAGAAATCAAGCAAAGATGGCAAATGCTTTCTTAAGTGTTTATGAGAAGAAACCCTAAAGCCCTAAGTCTAAGGTTTCCAAATTCCTCAGTGTCTTAAACACAGAACCCCTGCTATCAAGACAGATATCTGTCACCATTTAGTCTTAAAATTCTGCTAATAATTCAAACAAGATTACCAGTTTAGGACTAGGACTCTTAATTACATTTTTTATTGCTGTGGGACAGTTTAAAAGTCTTACAAAGAACAGTCATGAAATTACAAATGAGTCCACAGCATTACCAACTTGAGCTGGGGTGACATAGAAATGAAAAAATATTATATGTAAATTCCAGCCTGCTTGGTAATATAATCTATTCAAATTTCCTCATGCAATTTTTTTTGCATCATTGTATCAACAGTAACATTTTTGGTGCAGGGGAAGGAGTAAATAACCTACATAAAATCAACTGTAATATTACAATCACTTTATTCATATCCCATAGGATTAAATTAATTATTCATTACTAATTATACTAAATTTATATCAGTGTAAGTGCAGCGTGAAACTGGTTTCTACTTTTGACCTTGTTCCACCATTAACCTTTGCTTTTAGACTGCCTGTTGTTACTTTGCCAGTGAGGTTACCTAAAGGTTAGCCAAATATTTCAGGAAACGAGGGAGAACAGGTGAAAAATCCTTTTCAAAATCTGTTTGCTTGTTTTCATATCCATCTCGTCTTTGACTGAAAAAAACCCCATATAACCATAGCACACATAGTGACCAAAATGCCAGAAGGTAGCAAAGCATTAGAGCAAAGAGGAAGAGGAAGAGAAGATTTTTGACTGAGAGGTTTTGCTTCTCCCAAAGCGTTGATCACCTTTGGCTGTAGTATCTCTGCATGTTGACATTGTTAATATATCAGATAAAGAGCTGCAAATTGCTTCAAGCATTGTTTACTCAGAGCACCTTCTCCCTTTCCCCGTAAGTTACATGAGTTTGATTAACAGCAGGCTCCTAGTCACTTACTGAAATTTGAGCTGCAAATAAAACTGCTGACTGCTCTTGGCATCTATTTAATATTCAAACTCTCCTTACTCTCCTTTCTCTTCTTTCATTTCTCTGTCCAGCTCTTTTTCCATTTTTATGCCCTTCTGGATCTTTCTAGAAAATACTTTTGGTCACAACTGGCCACATTTTTTAACATTTATTGTTAAAAGGTATACTTAAAAATCTATTAACATTAGACCATTCAAATATTTTTTCCTATCAGTTTGCCAGCTGCTGAACAACAGAGCTCTTCTAACTACTCTTAAATTCCTATTTGGTCCAGCTTCTTGTCTGTTCTGCCAGTGAATTCAGAGACTGTTTTATCACATCATTTATATTCTTGAACTAACCACAGTTTGTACCTTTTAAGGCATCCAATTCTAAATTCCTAGCCATAACAAATAAAGGGGTTTTGTAGCATTTGGGAACCTTTATATTACTGTATGAGTATCCTGAATCAAAGAGGTCCACATTTTTTATGTGAGGTTTTTCTCTACAGATTTTATTTTTCCAGAGTAAGTATATGGTATTAACCTGAAGGTACCAATTATGTTTTGCTTTCCTGCTAACTTGCCAAGATGAGAGTTACAGCATGTCTGCTGTAACAACCTTGTACCATTGAAAACTGTTGATAAGTATGAGTAAGGTAGCCTCTTTCAGTACTTCTAAAGACAATGAATGCTTTGCTTCTCAGCTTTAATTAGAAGGGTAAAATATCATGTCCCCACCTCTGGTAATTAATGCTCTTAAACAGAGCTATCAGGGCTCCTTTTATCAGCAAACACCTTCTTGCTAATAATAAGTCACTTGCCTTTCCCCTAGGGCTATTAAAAATTGGGTGGGATGCAGAGAGCAAGGGGAGAACAAACATACCATGCACTTTGTCCTCTTAATGAATGAAATTATTCTCATGTGGCAAAGAGGTTTAGATTGTCTTAGTCACTGACGTGCTACTGGGTCTTTTCGTTTTAGGGCACCTTTTATAAAACATCCAGTTTTCAGGTCATTCAAACCATGATGTGCCAACACTATACCTATGTATAGCTACTGAATGAATAGCACTGCTTTCTGCAGGACCTTTACACAAGTATAATCTTGACAGAATCTATTTAACTAATGAGACCAGAAATTATAGCAACACGACTGAAAGATGTACTACAGTATGCCTGTCCTTCAAGTTGTTTTCCAAGATAATGCTTACTGAAAAACTTGTCATCTATACAGCTGGCTATACAATTCCGAAAAATAAACTAATTCCATTCAAACATGTCTGGAAATAGGCATATTAATTAGTATTTACATTTTAAACTCCCATTTTGCTGATATCTATTAAGTAACAAACACATCTTTATGTCAAATCCACCTTCAGAATTTGCTAGTGCTACAAAAGCTTGAATTTGTTAGGTACTACTCTTGGGTTAAAATGTTCAAACTCATTAAATTGCACTGACATAAGCAATGGATGATAAAATGCACCTCTCAGGGTCAAAGTCTGAGTCCCAGACTGATTATTTTTCATACAAGTTTACAGAAAATTATTCTTGCAACAGGATTTCACTGAAGATAAACTTGTGCTGCTGCGCATAAGCTCAATTCCATTTTTGGAACCAGACTTGTTACCTCACAGCCAACACATGAAGTTTGCTCCATTTAAATACTTTGATCTTTTCCTTCCCATCTTGACGTACGAGTGCCTGCTGACAGGCTTCTTTATGAAGCTAACTAACACTGCATTAGGTATATATTCCAATATGAAATTGAACTTCATTTTAGATTAAAGAAATCCTACAGGACTTGCTAGAAAATTCTCAGCAACTCCGTGACTGCTATATAGGCTGGAAGGCATGTGTTATAGGGCTTGTATTCTGCTTACATTCTGCTATTGTTAAATGTTAATGTCCACTTTATGTAATAAAATTAATGGGCCATAAGGCTATGCTATGGCCAAAGGAATAATGTGTTTACTGTGAACAGAATGACTAATACATAAATTTAGGCTTGGCTTCTCTCTTGATCACGTTTGTGGGATTTTCAGTGTATATATGAGAAATTTCTTTAACTGATTTTTTAAACTGATTTTGTGTTCAGATCATGAGGTCTTGTTTATAAACTAGAAAGAAAATAGCATTTATAAAATAGTCATTTGGGAATAAACATTTTTCTTCAGATAGATAAACACAGTACATCTTCATAATCAGATCTATCAGCTTCATGTAAAACAGAGGGGTCTTCTTTTTCTCCAGATGTACATCAGTGCTCACTAACTAAATTAAACTAAACTACATCTGAGAAATGTTGATATAACTCATGGCTACTTTCAGAAATTCTACTAGTTTTGATTGTGATGTCTGTCCATGTTCAAATACCCTTCCCAATAAAGTATTTTCCAGTAGCTGAACTGAATTTTCCTTCTTGCAATGAAAGCCAATTACTTCTTTTCCTATCACAGCAGCATCTCTGCAGCAACTCTCTACACATAGATTCTATTTTCTTCTCAATCAGCTATAGAAGAAGTAATTCCCAGTCCTTTGCTATTTGTCTCACAGGAAACACTTCTTAAATATCTTCTTGTTCTTGATGTTCTCCTTTCAGTCACCCTTCATTTACAGAAGCATCCAAAGGCAGCAAGTCTCAAGAGTGATGTATTACTGCTAAAAAAGAAGAAATAAAGGGTTTTAAAGGTTTAGGGGAAAGCACTGCAAAACGTTAAAAATCACATGTGATGACAGAAGTATGATGAAATCAGAGTTTCTTGTGGCTCCTGTGCTACATTATTGAGAGGCCTACTTTAGCCACCCCTGTAGTGACTAAAGTAGTCTTTACCCTGTAGCTCCCACTGTCAAAAGGACATTTCAGCATCAACAGACAGTTGGCTATGACTACATGGAAAACAATCAAAATGCTGCATAGCGGGAAGGGCCAAGCCTGTATCCTTCCTTATACCCATTGCCTACTAAAATACTAAAATTAGTGAACTTCTAAATGATTGAAAACAAAAAAAATAATTTGTACTAATCTAAATTAAACTTAGTTTGCTATGCAGATGTATTTGATACTGAATCCCAAAGTAAAGTAAGGACTTACCTAGGAATCAATTTTTTGTAGATCAGATGTATGAGGAAAAAGAATTATCCATTGACATGGTCAAGATGTGTTTTGGGCAGGCAAGGGGAACATCGTACAACACTCTCTGGATGTAGTAACTGAGACTGTCCACAACAGGCCTTAATTAATTACAAAATTCAGAGCAGCAATTGTAACTTCCCTTCTCCCACCCCAGTTCACTAGATCTAAGCAAACTGTTTACCGATATCCTTACAAATACTGATTCCCTGTTATTCCTGG
>VZRS01005165.1:471691-528675 GCA_013398055.1 Ifrita kowaldi | reverse complement strand
CGGGGGCAGCCGGGTCCGGCCGCGCTGCCGCGCCCGGCCCGCCCGGCTGTTAACGGGCGATAAAGCGGCCGGGCCCCGCTCATTTGGCCGCTATTAGGTTGCTAAAGCCGTGACCCGGGTCGCTGTTTTTTTCCTAAATGCTGGAGCTTAGGGCACGCTTGAATGAACTAAATTGCCACCGCGGGCGGGATCAGCCGAGCGCCCGGGCAGCTGGTATTCGGGGGTAGTGTTTATTGCTCTTTAATGAATATTGGCTTCATTCGTCTGCGAGAGATCGTATCGCGGGCGCGCACCTCAGCTGGGGTCGTGGCTGGTGTTTGCACTCGCCCGCACACCCTCGGCGAGCAAAAACCCTGTGGCACGGCTGGCTAATGAGCAGATGGCTTTGTTTTATAGTATGGTACCTGCTTACCTGGTCTTTTCAGCCTAACAGTGTGAGGGCGTAACGAGCACATCCCATCGCTCCAGTCCTGTTGGCATCCCATTGCTCCACTCTTGTTGCTTCGAGCCCTGTGCTGTGAACTGGTGCTCACTCCTTCACCGTGAAGTGCTGCGAAGCGTAAGCTGGGGCAATGAAGAGCAGGCATCTTCTGGCCATCCCTGTTCGTTGTTGGTGTCAAGTGCGACCAGGAAGTATTTGGAGTCAGAATCTTGACTCTGTCATTCATGTTTTCGCACGGGATGCTCAAGGGTGTAGGCTGTCAAGAGATGCTCGTCAAATGCAACAGAATCTCTGGAGATGCTCTTTTTAATGAACTGAAGATTTGCCGTGTTGAGATGAGAGCTGCATGCAGGCTTTTCCTTTTTGGACGGCTAGCTAAACCAGAAATACATTAAATTCATACTTCACTATTCTTATGTCCATGTAGCTGAGATTTATCGTGGTTTATTGAGCCTCACACCCCCCAAAAATATTTTAGGCTTACCTTTCAGAATTTGAATACTACAGAGAGGCACTAGAAAATGAGTCTTGTGTGGCAGAAATGGTAGGCAGACTTCTCTTTAAGAACCTAGTTAATGAAATACTGATAATAAACTTGCTGGGTATCAAGTGCAGCCTCATAGCTCCTTGAGAGCCTGGAGCTGTTTCTTAGATTTTTTTCCTTTATAAACTTATGTCCAGATGAAACTGGCCATTCTGTACTTTTTGAAATGCTTGCATTAACCTTTGTGACTTCTACAGGCTGTTGTGTGGAAGGCCAACTCTGAGAACAATACATTTAATAAGCCTTGGAAACTGAGAACTTAGTTTTTGTATTAACTAAAGGGGGGAGGGGATTAAATAGGTCTACTTTTTTTTTCTTCCCCTGACTCTTACTCTCCAGTTGATCCTTTTCCTCTTTGTTGTTGTGTGGCCTTCTTTGGTATCAGCTCTAAAAAAACCTCATTGAACATGAGGTTCAGGCACCTCAGAAAGTCTGCTCTAACAAAAAAATTATGATGGTGAGTTAGGCAACTAGTTGTGTACAGCTATTTGCAACTTGTCGCAGTCTGCCCTGGTGTAAAGATGGGCCTACTCTTTGTCTGTGCAAGACTTGAAGTTATAGTGTAAATGTTAACCTATGGCTGTAGAGCAATTGTCTCATTATTTCCATAGCAAAAATAACTGTACGTGTTAAGGAATTTTGTTTTGTGCATTTATGTTAGTTCTTGCACATACATGGGCATCAAAACACAAACAGAAGGTCCCTTTGCTGGTTCCTCATGTTGGGCCCCTGTGTTGCAGCCGGCAAGCAGTGAGGTTTATGTCCTATGGTTGCAGTTGAGGCAGAGTGCAGAGCAAAGGATGAAGTTGTTTCTGCTTGCAGTAGTGCCGTGACAGTATTTGACAAAGTTTTGGTTATCAGTGGGGCTGAGTGAGGGAGTTTAGTGGAAAAAGGTGGGGACTGATGAGGTCAGGTTTCCTGCAGCATGGACTCAGGAGTCAGTCCATCTCCACATCTACCCTCAGCCAGCTCTTACCAAACTTGCTTAGGAAGGTTCTTTTCCTGATTTTATCTGGATACGACATACGTGGATGGAGACTTCTCTTCTCCATTAAGAAGCAGATCCCAAGAACTACTGAACATCTGAAGCACCTTCCAATATCATCAGGTTATTGAAAGCGTTCAAAACCTGCTCAAAGTGAAGTCAGTTGGAGCTAGCTTGGACTATGGCCTGAAGGTTTTATGGGCAGATACCCAGAACCTGAGTAGGGCCTCCCCTACTTGCCATGATCCTTGATTTATGGCTAATGCCATTTGATAATAAATTGGTGCTAAAAAGAGTATCTTCTGTGATGCTCTGGTCTGGTTTTGCAGTTTTGCATTGTAACAAAAAAGTATCACTGGCCTCTGTATCTTTAATGGCTAGAAGAGGCTCTTCAGCCTGGTGCCTCTTTTGTTTTCGTGCTGATATAATTATGATGTTAGGAGTGATGTGTTTTTTTTTTTTAGTCATCATGGCTAAACCAAGCTCAGCCTCTGAAAAAGAATACATCTTCACTCAGAGGCACCGTTTACTTATACGTGTTGTTGTCCTTGTATTTAGTTAACACTTCTAAAGCATACTATGTGAACACAGCTGCGTCAATGTAGATTTGTAGGTGTTTGTGACTACATAATCCAGTGTACTGTCTGCAGCCTTCTTCAGCTTCATTCTTGCTACATTGTGTCTGGAAGGATTTTAGTGTATTCAGAGACTTGTGTTGGTTGGCCTCTGTTCAGTAGACTATGCTTAATTTAAGGAGTTACGGCATGATGCATCTTGTGAAAAGCATGGCATGTGACCAGTCTTACAATTTTTGCTTGGAGAACTTGTGGGGAAACAATAAAAAAGCTTTAGTTTTTCTTATGTGCTGAAATTACAATGCAAATTTTAAGCTCCTGAGTAGACTTGCACAATACACTTCTTCAGTGGCATCCTTTGCAGTAGATAAAGTTCTTACATGCTTCCTTTCAATGTATCAGCCTGATCTGTATAGAATTTTTAAAAGCTACTTGAGAGAGTGGTGTAGAAATTTGAATGTGTCTCTTCTCAAAAGAAAGGTATTATATTGGCCTAAGAGGTTTATAAGAAAAAAATGATAGCCTGTTTAATTTTGTATTTTTAGCATTTTCATTATGATAGCTTATCCCTAAATTATATCCCAAGATACTATGTACTATCTTAGTTGTATGTAAAAATGTTTCTTGGGCAGGTATTGAAGAGCATGTTACGACCTGAAATGGAAGATAACTCCTCTTGCATGTTCAACCACTTCCGCTTTAGTGGGTTTTTTTTTCATTTTTTTCCCTTTTCTGGGGAGTTAAACAGGAACATGGGCTCTGCAATGTCAAGAGAGTGCACACTGCTAGTGTGCTAGAATCTTTGTTGCTTTGTTGGGGATTGGTTTATTTTAACTGTAACAAGTTTGAGGTTTTTTTTTTTGTTCTTTGTACATTTGTTAGCTGATACAAACTATTTTACTGCTGTATGCATGCACATGAAACCTAAAATTTCGAAAGTTTTTGAGTAAATGTAACTAAATTTTCAAATTTTAGATGAATGTGTGAATAGGCCTTAAAGTCACTTAAGAGTTTCTGCTTGGCTCTTGAGCAGTCTTGTCCTCACATTCTGGACAGTTAGTGTTCAGACAAAATCTTGGTTGGGGAAAGCTGCATATACCAAACTGCTGTTCTTTAAAGTGTTAGGTGATATTTAAAAAAATAAAATGTTTCTAAGCAACTTTTCTTTCTTGGGCAGCTTACTTTTAAGACCTTTCTTTTAAATAGTTAGACTCTTTAATTTAATTGGGCAGGTTAGATTCAGGAAGTAGCAGTATGGGATAGATCAAGATCACTTAGTGATTCTGCTCCACTTCAGATCCTGTCTTTCCATTGCTGTTGCCAGTTCCATTGTTTGGTATCTGCAGGTCATTGAAAACATTCTTTCTTATACCACAAATGTGTTATAGAGGCATATGTTTGAAGGAAAGAGTTTTACTTCACTGGAACTTTGTAAACCACTAGATGCTGTCCTTTGAGTACGGAAAACTGGGTAAAGGTCCATACTGGCAACTCTGTATTTTCCTTCTGAGGCACATGCATGTTTTTGATACATGGCCTGAAACATGAGCAGCAACGGTCTACACATAGGGCCTTGTCCTCTTAGTGTTTGCTGAACACCCCTCTCATGGGAATTTTGTCTTTTGTCATGTAACAATGAGGATTATTTGGGCTCTATGTTTCCTCATCTATCAGCTCTAACATCCTTCAAAATTTACGTCTTCTGTAGAGTGCAAGGGCTTTTATTTTATTATCCTCCCTTCAGTTTGGGAAGTTGATGAGACACAAGGATGAGGGGTCTGACAGTTGTTTCAAAATAAAGATATAGCTGAATGCAGGAAAGAAAACAACAGCTGTAGGGTCAACTAGTGTACAGGGTGCATGCAACTGTATTAGTGTTTGGATCAGATGCGAATCTTTGAATTGAAGAAGATAATGCTTACGGTTGTAGATTTGCACTGCAGAGTGATCACAGATGACATGAACTTAATATTTTTTCGCATGAAACCAGATGGAAAGATTTACTTCACTAATGGGTTTTTACACCACAGGCCTAGATCAGAACTAGTGTCTGAAGTATGAATACTTGGTCTTCAGTGCCAGCTCTTGCTATGTACCACCACACCATGTTGCTCTGCAGTATGTTCCTCCTGAATTCTTCAGACAGACCTCCAAGCTTGAGGCAACATGGTGATGAATTTCACAAAAGTTTAGAAATGCAAGCTTTTTATAAGTGAGAATATCTGCGTTTAGTAAGGACAGAATAGTCCTTTTAATACCACATGCTGATTAACATTTTTGGCTTGTTGTCAGTATCATCAGCTCATGTTTTTAGTACTGCCAGCTTGTGATGTTTATTCTCTTAAATTGAGTTCTGAAGTTTTGTGATTATGTGAGGATATTAGCTCTCCATGCTGATATCCTCACACAATATCCTTTAAATAATATCCTTTGGAGCTAATGCTCCAAAGAAGCATTTTTAGTTTAGTTTGAAAACACAAATGTGGGCCCAAAGAGCTGTAAAGCTGTATGAAAAAAACCACAACAGTATTTAAAATCTTGAGCTTCTTTGTGTTTTGCCTCATACTACTCTGCAGTATGTTGGTTTTGCTGTTTTTCACTGTGTGTGCAGCATAACTTTCTGAAGTGCGAAGTGTCTGACTGTATAAAAGTCCTTGTGGACACAAGCAGGGTATTTGGAATTGAATTAAAGATGTCTCATCTCATGCTGGAGTTCCTCAGCGTACAGTATTTTGTTTTTCTCACTGGCAACCTGGTAAGGTGACTAAATTAATTGCCAACCAGTGTGTAAGTAACTTCCTTCTATCTCTGTGAGGAAGAGACACAAAGTAGGAAATGTAGCTGACAAGTCCTCTTATGCTGTCCTGCCCTAGAGCTTTGTTGCTTGTAAGAACAAACAGTAGGAGGAACGTGAATCTTTGTACGATGCTCTGCTCTGTGTTTTGGTGGAGCAACAGAAGAAGAATTTGTTCATAGGACCCACATTAGCTTTTGGCATTGGAGAGTCTGAGTAAGCAAGATGGCATCCAAGATTCACTAGGAACTGTTGATATGGGGGAAGTAAGTTTGCAAATTTCTTTTTTTGTTATGATTTGGAGCTTTTGTATGGAAGAAGCATCTGTTTCCTACATTTTATTAGCTTTTACAACAACCACTGCCTAATCTTCCTTTAAATGATTTTGACTCTAATAGAGGTGAAAAACTTAGAAGCAACTAAAAATGAAGTAATCATGTAATACAAATTTCATGAGAAATACGAATGAGCATTGAGAGCACAGCTCTGGCAGTGAATACGAGGGAGAAGTGAATTCAGAGATTGCAAGGGAATTTCATGTCTGTGTTTAGTTGTATAAACTGCATATGCTTTGGATGGGCTGATGCAGAGACAAATACTAAGAATGCATATTGAACCTAGGAAAAAAATCATAGTACCTCTTTTGATATTCATAATGGAATGGCAGATGAAATTCAGTGTTGATAAATGCAAAGTTGCATATATTTATAGAAGAAGTCACATGGTAGTACAGATGCATGGATAGGCCCTAAAATATCATCAGTACTCAGGAAAGGGAATGAGAATCCTTCTTTAAAATGTCATCCCAACCCAGACATCTGTCAACAAATTTAGAGTATTAAGAAGGAAAAAGGGAAAGATCTCATTTTTACACTGCTTAAATATATGGTTTGCTCTTGTCTTACATGCTGCATGCCTGGTTGCATCGTCTCAGGAAGAGTGTTGAAAAACCAAAGAAGATACAGAGAAGGTTGATGTGGTAATTGAAGGAAAGCAATTGCTTCCGTACAAGCAGGGATTAAATAGTTATAGCCCTTCAGTCTGAAGAGACAGCTGACTGGTATGAGCAGGCAATATTCTAGACATCTTACAAATCAGAAAGAGAGGGTAACTAGGCAATAAGCAAATTTTTCCCAATAGAAGAACTCACTGACAGTTATAATCCAGGAACTGTGTTTTCATGTGAGTGTAGTTGAATTCTCACTTGTGCAGTAATGTTAGGGAAGTCAAGATGAGTAGACCTGGAATTTGTACAGTGCCTTCAAAGACAGATCTTTTGTGGGTTGGTGTGAAACATGATGTTCAGGTGTGATGATAGGAGATCCTGAAGTTGTGATTGCTGGAACGTAAGAGTAGGTGCATGAGATATAATTCCTTGGATGTCCTGATGCTTTGCCATGGGCTAAAGACATGCATTTCTCCTCATTGAGAGGACAGCTAGAACTAGTTCTGGAACAGGAAATTGCAGTTAGAAAATTGGCATGTTCCAGGTGGTGTTCAGGAGTACTCCCTGGTGTAATCAGAATTGCATCAACTGCACAGGAGGTGAGACTTTTTAATTCAGAGGAATTTATGAAGATACTTAATCTGCTCCAGGGTCACGTAGCTAATGGATTCCTTCTGCTTGGAGGTGCTGCCTTGACGTATGAGGAGAGGCTATTGGCTTTCCAATGTCTCTGTTTTAATGAATTTATGACTTTGTATGTAAGACCCACAATACTGAGTGAAGCTGAAACTGTGTAGACAGCCTATGTAGAGAGGTGATGCACTCTACAATGAGTGATCTCTTCTCTCAATGCTTTCTTCTTGCCTAGAAACTTGCATAATTTTAGGTTTCAGCAAGGCTGGAGAAAAGGTCCAGAAGTCTTGAGAAATGTCTATGCTGTTCTTGCAGCTTTTAATTTTCTGCTGGCTAATCTGCATCTTTCACTGCCTGAGCCATTGCAGTTCTGGAAACAGTCATGGAAAACTGTTCTACTAAGAATATTGCCTAAAAGAGAAGAGAGCATTGTTCTCTAGTGCATCCATTTGATTACTTTTTATGATGACAAGAGAGTTCTTGGATGCAGTCCTACTTCCTGTTCACATATCATTGCTTTTCTATCAACATCAGGTTTCTTCTAGTCTCTAAACTAAGATTTACTTTTCTAATGATTATGTACGGGAAGATTGGTGTTTTAGAAATCTAATTATTCAGCATTAAAGGTGAATATGAAAATATTTCCTCTGTCTTTTATCCCTGAGAACAGTATTCAAAAGAATTTGGGGAGTTTAAATTAGAAATGTTATTAATGGAATGTGCTAGAGGGCTGTGACATCTTGTGCAGAGAGGGGAGCCTTGGAGTTACAGTACACAAGGTTAACAAAGAGCAGATCTGGTCCAAGTTCCTGCTACCTTTACTGTAGTGTAGTTGTGTGTGCTTTTGGGTACCCACATGTTCCTCAAAATGTAAGCACTGAGAATTTGTTTCAGGCTCCATACATAAGGGTACCTTAAAACTTGCATATTTTATACACTTGTACTGCTAATTTTTGCCATTTTATACACTGAAAAAGATGCAGATAAGAATGGAGGTGGAAAAAACTTCTGCCTGGAAGATCCAGCAATTCCAAGTGATTACTGGGCTGTATCACTTCATTATAAATGAGAAGAAGTGTGCCTTGATCTTTCATTTATTAAAGAAATATATCACCAGAAGAAAACCCCTCTAACATCTTCATTTCCTCGTGTGCTTTCTGTTTTTGTGGTCTTGGAGCTATATTCACTGCTGTGATTTATTTAGGATTATGTCACAGCAAGTTGAGGTCCAGGTGAGTATTTCTGCTGGGTGGCAGAATTGAGGATACTGGCTCCTGCAGTTCTGTCAGGTGTTGAGCCTTTTGTTTCTTTTCTGAGAACCTGATTAGGAACCCCTGAGGACCCCTCCCGTTTTGCCCACCGAGGTTCATGAGGCTAGTGCTTTCAACTCGGTGCTTGCATCTTTGGAGTCATCAGTTGCAGAACATGCTCTAATTAATCTTTTCAAAATCTGGTCTCTTGTAAATATTATGAGTAGGGATTTAATCTTGTATTTGCTGACGAGATAGATATTATTTAAAACAATGGCTTTGTGAGTTGCAGACTGTGTGCCTGTGTCGGAGCTGAATGAGATTTTTTTTTTTAAACACCAAATACTGAAATTGTTTTTCACTGATATTTGTACTGATAGCTGAATACTTGAAAAAATGGACAGAACAGATGCTTGTTGTGAATTGAATGTTGCACAGCTGCAGGGCAGACATCTTTCTAAGTCATTATGAACAGCCACGTTTTCACAAGGTATGATTAAAATAACAAAGTCTTGGGCAAATAGGAAAGTTAGCCGTGAGTTTACTTTCCAGTGGGAGAAATTATTTAATGTTTGTGAGATGACCCTTTGCCTAAGCAGAAGGGTGCTTTTTGGCAGAGATGCATGCGTATATTGTTTGACATATTTGACCTGTTGACTCCGTTTTTCGCTTTAGACTTGTAAAGTCACTTCTGTGAAGAATTAGTCCTTGTAGAATTGTACCAAACAAGGTATCTTTCTTTCATAGTATTTGTAGGTATATTTTTACATTTTTTTTCTTTTATTTTCATGCTTACCGTGTAAAATCCTTTCAGAAAGCAACAATAAACTGTAAGTAAATTAAATGCAAATTTTCCAACAATTGTTTTGTTGCCCAATTGTGTGGTCCCAAGTGAGTTGCACAACCAAAGTAATGAAAGATTACAAGTATCAAAAATAAACTCCCCATCGTAGCAACAGATTTTCAATTATATCTTAATTCAGTGATAGTCTGAAGGATATTACCATTAAACTTTTAATTATTTAAATCAATTCCTGTCACTTTTTCAAGGATTAAACTGAAATACTACTGGGGAGAGAATGTAAATTTTTCGAAGGAAGGATAGGTGAATATAATAGATATTAATAGTAGCATTTGATTTAATGACCTTTTTTACCACTATAGAATGTAGTTTATAAGCATTATCTTGAGGACTTGAAGAAGGGATTAACTTAGTATTTCACTGGGAAATGCATGAGGGAAACATTCATCAGTACTATATGTGACAGAATTCATGCCTTATAGTAATAGCCTGTGGTTTCAGAACATTACAGGAGCAAACCCAACGACAGATGAGTAAGGTAACACAGGATGTAGGTTGTTTTATTCTACTGAAGCAAGAATCTACAGGGGCTTGCTGTGGAATTTGAACTGCAGTTTAGTTCTCCCACTAATATATAGCCTGGAAGTACTGAATAAAAATTTAAAAAAGAAAACAATTTATAATGCTGTGCTTGTCTAGAATAAAAGCAAGCTGTATACATGGAGAAGCTGTAATGGTTTGCTGCTGCTGCATGTTTACTTCTCTTGCAAGCTGAAATAAATTTACTTTGGATATAAAGTTGTGTCTCCCAGCAACATAAAATCTGCCAGGATACTGAAAATGCAAATCACTGAATGTATCACCCGGTGTTTAAGTATGGGCGTAAATTGCCGGAGACCCAGGTTAAACATTAGGAAGCTTTCTAGTAGAGAGGGTAATGAAGAACTGGACTAAATTGCTTGGGGAAATCATCCATCCCTGGAACCTTTGGAACAAGGTCTGCAAATACTGTCAGGAGGGGTATAGTTTATGACCCCGCCCCAACACTTTGTGTAACTTTAGGAGTCCTTGAAGTCAGTTCCTATTTCTCTGTCACTTTTTTCTTTCTGGGAGAAGCTCAGAGCACAAGTGATAGACTAGGATGTTTGTTGTTAAAGCTGGAAACAAAAAATCCTTAAATTGAAATGGTGCTTTGAATCAGCATTTCCTTGTCGTTAACAATATGCTAGATTACTTCCAGTAAGAAAAGAAAATCAACTGTGCTGTTGAAGTTTGCTTTCAGGTGTTTGTGCTGTGCTTTTTGACTTTCAGACAGTTCAGTGAAATACTGTTTGTTTCAAATTTAAATGTAACAGTTACAGCAAAAGAAAAATGTTGGTACACAATTTTTTTTATTACTTGTAATTAATAAGATCTGTTCTTCTGATTTTTTAAAATCCCAATTCTAATTAAATGGGTATTTCATTTAAAGGGTTTTCTTTTTTTTGGAGGGAGGGAGAAATTAGAAAGCAGATACTGAAAAGATGTTTTGACTGCTATGTTTAAAGTCTGTATCGTCCAGCACTTTATCTTGGATAACGTGTGTTAAATTGTTAAATATTTAATAAAAATGTTTCACTTTGGCTTTAAGTTTTGGCTTTAAGTTTTGCCTTTCAAATACCTTATATAAAGTAATTCGTCAGTTACTCTTCTGAATAAATCATTGTAAGCTTAGTTTATTTTACCTAATTGCACAGGAAATATGGCAAACATACAATAGTTTTTATTTTGGTGTTGGAGAGCTGCATTTGTTTCCTGGCTTTGCTATGCTAATTAAAGAAGGTGTTTTTCATCTGTTTCATCAGAAATTCGTAGTCCATCCTCAGCCTCTCTGGGTGACTGCAGAAGACATAGAATTGTGGCATCACAGCAGATCGGAAGTTGAGGGTAAAAACTTTTAATATGATTATTCCCAGCTGTAAGAACAGATAAAATAAAATGTTCTATTTTCATGTTCTACTTTGAGCATGAAAATATCAGAAAACTAAAGGAATAAGACTCCAGAAATGTGCAAACATTAAATTATATACATTATTTTGGTATATAGAGGAAGAAAGTTTCAGTGATGGTATAGGGAGAGACGAACTTTAACATATAAACACAGAAGCTCTACAGTCTACTAAGAGGCCAAAAAGCACTCCATTAAAATGTTTCTTGCAGATTGTTTTTAAAACAGAGTAGATAAAAATAAATGAGACTGAAAGCTTACATGCAAATTGTTAAGGTTGTGTACAGGCATTTTGGGGATCATTAGGTAATCCGAGGCCTATAATTAAATACTGAACTAGTAAGTGTAAAGGTGTTGACAGCTGCTTCTGTATGAAAGGTAGAATGTATCTGAATAACTTGAATTTGTATGGCATTTTTCTCAGGTTGTTTAATACAGCCTTGAAGAAGTTGTTTCTTTCAGGGCAGAGGGGAGACATGGGAAGAACGGTAGTTCTTAATAAATAGCATTCTTGGTAATTTCTTTGTTTTGATTCCTTTAGACTATGTCTGAATGTATCCAGCTCTCATTTGCTGTTTGTAGAATTGGCATTTACACGGTAAGGCAATGTTCTAACTAAGTATTTTTTGTTAGTGTTAATGCCATTTGAGTGAAAAGAAGTTACTTAAGTTTTTTAGTATTGGATTTAAGTAATGCAGATAGCAAAAGGGCTTTGTCGTACTAGTTTGCATAAACAGACTAGAGTAGGTTTTTGTCCTGTCAAAGATTTACTAAAACCAGAAGAGAAAATGTATCCTCCACTTTAGATAAAGAAAAATTGAGCCAACCTCTTGAGGTGTAAGAAAATTTAGAATTCATGTGCATCAGTTGCTGAGGATTCTTGCATAATGTAATTGCTGAAGGGTTTATGTACATTTGCCTTTAAATATCTATGATGTTTGAGTAGCGTCACATATTAAAACATGTTAGCTAAATGCACATATTGTAAGCTTTGTCTGAAAGCCTTAACATTTTGGAAATGCTGTTAAGTTAAACTTACCTTATATAAGAGAAATAAGAAGTTTGCTTCAAATGTATGTCCCAAATATGCTAGCATTTTTTTCCTGCTCCCAGTTGTTCTAATTAGTGATGAGAACAGTTAGATGAATGGGGCTTTGCAGAAATTAATTGTAGTGAATACATTACAATAATGTGTAGAGCTTACACAATGTATAAGACTCCATTGCTCAAATCATGCTTCATATCCTGGAGCTTTTGGAGTGGGAATGCTGCTCCTTCTGTTACCACTTTTCAGGAGGAAGCCTGGAACGTGCCACTTCATGCAGTCAAAAGCATAGGTGAGTTTTGAACAACAGTAATGAGGCCATCAGTAAGTCTTACTTGAGGACAGAATCTCAAAGCTTAGCATCTGCTTTTGTTCGTAGAATTTGGTTCCAGGTAGTGTTTAGTATCTTCTTGAGTTTTTTTTTTTTCCCATAGCATTTGCCTGCTTTCTGTTTTCAACATCTAAAAATCTTCTAAATGGTAGAAAAGAAGAGTCAAAGGCATATTTCCTTGTGGTATTTAAATTTCTTAGGAAGACTTTCTCTCTAAAAGTCCCTGTGTGATAAGAATATACTATCTTGAAGGATCAAGAGGGTTACAGTATGAGGTTTCAATGGCTGCAAGGTACTCAAATGGTTTGCCAGTTCTTTAGAAGGCTAGAGTAAGCTGTTCAAATTCATTTGAGGGAATGTCCCAAGTATAAATGTGTGTGTATTGCAGACCTGGGTATAAGCAGGTACAAGGTACAGCAAAGTACATCCTCTGACAGTAATCAGTTCTGTTTTAGTTTAAAATCGGTGAAGTGTTGTCTATATACTGGAGTGCCCTGCTAAGTTGTGGTAGCTGCAGTTACAGTGATAGTTGTATAACTGGTATCTCACTCTGATGTTTTGGGCAGCAAAATACTTAATGTTTTAAATTGCAAAATAAAAAGAGCTAGCTTGGTTTGTTAAAATGCTGAAAGAAATTGATTTCATTGACTGCTGGTACTTAAGGGAGGATAATGAGGACAATGATGAGTAGACTTCAGAGCATCTGGAGATGCACAGTTGTGGCTACAGTTGTACAGGCAGGACACGGGTCCCATGTAAAGTGCATTTGAAAGCTAAAATAGTTCCTTTAGGAAAATGCTAGGTGCAGAGAGTACTTGCTTACATAAAAATGCCTGTCATTGGAAGGGTGAGTTTCAGATCATCTGACTGGATGGTGGGTTTGGACAGCTTTGGTATCAGAGTAAACAGAGAGGCCTGCTGAAGTGAGAGCTGTGCAGAAATACAATGATAGTTTCTGCCTCTGCACCATGTCCTGCTCATGCTTGTAACTCTGTCACTGGATTTGTTGCTCAGGTATGTCAGCAATCTGGCAGATAGCAAGTATTGTGTGCTCCATACTGATGTCAAGAAGCAAACCACAAAACTCCAGTTCATATTTCCCTTTTAATTAATGCCTTCTGTCTTGTGCTTTGTGCTGCGTGCTGTTTTGCAGATTCAATAGATTTTCTGTTTGCTAGTTGATTGATTTTTATGCAAAGTCTAAGCAGTCTCTCAGATGCCAGTCCACAGCAGCACCATTTGTTCAGCTTGTACTGTGTTACTTGGACACTTCCTGTTCTGCATGTCCTCATGGTACAATGCTGCAAGTAAGGCTCTTAGTCCTTTGGACTACAGACATCTCAACTGTTAGTCTGTTATCAAGCTGCTTATCAGTAACACTCTAAAGCACCCATTACATCAACTGTACTACACCATTAAATAGGCTTCCTGTTTTTATGGCACATACAGATTATGAGATGGAGGAAGAGTTTATATAGTGATCTACCGCAAAACAGCCTGTGCTGCCTTCAGCTACCATGATTAAGAAGTCAAAACTTTGTTGTCTTGAGCAAGGAGAAAACCTACATCTTTGCAAGAGTACAGGAGGAGATGGGATGCCTATTTGAGGTGAATTAATTAGATGAGATTACTTGAAAATGTATACCCTTGAAAGGAGGAGGAGCAAAGCAGAAGTGGTTAATATAAAAACTGTGTAGATATTTGTAGGAATCCAAAACTGATAGATGTGTATTCTAAAAGGAAAACATTATCATAAACTCAAATGAAAACTTTTGAGACTAAGAAATCAACCAACCAATGAAAATAAACCTCAATGTGTTTCACATAGCTAGTAGCTTCTGGCAGAACTACCAGTTTTTCAGGTGCATGTTTCTGCTTCTCCCACCATACTAGTATCTGCATCAGATGTGTCAGTTGGATGTGTGGGAGCAGGCAGATAAATTTGTGAATCTGCGTGACTGTGGAGATTGTAAGCATATGGCAGTTTGTAACAAAGGTTACAATTTACTTCCTTTCTGTATCTGATTTAATTTTCTTAACCAGGTAAAGGTCCTATTAAAATAATGATGGAGAATTCTACCGACATGAACCTCAGACGGAAAATAATCCAATTTTTTTTGTCTTGTAGAACAATTTTTATGTCAGGACACTTGCCACCGTTATACATTTTTAGGACTCCACCTTGGAAACTGTGTGCATGATTAGGTGCCTACACAAATACTCCAGAAGGTTCACTGATACTCTGTACTAGACTTTGAGACTTTTTTCTTTTCATCCATTTGCATATAATTTTAAGCTTTTTTGAACAAGGGTAATAAGGTATTCTTTCTGTCCCTAACTCTTAAACGTGACTGCAGGAACATGCAAAATGTGATTTTCACAGCACCTGTTGTTTTGGATAGCAAAACAAGGACAGAAGTCTCTGTGGGGTGAGAACCATGCAAAAATACCTAAGGAGGCCTAGTGGAAGCATGGTCTTTTACTGGTGTATATTGGAAGGAAAAATACTGGAAAATGCATTTTCCTGTTTCAGGAAATTAAAAAGTAAGTTTTTCTTGGTTTCAAAATATGTCATCAATAGGTAAATAATTTTGTTTCAAAGCAAAACAAGGATAATGAAAAACTCTCTGTAGATCTTTCTGCTCTGAGATCCTGGGTATGGCAAAAGTGATGCACTGTAGCAATGTTGCATCCATATTGGCATCTTTTTCCTGAAAATCATGAGTAATGGATATTTCAGTGTTAGTAGCCTCTTGGCTTGAATTTGCGCAATGGGAAGTGGAAATAAATGACACATTTTTATAGCTTTGCTTGCTATAGTTTATATATGGTAAGTACAGTAAACGACGCAAATGTGCTTTTAGTTTTCTGGTTTACTTTGGACTTACTTACATTTGTCTTTGTTTATAATGATAAATTCATGTCTTGAAATGGTTTGACTGGAAACAGCTGTTGTGCTAAGGAATTTGTCTGATGTTAGAAAAAACCAGAAATAACATTTACTCATGAAGTGGTGGAGAGGAAGCTTTTAAAAGAAGAGAAACCAACTGAGGCAACAACTAAAGGCAGCCATGAAATAGGAGGTAATCATGGGAACCTGTCTGGGAGGTTTCTGGAGCCAGCCTGTGACTTAGAGTATGGAAAGCTTCCTATGAGACTCTTCCCCTCTTTCCCATTGGAAAATACTAAGTTAAAGTAATAACAGTGTTCATATAGCATATCCTGTCTACTCCTCCCTTTCCCATGTCGTGTCCTTGACAGGAGCAGCAAAACAAAAGCACAAAAGTGCAGCAGGAAAAAGTCCTTTTATGTGCTACCCTTGGGGAAATGTGGATAATTCCATTCACAGTCACTGCTGATATTCTGTGGATAGACTGTTGGAAAGGAAAGGTGTAAATGTTTTTAACTTCCAGCCTTAACTAAAAGGTTTTCGCTATCACCCCAGTCTTGGCAGTGAGTTGCATTGGGTGGGACTATGCCTGCTTTGTTGTTGCAAATCTGTAGTCAAGCTGCTTGAACCATGCTAGTTGTGATTTGTGTTGCTACCAACCTAAACAGGAGAAAGAGGGGCAGACTGTCTTGATGCCTGTGTCACTCCATGCATGTAAATATTAGCTATGCTGTGGGTTTTTTACTATGAGCTATGAGACTTTACTTTCTACTTTTCCTGAAATAAAGGAACGGTTGCAACATTTTTTCAAATGAGGAAACTAAAGACAGGTGAAGGGGGAGAACATCAAGGCTGGGCCAGGAGTGAGGGTCAGAATACAGTTCTCTTCCCTTTCTCTCCACAGTGTTCGTTGGTTAAAGTGAACTGTGCTGACATTGCTGAGCAGTCTCTCCTTGTGGCCAGAGCTCATGTTACCTGCTCAAAGAGCTCAGCAGCTGGATGCAGCCAATGCTGCTGCCACAGCATTGTTTCCTTGGGCTACTCGGTGATATACACTGTATTTCCAGCTCTTTGAGAACCTCTGACAATTAGTAATTGATTTCACTTGGAAAGGTATGGTTTGCCAAAAGAGCGTGTTAATTTTTGTCAGAATCTCTGTTGGACAAACTTGCAGGTTGGAATGTAACTTTGTCCTGGACTAGGGACTTTACGAATACAGCTTTTGTTCCATCTGATTTGTCTCTGCTGTCCATGGCCCCTTCCTGCTCTATAGGACAGCAGTGTTGTTCCACAGACCATTAGCTTTAGGGAGGACAAGAGGAAAAGCCCAGATCATCATTACAAAAGACTCCAATCTTTTCTGTTCAGATAAGGTGCTGTTCAATTTGCATTTATCAAAACTGTGGGGTTAGTTATCCTGTACGTAAGTGCTGTTTTGCTTCTTCCCTGTGGAAGTCAGGGTTCCTAATCCTCAGTCTTGCTGTGTCTGTCCAGAAAACAGTTGTGTCATGTGTTGTCAAAATGTTGTATTTTGCCTTCATGGTGCTCCACATGGAAAATAAACTACTCTTGTTAGGCTCAAATGATGCAGGGGGTGATGGTATGAGCATGGAATTTTTCTGGTGGCATCTGCTGAGCATCCTTTTTTTTGTGTAGTTTGCAAAGTAGCCTCTCCAATGATAAAAATAAAAAAAATAATTATTTTAATTGAATATAATAGGTTTAAAATGTAATTTGTAAGTATATTGCAAATTAAAGATATTCAAAATTCTGACAATCTCCTATGACAAAAATGACCTGTTTGAAATCTGAGGTGCCCTGAGATTGTGGACTTGGAAAGATAGCAGGGGAACCTGTTGAATTAGTGGTAAATTACAAATCTAGTAGTTCACTGTATCATTTGAATTATTGAGAGGGTGAAAAGACTAGAAATGGCTCTTCAGTGAAAGTGAATTTTTTCTTTCACATTCTGTAATCCAGAGGTTCAGATTATGCATAGCAATGAGATGTGCAAAAGAGTGAATTGATTTGCAAGGATTCCTGACTGGGCAATTTGAAGTTGTGATGAAAGACTCCCTGTGATTATGGTCAAAGTTGCATGCCCTGCTGTCTGTGCACATGCAGTCACATCCTCTACCTTGCATAGCTGGATAAGTAAGAATCTAATACGTGATCTGCAAGTGGAAATAGGGAGTGGAAATAGGTTATATATACACCACTAACAGTATTTTCCATGCAGTTGCAGGTTTTTTTTATTGTTCTGGTTTTTTAGTCCTAGTCTTGCCAAAAATGGTGTTGCTTTTGAGTATGAATTGCAAACTGTCGTTAGTTTGTATTTGCCTTTAACAGCAATTGGACAACCACAGAGCACTAGAAATTACGCTTCTTGCAGAATAATGACATCTTTCACAAGATGTCATATTACAGCAGAAGTGGGAAAAGTTTGTTCTGCAGGTCTTAAACTTTGTACTGTGACCTCAAAAGTTGTCTGTTTGTCTTAGAGTGAGAGAAGATTGCTTTTTCCTGTGAACATGCATGCCCTGTATCCTGAGGGCATCAATGATAAGTTACTATTATGATTGCTGCTGAAAATAGTTCAACTCTGTTTTCTGAAGACATCCTGCATTTGTTCAAGAATAGGTATCTGTTAAGGGAAGAAGTCATACAAGTGGATAGTAGATTAAAAATAAAGGAAGTGCATCAAATGCCACAAAATGTAATCTGTTCATGAGTTAGCTTTTTTTTTTTGGTGGAAAGACACTTCTAATTCTCACCATTACTATATGTCTATCCGTGGTGTTTTTAATGTTTCTTCTCATCTTAAAGTTGAAAATGTTTGCGCAGGTGTTGAAATTAGTTTTCAAAGTGGTTTGCTGAATATCTGCTGCTACAGCTTCTTTATAATTATAGTCTGTTCTCTTCAAAGTAGTTTAAGATTGTATGCATGTCTAATTAAATCCATAAATGCTTTTGGAAAGGCTGTTCTACAGCATCCTTTAGAGCCTTTTAAAGTAGATAGTGCTTTTAGATCTGCCTTCTATTACAGTGTTTGTATTTTGATCAGTTTGATTATATTGCACACAAATCATAAAGCCAGTTATATCCTGTTGTATGAAACCTTTTGAGTGCCACTTCATTTTTATGGCAAGGGTTTATATAGTACAAAATTATATTGAATTTTTACTGGGTTTATATTGCTGGGTATTATGTTGTTTAAGAGTAGAAAACAACAGTGTTTAATAGATGCCATAAATTCATACTATGGTTCCACTGGTATGTCTATATATACTTAAATTTCAAAAGGAAGCTTTCAGGTAAGTAAGTGTTACTAGGATCTCAAATGCCATTCTGGGCAATAGACTTTTAGGAAACGGTAAAAATGTGAGAGGTGGTTTAAGAATATCTTTTGTCATGGAAAGCAAAGGCTACATACAGCTATCACATGGTACGTTGTAACCAAGATTTTACCTGGTATTGTCACAATTGCCTCTGTCAATGTAGGCAAATCTCTGGTACCTCTGTTTTCAGCAGTTTGTCCCTAGGCTTCCCAAACTTACAACTTAAATTTTTTTAGCTTTATTTAATGCTACCAGTGAAAGTGCTAGACCTACCTTGTTTCACTCAATCCTTCTGGGGTCTTCAAGACTTTATGAACACAAATTATTTATTGTGCCATTATTTTGTCATGGAATGTCCTGTGTTGGAAGGGACCTGCAAGGATCATTGAGTCCTATGTCTGGCGCTGCACAGGACAACCCAAAAAATCTCACCATGTGCATTGTCAAAGTGCTTCTTGATTCATATATTGTGACCTTACACATTACAGAAAAAACAAGGTTGGTGAATCTTCGGATCCAATCCCACAGAGCTTCTCATCTGAAAGAGGGTTTTTTTAATTAGTGTAAGGAAAGCAATAGCAGCCAGTGGAATTAAATGTCCCACTTTCTCCTCCTCTTCTCCAAATCAAAGTGTCATTTATGAGAGGGACACACAAGTCTGCTGTATGTTTCCTGGGCTCCCAACAAGATGCAGATGTCAGAACAGAGAGTAGTTGCTCAGTATCATTTTCAAAACTTCATTTTAGCCTTGGGCACATGCAGGCACCATGTTTTTGAACAGATCCGTAGTCCTCCAGTGGTTTCTTTTTCAAAACAGGGCAACATGCTTCCATGCTGTAACTGGGACTTTTACAAGGGCATGTAATGATAGGACAAGAGGGAATGGCTTTGAACTGAAAGAGGGTAAATTTAGATTAGATATTAGAGGGAAATTATTTACTTTGAAGATGGTGAGGCCCTGGGACAGTTTGCCCTCAGAAGCTGTGGATGTCCCATCCCTGGAAGTGTTCAAGGATAAGTTGGATGGGGCTTTGAGCAACCTAGTCTAGTGAAAGATGTCCTCAACATTAATAAATGTTGCATCTCAGGCAAATACCACAACCCATCTTTTTTGCTTATCTTTGCTTCAAATTCCATTAATAATGGATTTTTTAAGCCGCTCTTTACACTGTAATGTAGTCAGTGTAAACATACACAACAGTGTAAACATGTAGTGCATGATGATTATTTGTACCCCAATTCTGAAAGTGCACACATTTCCAAAACATGTGAGATTTTGTTTCCTAACCAGGCCTGTTGTTAGCATTGTCGTGAAGATCTGCGTACTTCATTTTGTTGTCATCTTGGATTGAGTGGAAGACATTCCAGTGCAATTCTCTGGAATACACACGTGTAAGTAATAACCCCTCTGTATAGGGTCGTATCTAGAGGCTCGACAGAGGCTGATACTCTGTTTGATACTGACTCAAGTCTCTGCTGTGACAAGCAGGCTACAGGCAGACAGGGATTACATCAAACACATCAGTGTATTTGGAAACCATGCCAAGTGCACTTCTTGTCTGTGTGTGGAAAATGAGGTGGGATTTGTTGTGAAGTTGAATCTGAATAGGCAATAGATGTGGAACCATGAAGGGAAAGTGAAGCAAACGTGTTGACTAAGACTTGAGAAAGACTTCTGGTTATTGACATCAAGATTTGTGTTTCAGGTGCTTTTGCCTTGCTCTTTGTAAGAGTTGTGTGTTGTTTTTTTCTCTACTTGAATTTATTGTCTGTGGAAGAGAATGAATTTACTAAGAGAGGTTCATGAGCAGATTGGGTCATATTGTGGGATGTTAGAAGGAAGTAACTCTTGGTTTCAGTGATTCTAAAATGCTTTTCACTGTGACATTTCACTTGACTTCGAACAAGAAAATTACTCTGAAAGGGATGAAGTGTGGAAATACACACCTTGTCATACCAGATTAAAAAGCAATAGCCACAGTAGATGAGAACCCCAAATCTTGGACCTCAGCCTTGCAGGAAAGAATAATGTAGGGGTCATAAAAGAGGGTTTTAAATCCAAATAACTGATAAATAAGAAGGTCAAAATGTATATTTAAAAAAAAGAAAAAAAGAAAGAAACTAACAAGCAAAACCCAACCCCAAACAACTAGAAAACCCAAAAAAGCAACTGCTGCGGAGTAAACTATGCTGAACTGAAGCTCTAGAACTATTGGATAAGGAACAAGAAAACCACAATAAAAGAAACTGTGGTTTTAGGTGTGTGTTGTGCTGAGCCTGTAATGTAACATTAATTAATCTTTTGTAAGCTATCACTCTCCAATAATAATTTAGTGGTTGATAAATCAGATCTAGATAGAGAATATGAATAAAGATCTTATTAATTACAAAATCTGAATGTATTTGGAAATACCTGTGGAACTCTTCCTCATGATGGTTTTATTATTCCATATGCTTGTAGTCCCAAATCTGACTGATAGTGGCTCAACTTTCAAACTTCCCAACGAGACATAAGCCTTTGTTTTTCAGCAGGGTAAACTGAGGTGTAAAATGTAAAGAATTTACTGATACTCCAC
Organism: Ifrita kowaldi; assembly: GCA_013398055.1. NCBI lineage: Eukaryota > Metazoa > Chordata > Aves > Passeriformes > Cinclosomatidae > Ifrita > Ifrita kowaldi. The sequence continues at coordinate 507,537 of VZRS01005165.1, read as the reverse complement.
AGCAGCTTCTACACAAGATCTTGTGGTTTCGAATCACACCTGATTGGTGTCAGGGCATTTGAATACTTATATTAGCCTTCTGCTCTTTTACCATTGAAATTAGAACATAATTAGAAAGAATCTGTTGTGACTGCAAATTTGTTTGCGAATTCCAGCATGGGATTGAGAAAAGAGAAAAGTTTTGTGGCTTCTTTTGTAGGAGTTAAGGATTTTCTCTTCTAAAATTCTGTAGTGTGGGAAGCTCTTTCCTGAGGAAGGAAGATGTTAGTAATTTGCTCAAGTTCTTGAATAATATTGCAAAGAATGCCACTTGATTTCATGTTGTCACTTCTCTGTCCTTCTCTGACCTCTTTCAAGCTTTCTTTACAAGGCTGCTTTATGTGTGATAGGTGCACCAGGTAAGCTAACATATTTTTTTCTCTTAGCATCTGATTCTAATGAGGTAACCATTTTTTTCCCATAGATGCTAACTGTGATATTGTGTGTGACCAGGGTTCAAGATTTTCTGGTTTTGACTCCCTGTTCCCCTCATTGCTAGAATATTTTTGTTAAGAAAAGCTGCTTCTGTTATATTTCAGCGTGTGTATTGCCTGCTTACTGTAACAGCTGCTGCAAGGAAGGACTTATTTTCTTAAGAACGAAAAAGTATCCAGTGGAGGACTGAAAAAAATTATAAAAGTGGTATATAAATTTTTACTATTATATGCTCAGTATGTTGAACTGTTGCAGGTCTCTGTGTTGCTGTTTAGACACTGGATACTGCTGTGTTCCTTAGCTCTCAAACTGACTTAAGTAACTTTCTGTTGGCTTTGTCTATGTTTTGTACTGAAAACAGACTCCTTATTTGAAGAGTAGGCTTTGAGTCTTGGTGGGGCTTTGCAAGATTAATTTGGGATATCAAAAAAAGTCTTTCTGTAAAGGTCTTTTTCAATAGCTGTTTTGGGTGTGCAAGGCTGAAATACATTTTAAAAGAAGGGCTTAATTGAGAAAAGTGTTTATAGACAGATGACTTAATGGATTTATGTGTTGCTGATGCAAGACTTCACAGCACAGACTGGTAAAGTGTAAGAAGCCTCAGAAACAGGGAGTCTCCCTTAATGCACAAATGTTTCTGTTTTTCATGTTCACATGATAAAATCATAACAAATAGAGCTGAAAGGAGTGAGAGTCATCTAATTAATTCCTGGCTCAAAAGCAGGATGAACTAAGACCAAACCAGTTCTGACCAGACTGCTTTTCTAAAAAAAACCTGCATCAGGTTCCATAATCTCTTCTGGCAAACTCTTCCTGAGCTCAACTAGCCTTACTTTCTACATACTGTTTTTACAAGATCTAACCTAATTCTCCTGTTACTCTTTCTTGCTTCAGTTTAAACTTTTTAACACAAGGTTAGGTGTGGCTTTGAGCCACCTGGTCTAGTGGAAGCTGTCCCTGCTCATGGCAGGGAGGCTGGAACTAGATGATCTTAATGGTCCCTTGCAACCCAAACCATTCTATCATTCTTACCTTACAGACAGCAAAAAGGAAAAAAAAAGTCTCTTCCTTTCTTGTTTAAAAATTGCTTGTCACATGCTTTTTCAGCTTTCTGTGGATTAACGGATGGGTCATTTTGTAGAGAACCCCAGATACATAACCACAATGAGGAGTGGGTCATATGGCAGATTACATAGGTTTGTGTGGATCATTTGCCTTATTTATTTCAATAAAAAGAGCAGTCAGAAGCAGCTTATTATTTTCATGCTGAACATATTAAATTGCTTGATGAACATCACCTACTGGCTAGGCACTCTTCCTTCTGTCCAGGAAAGAGTCTTTGAAGATGATCTTCACTAATGTTAGCACTTGATTTTATTTGACAGGAGAAATAACATTTATGTGTACCTGGGTGTTCTTAGAATAATAGGTGAAACCACAATACAGATTCAATGTTTTTTCTTTCCTCTGTCTTAAGACACTTACCAGTGTTGACTCAGCACCTCTTCTGAAGCAGCTGGGAAGTATTCAGTCAGGGAAGGTCATGGCGCAGATCATCTTGAGTGGCATCATATGGCATGTACAGGACAGCCAGGGGATCAGTCTGATGCAGCATGGGTTTAGGAAGAGCAGATCCTGCTTGACCAACTTGATGTCCTGTGAGAAGGTGACCCACCCAGCTGTTGAGGAAAAGGCCATGGATGTTGTCTACCTGGTCTTCAGTTAAGCCTTTGACACCATTTCCCACATCATTGTCCTAGAGAAGCTGAGAGCCCGTGGCTTGGAGAGGTGCACTCTTTGCTGGATTAAAAACAGCCTGGATGGCCGGGCCCAGAGAGTGGTGGTGAGTGGAGTTATATCCAGCTGGTGGCGGGTCATGGGTGGGACTCCCCAGGGCTCAGTACTGGGCCCAGTCCTGTTTAATATTTTTATCAATGATCTGAGTGAGGGGATCAAGTTCACCCAAAGTCACTTCACAGATGACACCCAGCTGCGCAGGAGTGTTGATCTGCTGGAGGGCAGGAAGGCTCTGCAGAGGGATCTGGACAGGCTAGATCCATGGGCTGAGGCCAATGGTGGGAGGTTCAACAAGGCCCAGTGCTGGGTCCTGCCCTTGGGTCACAACAACCCCAGGCAGCGCCACAGACTGGGGCAGAGGGGCTGGAAAGGACCTGGGGGTGCTGGTGACAGCAGCTGGACATGAGCCAGGGTGTGCCCAGGTGGCCAAGAAGGCCAATGGCATCCTGGCCTGGATCAGCAATAGTGTGGCCAGCAGGAGCAGGGCAGGGATTGTCCCCCTGTGCTGGGCACTGGTGAGGCCACACCTCGAGTGCTGTGTCCAGTTCTGGGCCCCTCACTGCAAGGAAGACATTGAGGTGCTGGAGGGAGTCCAGAGAAGGGCAGCAGAGCTGGGGAAGGGTCTGGAGCACAAGTCCTGTGAGGAGCAGCTGAGGGAGTTGGGGGTGTTTAGTCCAGAGAAAAGAAGGCTCAGAGGTGACATCAGTCACTATAACTGCCTGAAAGGAGTTTGTGGCCAGGTGGGGGTCACTCTCTTCTCTGCTAACAATCAGTGTGATAAAAAATGACCTCAAGCTATGCTAGGCGAAGTTTAGAGTGGATATTAGGAAAATGTGTTCCTAATATCCACCATTTGCTCTTAATATCCATTAATATCCACCATCAAAATACCACCATGGAAAGCATGGTCAAGCTTTGGAACAGGCTTCCCAGGCAAGTGGTTACTTCACCGACCCTGGGGGTATTTAAAAGATCTGCAGATGTGGCACTAAGGGACATGTTTTAGTGATGGACTTGGCAGTGCTGGGTTAATGCTTGGACTTAAAGATCATAAAAATCTTCTCTAACCCAAATGATTCTAAGATTCTTTCCTATGTATAATAGTAAACTTTGAACAAAAAAACCATTTCAAAATGCTTCCATCATTGGATGGTATTTGGTTTATAGGGAATATGACTTGCTATGTAATTAGATTTCAGTCCTTAATTACTTGCATTTCATAGAATTGTAGAAGGGCTTGTGTTGGTGTCACCGAAACTGCAGGAGAAACAGAAAGTCTCTGACATTTTTAGTGTTAGAGAATTAAGGCACTACTTTATTCTGGCCAGGATGTTATTCTGGCCAGGATATGCAAGAGAAATAATTTCATCCACACATTGCCTGGGTTGTGCAGAGAAAATAATTCCATCACACATAATTTTTACTGGACTTTTCACATACTTATACAGTCAAAACACAGAGAAATTCATTGATTCCATGTTCATTGGTCCCAGGTTATATAGTTGTTAGTTTCCTGTTGGCTATTGATCCCTTTGCCTTCAGTGTTAATTAGGTTCTCATTCTTCGTTCTCTATCTTTTTCCAGACCAGGAGACTCCCGCCATACCAGGGGTGATGTTTGGAGTTGATGTTTGTTAATGGTCATTGTCTTTTATGTATCTTCTGTGTTACTCCCAGTCTGCTCACATGTTAAGCTCATCAGACCTTGAGTGGTGAAACAGTCCTTTGAAAAGAAACTTCAATTCCTTTCCCTCTGGGCAAAGGTGAACAAAACCCCTGACTAAAGTTATATAAAAAATTTTAAACTTGGTATCATTTCCAACAGTGGAAGGAACCTTAAAGATCATTCAGTTCCAACAGCCTTGCCAGGGAGAGGGACACCTTCCACAGGCTGCTCAAAGTCCAAGCCCCATCCAGCCTGGCCTGGAACACTTCCAGGGATGTGGCATCCACAGCTTCTCTGGGTAACCTGTTCCAGTGCCTCACCACCCTCACAGTAAAGAATTTCTTCCTAACATCTAACTCTCTTCTCTTTTAGTTTAAAGCCATTGCCCCTCGTCACTCTCTCTCTTATTTATTTATGTACTTACTTTATTAAATTTTTATTTATTTAGTTATTTTTGTTTTAATATTCAGTTTTATTATTTTTTTATTATTATAGACCAAATAACTACAGTGAAGCTGTTTATTATGATCTTTTATAGAGAGAACTCATTCTATTTGTGATTTAACACTCATGAAGTTGCTAAAACTTGGAAATGTGTCTATAGGGTTTAGCCAATATATCTGATTTTTATGAAATGCAATGTTCTTTTTTTTTTTTTCTTTCTTTTTTGTTGCTAAATATTTGAACAAATTGTATGTTTGTTTCACATTCTGGTTGCATGTCACCAGAGGCCAATTGGCTGTCAATACCAGGGCTCTTGTCAACTTTATCTTCAGACAGTTCTTGCTATTTTTTTAACTTAATGTTTTGGTGACAGAGCATTAGATTGCAAAATTATCAGTTTTCTAGGTTTTCTCTTAATTTGTAGTTTAATGATATGGTACTACTTACCTGAGTTAGAAGTTTAAAATCAGTTAGAAGTATAGTAATTTTTAATGGAGGAGAGTTTCTTGATTTCCCCCACCAGTTTTGGATTGCCCCTGTGAGCTGAAGGGGCAAACAGCAGTCCTTACCAAGTAATGTGATTTTCAGTGCTGTCATTATCAAAATGGCAAAGTTGAGCTATGTCAAATCGAGTTGGTTCGGTATGTTTACAATGCAAGATACTGTGCAGCTGGTTTTAGACTCTCCTCGCTTTGAAATACCTGTAAACAGTTTCTGACCATCAGATCCTAACTGTCTTATGAGGTGAAATTAATGTCTGACTTCTCCATTTTGTAGGAAACTTGATGTTAATTCCCCTGTTTAAAACCGAAGTGGAATGAAGTTCAAGAGCAAGGAGAAGAAACAGCAAGCTGTTTAGGGAGAAGTCAAAAATACTTTTTTTTTTTTTTTTTTCAAATTACATGGTGGAAGTGTGGAAGAAGTCCTCAAATGGAGTAAAACCAAACCCAAAAAAATGAAAACCACAGGAATGAAAACTAATTTTCAAACAATACATTTCTATTGGCATATTTTTGAGCAACATTTGTAAATAATTTGGTTTTGGGCTAGTTCCTATTCTGTAAAATTAAAACAGAAGTAGGTTGTATTGTTAGATATTCTTATAATATTTAATTTTGAATGGCACATTTATTTCAAATAAAGCCCAAGTATACAAGCCAGCCTGTTTTTAATGAAGTCACATGAGACAATTATCTAATAATTCGAGCAGATGGGTATATATCATTTCTGTCTTAGAAGTACCTTTGTAATTGTGAAAGAAAACATTGTATTTGTAGAACTCAGCATCATACATATGTTTTTCTCAAAAAGTATAAAAGCAGAATGCTCATAATGGTGGTTAATAGTATGAAATATATTTACAGTGATTGTGGCATTAAGGTAGTTTAAAGAAACATTCTCTGTGTGTTGAGGACTTCAGCTGTGATTCAATATTTTTGAGGGTTGATTGGCTTGGTGTGTTTTTTTTGGAACTTGTTGGGGTTTTTTTCCTCCCCCGTGCCCCAGCAGATAAGGCTTCTTTTGGTCTTCTTTTACAGAAATACAGTATATGACTTGAATTTCAAATTGTATTTCTTGTGCTGAAATAGAGGGTTATTCTAATATACAACATTCTACTTGATGCCAACAACAGTAATAAAAGAAATCAACAGCAGTTATATATGAGTCCAGAAGTGTCCTGTACTAGTTGTGTGCCTGCACATTCTGTGCAACCAGAATGTGAAACAAATGTACAGTTTGTATCAGATGAGTGTCTGTATCTGGAGTACCTTGTGTCCTGTAAAAAAAGGTGAGGATGAGGAGTACCTGTATGTAAGCTGTAACTTTTTGAGGTAACCTGTCACTTCAAGTAGGCAAGTGTCCAAAGTGCAAGCAAACCTCAATTACATTTCAGTGCGGTGCTGCTATAATAAAGCCAGGAAAGGGTCCTTAGGCAGTCTCTGTGCCCAGTTCTGCCTTTTTCAAAGGTTATGAGTCTTGGGAACATGCAGAAAGGTGTAGCAAAGCAGTGCTATAGCTTGGCAAACAATAGCCTTCTCTGGCAAAACTCAGTTTTGTCTCAGTCAAGTATTTTGATCAAGTTACATAGACCTATAAACAATAACATGACTATTTTTTTCAATATCCCCTTTATATTTCTTTGTTTAAAGCTTAAAACCAACTGCTTCATGAGGAAACGATAAGGATGACTTTATTTTTGTTGGGGAAATCCAGGTTGAAAGCTCTGAGTTGCCACAGACTGTGAATTGGAGGATATAAGTATGGGGGCCCTCCCTATTTTAGCAGAAACCTTTTTAAAGCTTTACACAAAGGGGTCTATGGAACATGAAATAAACTTTTTTTTTTTCTAAATGGCTAAACAGGATGTAGATATAAATAATAATTCAATACAAACTTATTTTGGTGGAGCTTTCTCACACACAAGTTCTTGTATATTGGGAAATGTAGTTTCCTTTCAGAAACAGTTCTTTCATTAGTTTCCGGACAGTGCTTAAGAAGAATTCATACCACTTAAAAAGTATTTAAAACCTCTTTTCCCAAGGTGTTGTAATTTCTTTTTGCTAACAATAATCTTTTNATGTAGTTTCCTTTCAGAAACAGTTCTTTCATTAGTTTCCGGACAGTGCTTAAGAAGAATTCATACCACTTAAAAAGTATTTAAAACCTCTTTTCCCAAGGTGTTGTAATTTCTTTTTTCTAAAAATAATCTATTTTTTTTTTTTTTTTGTTCGTAATCAAAAATCGTTCTGACTTTTCTCAACTCTCTGCAAAATATTCTTGAGCAAAAAGGTGCTGGTGTAGAGACTTCTTGTACATACCATGTTAATAAAACAAATGTTTAGATTCTGTCTTTTTAGAGCATTCCTATTCTGCAGGTGAATACGAGTTTAATGAATGCTGTCCTCAAAAACTGCATGCTGATTTATTGTAACAATAATCACTCTATCACTTTAAGCCCCCTTATTTTTGTTTTGTTTAAATGTGCCTGCTGAGTAGTTTATCTGTGGTTTGTTCCATATAGTCAAATCACTCTTGCTGATACGCACTTTCTACATAGCAACGGGGAAATCCTTTGTGAAGCTAACAGAGACAGAGATTTAACAGACAGGCAGTAGCAGAATGTGAAACCACTTCTAATTCTGGCAGTGTGCTTGACTGTTTAATCTTCATCTTGGAGGTACTGTCCTACCTCAAGGGCAGATCATGGTTGATGTAACCTGAAGAAAATAGTAAAACCTTAGATTGGCTATGATAGGAGAGTTGGGAAATACCTTTGTATGAAGGCAGGAAAGAAATGCTTGTCAATCTTGTTGACATTTTATAACATCTTGTTCAGACAGGCTAGTTTTGAATCACTGGGGTGTCTTCAGATTTAAAACACAGTGGAAGTGAATTTAGGCACAGTTGGTTTTGGTTGGTTGGTTGGGCTTTTTTTGGCAGCATAGTTTGTATTAAGTTGTTTCTCGCTTTGAGGGGTGTTGCCACACAATAGGCTTTGTATATTTTTATTCTTTGGTATTTTCATATATTATCTTATTCTGTAACGTTAACTAGCTGAAATGTTTCTTTTTTCTCGCATTTGTCTTTCCTATTTAAATTTGAGATAATTCTGACATCAGTACTGCTCCTGGCTAACCTTACAGGTTTGCAAATTTCCCGTATCATTCCTTTTAAGATAGACCATCTTGTCTCAGCAGAAGTGGTTTCTCCTTCTAGTCAGGACTAGTTTATAATGCCTGATTCTTTCTTTTAAGTGTCTGAATTGTTGAGGGGAGCCAGGATGACCTTCTCTGTTAGTGCTGGTAAGGGCTTTGTGCTTAGCCTTCTACATTTGCCTCACCTGATGTTAGGGATTTATGTGCTTATTTTTGCATTTCTGTGGCTCAACTTCTGCTTCATTCAGTCACCTGCTTTGATGAAATAATATTTTAGCCTTCTGCTTCTTGGACTCTGTCTAAATGAAAGGTTACTTGTGACACTCAAGCTAAGCTGTTTTGTCTGTGGATCAAAATCATTCTGTATTACTGCCCCTCTGTTTTGTATAGACAGGCAATTTGGAGAGGATTCTGAGACCGAAGAGGTGTATGCATGCGATGTGCACTCATCCTTTCTTTGCCTCTTCTATGGTGGTTTCTTTTAATTGTCACAAATTTAATGCTTACTGCCTCAAGTTCTTGGTCTGCAAGATGTTAGTAGGAATGTCTATGAAGTTTCCTTCTGTTCTCTTTCTGTTCTTACTTCCCTTCTTCTTTCTTTTTTTTTAAATGGACCTCCTTTCAAGCCAATTCCTGGTCTAAGCCCTGACTTGTGAGGTTGTGTCTTCTATAAGCTCCTGACTGCTAAAAGTTCTCTGTGATTCTTTGGTTATTATCTGTTGGTTTGATTTTTTTTTTCCCCTAACGCATTTTGTGACTAAGAAATTATTCCTCAAAGACTTTTTCGGTGTTGGTGAGCTCAAAATATTGGCAATTTATCCTTTTTATTTTCTGGAGAAGTGCTGGTTTTCTGACTTTGGAATTTCTTTTTGGCAATCTTTAATCTATTGTGAGGAACTGAGAGATGACTTGAAGCTCACAATATGTCCAGGGGATAGGAGAATAGAACAAAGTGAATCTTCAAGATTGAGATTGTCCATCTCTTTATATGGGTTAATCTTTCTATGGATAAATCTTTGTTTGGATACCTGCTCTTGTGAAAGACGGAAATTAGTGACTCAACAGTGATCCTGTCTAGTCCTGTGTCCCCACTAAAAGTTGGAAGAGTCAGCAGAATGCTGAATCTTGAGTTTACCAAAAGTGGGTTTTACCTTCTACGTAGTTTGTGCTGAATACCTCTCATGCCTCTCCAAAGCTGCTGTGAGCCCTTACTCCCAGCTTTTTGAATACACAGTTGTGCCGGAGCTCGCAGTCTTCTGAGTCTTGGATTATGATTTCTCAGAGCAGAGCTCCAGCAACACACAGCAACCAGAAACAACCAGCCCAACCTTGGCTCCTCCCAGGGCTAGATTTATAGGGCTTGTGCCCGCCCTGCAGCTACAGCTGTTTGTAGGAGGTTAACAAGCACTGTAGGTTGAGGTGGCCTGAACTCTATTTGAATAACAATTGAGTTCAGGTGTTGAGTCCGGTCTTGAGTGAGAGCTTGGCTAGTGCACTCCATCAGGGTTTAAATACTTATTACTACACACAGTGCTGATTGGTTTTCTTCAGTCAACAGTAAAAACTTCCCTAAATTAAGGGCTGTGGTTCTCAGAATCTGGTAATATGCATTCTCAGAGAAATTTTTAAATGAAATTTGACAATGATTCTAGCTCAAAACAAAAACTACCCCACCTACCTTCCCCAAATAAAAAACAGAGGGAGATGAGAGGCAGGGAAGAAGAAAATTTCTGTTTCAGCCTCTTCATCTGGTCATCTGTGGGATTTGGGGAAGATGCATATTCTCGTGCTGAGCAATTTGTTAGTTTTATGATAGCCTTTTCTAAGGCATTGGAAGGAATGTGGAGAATGGAGGACAGTGGTATCAGTGTTCTTAGTTGTTTGCCTGGTCTCTGGTTCATGTGACTGAATTCAGTTTGATTGGTAGATCAAGAATATGTTTTTTTCTGAGATCAGACTGTCAGGCCTGTGTTGCTTCCTTCATTTCCACTATGCTGGGAGGTGGTTTGCCTGTGAGCAGGGAATTTTACCTGCTCTGCATCCTAAATGTGGAGCTCAGGTGTCTGTAATAGCCTCATACTGTCAACTCTCTGTAGCATTTGGTTGAGGCACCTGGTGGCTGAAGTAATTTAGCATAACTGAGGTCTCAGGGTCTGTTTTGTAGTAATGTTTGAATAAAATTAATACCATACATGTTAATGATTTGAAAATTCTGGTGATCATTTAGATCTTTAAACGACGCATATTTGCACTTTTTTTGAAAATTAGTACCAGAAGCAGTGGCAATACTTGTTGTAAGCAAATTACTCTTGTAGACATGGTCTGTTTTTCTTCCTGAGTCCCAGTCATTATTTTGGCTTATGCCTGTGCATTGCTAATTTGACTGTTTCATACCACATTCTGTAAAATTTGTGTCTGCTTCAGTTGTCTTGCTGCATGACTGGCCATAAGAAACATGTCCTACAGAGCTATTTCACAAAGATTGTGTGCTTCTATACCATGTGGATATTGCCTGAGGGCTTAACACACTGTGATTGCAAAGCAATGTTTGCTTATTAAAACTCAGAAGAGTTTGTCACTCACAGTGTGTATGGTTTCATGCAAAGTTACTGAGAAAAATCCTGGTATGCATTAGAGAGTGATTATAAACCACTCAGTTCCTATCTGAGGAATTCTTGTGATTGCTCCCTCCCTTCCAGGACTGTGGGTTTAGATACTGTAAGACTGTGTGGTCCTTCTCTGCCCTTGTTTTTCAAGTGGACATTCAGCTATTAAACATGATGTTAGTTTATTTTTCATGATGTCTCCAAGCCTCTTCCAGAAAATCATGGAGAATTTAAAAGAAGCAAATATTCTGTTCTCCTTAAATTTTACTGGCGTTTCGCAAAAAAACCTTGCAGACTAGTCTTCTCCATTACCCAGCACTGTCTAGCAAGAGCCTACATTACCAATGGTTATTTATCTTAACTTTAGCTGCTAGTAGTAGCTTGTTTCTTCCCGGTCAGGAGAGTGAGAAACAGCTGCAGTTCCTGGATGTAGGTGTCACTTGTCCTGAACTGGCTGAGCTGTTGCGAGCTAAAGGTAGATGATTCTTCCCTGGACAATATAAGTGCTTCAGTAGCTACTGGGAATTGTGTGATTCAAATCTTAATTGATATTATTGAATCTGTTGACTGGCAGACTGTGGGCATAAAAATTAATATTAAAATACTGTTTTGTCAGATGCCAAATGAGTTGGTACACAGAAATTAAACAGACTGTATCATAAGTTTGTGATATTAATACATTATTTGAAAGATGTAATTCAATACAGCAAGTGGACTCTTGGGAATTGACATTGAATTGAATGTCATAGAAATATAGTCTGACACAGTCTTGGTGTGTATACCAGTTTAATTGTAAATCAATGTAGTTGTCTAAACTGCACATGAAGAGATTTCCTAGATACCAGTGCAAAGGAGGAAGTTAATGAAACCCAGAAACTGGGTATGGTGCAATTAAAAAGAGAATAGATTAGCTGGGTTGCAAAGGGGAGGTCTGTACCCACTTGGCAATTAAGTGCTTCATGTTTTAGTGAATTTGAAATAAATAACTAGTGCAGCATGAATGCATGTTGAACGAAACAGCTACATGTGAAGACTGGAACAGAGGGATTGTATGTAACTTAGCAAAATAGTTTGTACGTGTTAGCTTCACATGCAAACTGAGAAGCGACAAAGCTGTAACAATTAGTGAAGTGGACTGCCATGACTGGATAAAGCTTACTGGTCCTTTCTTTTCTTTGGAAAAGAAGCAAACATGGGTGCTAGAAACAGTATAGTGATGCAGTTTGAGAAATAACTGGTTTTGCTTTACCTAAAGCATGACAGAGGTCTTTTTTCATCTCTTCTCCAAAAATGCTAAGGAAATAAAATACCTCCAGCTCTGTTTAAAAACAAAAAACCTGACAATTTTTAAATCTTTAAAATTTTAAATCTTTTAAATTTTTAAATCTTTATAAATCTAAGAAATTCTGATTTCAGAGGCCACTGCAGAATTTGGGACTCTTTTCGTAGAATGATGATATTAAAGAGGAAAACTAATTTTTGTAGAGGGTTGCAGATTTTTTTGTAGTATGTAGTGGAGCTTGATGCTATAAGATTGTGCTGGAGTTTTAATTGCATTTGAAGGGCTAAATGTTTATATGGGTATTAAATTATATTTGCCGTGAACAGCAGATATTTTTAGAGAAGACATTAAAGGTGAGGTTTTCACAAGGTAATCTACAGACAGTATTTCAGGTGCTGTTTCACATGCATACTTCAACTCTCTTTTGTACATTTTCTCTTAGCAGCCACTGGCAGACATAGAATCACAGAATCAGTTAGGCTGGAAAAGACCTCTGAGATCATAGAGTCCAATCACTACCTTGGCAACTAGACCATGGCACTAAGTGCCCAAGTCTTTTTTAAACAAACACTTCCAGGGATGGTGACTCTGCCACCTCCTTGGGCAGGCTTTTTCAAAGCTTGACAACCCTTTCTGTGCAGTAATTCCTCCTAATGTCCAACCTGAACTTGCCTGGTGTAGCTTGAGACTATGTCCTCTTGTCCTGGAAATTTATATGGAAATTTGTGGTTTACTCTTCTTACTAAAACAGTGTGTAAATGTCTGTTCCTAAAAAGAATCAGCTTTTGTGAAGTTGCAGTCTATTTATACTTGCTTAGCCCTGTTAGCATTTTCTACTCACTCCTGAAGGTTCTGTCCTAGGAAAGAACACAGTATTAAAAAGAGTAATTAATCCTGCCTCCCCTTTGACAGATATACCTATTAGTAAACACAGCCCAATTTTAACACATAATCAGCCTTAACCTTCTGGTTATGATCCAATGCTGAAGATACAGAAGGACTTTTACAGCAGTGTCTTTGTAACTGGCAGATGAGTGTGGGATGTTCTGGTACTGACGACAAAAAACACTGCCCTGTCAGTATGCTGGAATCTAAGTTCTTCTTCATTAACATCTAAAGCTATGGTCATAGGCACCTTTAACCTGCCTGGAATGGATGGAGAGAAACGTGGTTGCCTGTCTCAGCTGCTAGAAGATAGTTTGAGTGCTCCTGTATCTGCTCAAGTACAAGTCACCCAGTTCATTTTAAAGCACTGTCTTTCAAAATTTATGTATTGTCTCTTTCCAGGCTAACAAGTGGAGATTCCTCACATAGTCCATTAAATATGATGTATAAGTGACATTCTCCCTCAGAAGACCAATACATCAAACTCTTCCAGACCATTCAAAACTTATCCATGCCATTTTAGAAACAGGAGACATTAGAACTACCTGGTTGCAAAGCCAGGCTATCACAGATTGGGAAATATACAAGCAAGATAATCCTGCCTAATTTGCCTTCTGTGTTTCATGTGTGTTTTGGTATAGCCTTTCATTACCTAACATTGCTTTGTTTTCCTTCTTCCTTTCCCCATTGAACCCATGAGTCATTCATTGCACAGGATGGGTGGTGGTAATTTAATTATCTGCTGCTAACAATTGTGGAGAAAAACCGAGTTGGATGTTGTTGCCTCAAATTCTTTTTTGCTGTTTGTTCTGAAGGTAGAATTAGAACACAAAGATGGCCATATTACGTCAGTTCAAATACACTGCGTGACCAGCAACATGTTTTACAATAGCCATTAACAAATACCTATGAAGGTGTAAGAACAGGAAATCTGTATGCACTAATGTTGCTTCATACCTTAAGAGTTCGCAACTCTTTCAAGCACAGGAGATTTTGGAGTTAGTTGTGGCTTATGTTCTTTTATCATGAGTAGATTTTCATCTCTGAATATGTCCCGCTTCTTCATGAAGTCAAGAAACATACACAGTCTCTGTTGCAAATGAGCTGGTGGTTCTTTGGGTGAAGTACCAGTTCCACAATGAACCCCTCACACCCTTCTGAGGTTGCCTCTGATGAGCTGGATTCAATGGCTCATAATCCTTGTACTGGAAGACATGGTGTGCAGTTGTACCACCACCCTCTAGAACCTACCTAAACCTTCATAAATTTGTCAGACCTCTCTAAAACACTCTTTTTCAGAATGAGGAAACAAAGATTGCTTAGGTTTAAGATTGCTTGAAGGAAAAGTTATCCCGTATTTTGACCATCCTTTTTTGTCCTTTTAGGAGCTTTTTCTATTTCTGTTAACATTTTTGATTTAAAGGGAATAAAAAATACAGTCTTAAGTGTAAACATGGTTAAATTGAAACACAGATTTATACAATGGCTTGATGATGTTCCTGTCCTTAATTCTAACACTTAGCTAATTTTTTTTTGTTAAGGACTAAACTCCTGTTTTCAAAGGATTGTCATAACCCCAGATCTCTTTACTGAGCAATAGACCATATAAACTTATTAGAACTGCTGGGTTTTTTTCCATACATGTAGATCACTTTATTTGTTGAATGTCACCTTTCATTCTGATGGCTGTTCAGTTTCACATTGTCTCTCCATGAATCTTTACCCTGTACTGTTTTGAGTAACTGGATGTTTCTTGCTGCTTGCCTTTGCCACAGCAGATCCATCACAGTTCCTTGAGAAATTTTGTAAGTGGCCTCCCTACACTGCAGACTAGGCCCTCTGTTTCCTGGCACTTAACCAATTACTCATTCATACAAGGCTTTTCTTTTTCTATCATGATGACTTGGGTTTCTTCAGTTTTGGAAGAATTTTGTAGAAAGCTTACTGAAAATACACCTTGGCTATGATTTTGTGGGTCTTTCTGTGGCAGTCGTGGCTACTATCAGGATACCTCACAAATGCTGAATTTTATTTATTCACATTGTCAAACGTCTTCAGTTATGGAACAGAGTATAAGGTAGCCGAAGTCTCAACTGTGTAATAACTTACTGCCCAATTTCGGACTCACTCATTTTTTTTTCTCTCAGACTCAGTTTTTTCCCCAGAATTCTCATCCTCATAGAACATGCCATCATTTCTGGTACATGTCCATAATGCTGACTGTAGCAATGACTGGTTCTTCTCTAAGTCACACTCCAGCTAAATCATACTCCTGTTGGGTATCTAAAATAGTATCTATCTTTGAAATGTGTAAGTGTTCTAACAGAGCCACTCCGTGGCAGAAGTGATAGAATTACATGTACCAAGCTGGCAGTCTTCTGCTTGTAATGAGAAAATCTCTTGCCTTGTTCAAATTTCTGGAACAAACGATGTTGCATAGTTTATACATTTGTAAAACAGACTAAATTTGCTGTAATTTGTCCTGTGTAGCTCAAGGATTGTTGCAGTGCCTTTGTCTTCACTGTCAAAAGACATAAGGAGGGTAAATAAACATCATTACCAGAGACATTTCTTTGTCACCTCAGATCTGAGGTTGGTGTTTATGACGCCAGCTGGTCCTCTGGCACCATCCAGCATTGTATGGTGTACAGAGAATACAGCAAAGGCCAGCAATGCACTTATTGATCCATGTAATGATATGTGACAGCAATGTGATAGCAAATTACTTTTCAGCTTTATTCACTGTACTCATGTACTTTTCCCAGGATTTGTGTGCAAATGCTGTGTAAATGATTTGTTTTCTTGCATTTTGAATCTTCATTTTCTGAGAGAATTAAAACCCCTGCAAGTTATGTTTAAATTTCTGGGGAGCTGAAAATAAAACAATGTACAACAGGAAAGAGCATGGAAAATTCCCATTATCCCACTGTTTTATTGCTGTGGAAAAGTCTGGCTTGGAAAGAGGAGGTTTATGCACATAGAATTTTATTCCTATCCGGCACAGAATTGGATTTGATCACCATGTCCTGACATTGTGAAAGGAGGTCTTGTGTTCCCCAGCATTTGTTGGTAGTCAGCACATGCTGGGGTGTACCCTAAAGGTCGTGGAACCCCACCAGTCAAGAGGTTTCTGTCTACCAGCTGCAAGGGAATGATAAATTAAGCCTGAACGTGAGAGCATATATTTGTCAGTAGATAATAAAATTTGTTAGTAGGTATAGTTGTCTGGCCTACTGCTACTGTCATGCAGGAGGTAGGAGGCAGAGCGTAAGGGAACAAGTAGGAAAAAGGAAGTAGGAAAATGGGGATTTCCTTCAACCAGTAGCCATCCTCTCATGCTTCTGCATTTCCCCAGGTGAAATCTAGAAGTAGTTTTAGGATCTTTATTAACATTGTAGAGTGTGTTAAGACTGCTACCATTCCAGTATTGCCATATATAAAGCTGTTTTTCCACATACACACCTGTAGTTCATCATCAGTGTATTTAGAGTACCTGAAATACTTAGTGAAGCTAGCAAAGAAAACAGTAATGGAAGAAAAACAGTGGGAGAAGGGAAAAATAGATCAGTAGATTTAGAGAGTATATGTGGTAGACTGATTTGTAGGAGTGATCATGTTTGTATCTGTACACTTCTTTTTTTTTCCCCTTCCCTCCTGTTGCTTGCATATCTTGTTTTTTCCATTGGCAAAACAGTGCAGTCTACAAAAGGTGGCTTTTAGGATCTTTTAGTATAGGCCACATAGCTACAGCAGGAAAACCAGTTAATTGTGTAGACTTTGTGCAACTATGGAAGGAGACAGCCTTTCTGTTGGGTCTTAACATGTTGACTTCTTGCAATGTTTTATATGTAATTACTAATTCAGCTGAGCAGAATTGTAAATTCATGTGTAGATAGAGATTTATCTGAGTGAAGAACAGGAAGATCAAATGCTAAATTTTATTTCTCATTTCCTTCCCTAGTAGTTCTCATTTTCCAGTGGCACCTTTTTTAGCCCAGAGTGCGATGGATGTAGGTTATGTAGTGTACTTTAGTGTGGATAGAGCTCAAGATGATGATGCACAAGTGGGGCCGATCAGTTACTATAGCTCTGCTTCTGGATGTTGGACCTGCAGAGTCTTGCGGTTAATAACCAGATGAGATGGTGATTGTTCCAAGCTTTGGCAATCTGTGTAACAGTGTCTAGTGTGGGTTGGTAACACAATGCCCAAGAGTTGGTAAACCTGAGTTATCAGTAACTAAACTTGTGTGGTAGCCATTCCTCTTTGTGAGCCTTCCTCAAACTGTTTAAGATTTGACTGTTATGGAAATGATAGGTTGGCATTTTCAAAGCTATTCTTAATAATGGTTGGTATTTACGCAGTCCCTTCCACTTGGTCTTCAAAATATGAGACTCCTGTAATTTACAGTCATGTTGGAAACTTTTGACTGTTTTGCACAACCCCTTGTCTGACTATTCTACAGCATGTGCTGTGCCCTCTCAAAGCCTTCCCCCCTCCTAGGGAGACTGGAGGATTAACACCTATTTCATACACCACTTCTCATGTGAAGAACTTAGTAGCATGTACAAAGTTTTAATCAGTTTACTTATACAAGAATCAACTCCTCCGTTCAGTAATCTCTGTAACGAGGACTACACACAGCAGATCTTTTTAAAAGCAAACATCAGGGTTTTGCTATTGACTGGTGGGTTTGGGGAAACTCACACGTTCTGCGGTGTTTTTTTTAAGAATTATGATGTAACTCTTGCTTCAGCATTGGGAATTTTGTTTGCTAACGCAGGGACTCTGTCATCACTCTGCATGCCAGCAGCACATCTGCTTCCTGTTTTCTGTGATACAGGTGAATGCAGGTCTTCTTGTTTCTACTCTGCCTGTGAAAAGTTCTGGAACTGACTTTTTTCCTCCCCATTTTAAAGAGGGTATTTAGTTTTGGTTTCAAAAAAACCTGCATGCTTTGTGTCCAGTACCGATTTTCTTGAATTTGTTTTTATGCTGGCTGCAGGTAGAGCAGCTCTGAGCTTGTTCACACAACTTAGTTTTGTCACTGTATTACCTGCTTGAAGAGTCACGCAGTTCTTTCTATACTTCTGATGACTATATGTAATGGGCAGTGTAATGTTTCTTATGAAAGTGCATCCTCCCTCTCCAAAAACATGGAAGATGATACCATGCAGGCTTGGGGATTGAAATTAGTATGTTTTTCACTTTTCTGTGTTTTTCTTCCATGACAGTAGGTTTGAATAGGTGCTGTCATCTTATAGATTGGATTTGTAGGAATTTGGTCACCCACTAAATTAACAAGATTAATGTAAACGAAAAGTTAAAGAGCGCACTAGACTTTCAGTTTTGTGTTGCAGCTTACCAGCACTGGAGACGGACACTACAGCTAAGGATGGAAAAGTCTTGGGTCTGACTTTCTTCTCAAAACAGAGTCAGCAAAGATGTCAGACCACATGGCTCAAGGCTTTTGCAGTCTGTCTTTAAAACTTCCAAGAGCAGGGACCACACAGCACTTCTGGGCAACCTGCACCACGGCTGCACTGTTGCTACAGAAGAAAAGTTTCCCTTTATCTCCAGTTTGGACTTGTTGTCTTTCAGCTTGTGTCTGTTGTATGTCCTTCAGCCACCATGACACAGCCTGGCTCTTTCTTGTCAGTGACCTGTCTGTAGGCAGAAGAGGGCTGCTCTGAGGTGCCCTTGAAGCCTTCCATTCTCCAGGCTGAGGCAGCCCTGTCCCTCAGGGTCCCCTTACTGTGCAGATGCTCTGGTCCCTAGTATCCTGGTGGGCCTGTGCTGGGCTCACACCAGTTTGGCAGTGGGAGTCTTGTAGTGGGGAGCCCAAACCGAGAACTCAGTGTTTATCTTGGTCTTGTCTAAAAACTACTGAATCGAGGGGGAACCATCACTTTCCTCCATTGTGCCCATACTACTGTAGTGATGGATACTACTACCCTTCTTTGTTGCCAGCTCCAAGGCCTTTTCTACAGAGCTGCTGCCTAGGCAGGCCATGTCTAGCCTGCCTTGCTGCCTGAGGCTCTGATTTCCCAGGGGCAGGGCTTTTCTCCATGCTGAGCTGCACAGGGCCCCCCCCACCTTCCTCCACTCTACCCAGGTCCCTCTGGATGGCAGCCAAGCTCTCCAGAGCATTGGCTTTTCCCCCCAGTTTGATGCCATCTGCAAACTTGACAAGCGTGACTTCTCCCATGCCACTGATGAAGGACAGGTCACTGATTTTGCTTCTGCAGTTCTCCACTTCATTACTGCACTCCTGGTAGAGTACAAGACATTACCTGCTGCCTCTAAGCCAATCATCCAGTCCATTTTTACCCATCCTAAGTTGTCTGCTTAAGACTGTAATGCTTTTCCTTTTGTAGAGATCTTGCTCTGTGACTTTCCCAGGGACCAAATCTACACTGATAACCCTGTAGGTCCCTGGTTGGTTCTTCTGGGGTTTTTTTGAAGATGGCATGACATTGGCATTGCTTGGGATCTTTCCCCCTGCCCCCATCTCAGCCACCACTGAGATCAGCCAGCACCATCTTTGGGTGTAGCCTTTCTATGGGCCACAGTCTCTCACACAACACCTTACCATCCTCTCACACTGCTGGAAATTCTCCTTGTGAACAGTCTGTGGGTGATCTTTTTGGCATAGTAGTGAGGACAGCAGTTCTTCTGAAAGGGAAGGGAATGTGTCTGAAACCTGTAGCGTGGCAGAAGCAGCAGCTAAAGCACAGGAAAGAGGCAAGCTTCAAGTATTGAAGCTTCATTGATTTTTTTAGTCTATTTTCTAACCACTTCTTATATTCCCTCAGCATTGTTATAATCTTTAAAGAATGTACCTGAACATGATTTAGGTGTGTAGCTGGTTCAGATATACACAATACTTCATTGTTGGGTATAAGTAAAAGTCAAGGTGGTTATTGGATTTTTCAGACTTCTTGTGGGAAGAAATCTTTGTATCTTCTGTGGTTTTCTGATACTGACAGGTAAGACCCAAGAGACTGGATAAGTATTTTTAAAAGATGTTAATGAAACTTGCCCACTTTCCTTCTGAGTTAATTGAATGATAAGTGTTTCCTCTAGTATATACAGTATGTAGGTTTGCATGATTGTCTTGCATTTTCTGAACTGGGTTAAACTGAATCTCTGTAGTTGGTTTTAGAATTCCCTGTGTTATGGATGAGGCTTTGAGTTACAGATCTGTTTTGTTAGGAAGAGCTGGGAGACAGCAGCACCAGAAAATTACTTAACAACCTGTTTAGCAAACAGTATTTTGCAGATTAAAAAGCTGTACGCTGCAAACACACTCAGCAAAGGTACAGAGGGAATTCAGCAGGTGAGGCTTTGCCTCGCTACCAGCCCTGTCTTCCAGAAAAGTCGGCGGCAGTTTGGTAGCAGACCACTGAGACTGCAGCTCACAAGGGTTATCAATTAAATGTATTTTTATGGAGGTTTGTTTAAAGTCTGTTGTATACCACCACACCCACCTTCCCCGCCAAAAAAAAAGCCCCAAACCCACAAAAAACCAAATAAGAAAACGAAAGTATTTTTCTTTCGAACCTCAATTCCTGCGGCGTGTGTTGCCCCCGCTCCACCCCATCCCGCGCCCGGTTCCCTGGGTGGTGAAGCAGCAAGGAGTGCGAAAGCCGCAGCGGCAGAACAGAAGCGCCCTGCGCGCCGCGGCGGTGCCTGTGCGGCGGCGGTNCTGCTGCTGCTGCTGCTGGGAAGCGTTCGGAGTCGCGGCTAAGGGGGGGGATTCGTGTTTCAGCGAAGAGCTGTCATGGCACGTTGTTGTGAAAACGCTGCTTGCAGTCTTAGTTTCAAGCTGTAGTTTAAGCCCTCATCCTGCTGAGGATGAACAAATTTTAGATCCCTGCCAAAAGGGAGGGTGTGACCGAAGGTTCTGTTATGAGGAGAAGGCTGAGAAGAGACTGGGACAAGTTTAGGAATTCTGAAGCCGAGGGGATGAGGGGAGTGAGTGTGTGTGGTGTGAGGTGAGAGAGCTGATTTTGTTTAGGCTTTTTTTCCCCACTGTTTTCCCTGCTATTATCATGCCTTTGGTGCAATACAGGATAGTCCCATGACTTGTGAGCATCTGAAGCAGTTACTGGGAGATTTTGTGGTCTGAGGCACAGGACAGAGCAGTGAATAGCGCTTGAAACTGGTGAACCTGTACATTAAGGAGAACAGGGATGGCCCGACCCTGTGTGTACAAAACTACAGAGAGCCTACAAGGCTGGCAATGGCAGTCAGGACTGCAGAAAGGGAGAGTTAAGTCTGAGTGTGAGAGCTGATTTGGAGTAGTTGTCTTGGGGTGTGTGAAATGGTACACTGTAGCACCTCATGGTAAACAAACACTTCCTGCACTGTGGAAGTTTTGGGGTGAGTGAGTGCCTGAGCCTGACACCTGGGAGACATGGGGGTAGCAGGAAATGAGCAGTGTACTAGTATCAGGGCAGAGGGATGTAAAATGTAAGAACAGAAAGGCGACATTTCTACTTGCAGCCCCCAACATTTCTAGGGTTTTGTGGCATGAGAAGCCAAGAGACAAACACCTTCTGCAATGCTGCTACTCTGCAGGAAGAGTGACAATCCACAGCAATCTTCCCCCTTGGCTAAAGTGGGGAGAAAAGGCAGGAAGGAGGATAGTAGGGAGGATCCACAGTGCTCTATTTTGTGTGCACATCTCCTGCAAGTCTCTGCCACTGTTAGGCTCTGTGTGGTTTGCCTTAGCTTTTTTGTGTTTGGGTTTTTAAAACTTGATTTTTGTAAAAACAAACCATTTCTGGGCATCTGAGTAATACACGGTAGAACTGTTACTCCCTGTAGCATTTGTGCAGGAGATAAGAACATAAAAACTGTCATACTTCGTACCTGAGATTCAGCTGGGGTCTCCAGCATTCAGTAAAAACATAAAAAACTCCCCATATGAACTCATGAAAGTCTGAGGATTTTTCACGGTACATAATGGTTAAATTTGGGGTTTAAACATTTTATGTTCCTTACAATCTGTTTGTCTTTTTCCTAGCATTGCAGCTCTTTAAGTGTGTTTGCTGCTCGGTAAATAGGTCGAACCTATTTGGTTCTTGTCAATTACTGGATTCTGTAGTATCTTGTAACAGTGGGGTTTTGCTCTATGGTACATTTTGGGAGGGGGGTCTTTTTATTTTGTTTGTTTGTTTTCAAGTAGCCACTCATTTAGCATACTTACTGTTTTTAAAGTGCATCATCTCCAGGTCATTGTGCAGTTTTCCCTGGAGAAGGAGCTGTACCCATCTTCTGTTTCCAATTGTGGAGTATTTGCAGAAGAGAAAGAGCAGAGTTGTCACTGTGACTTTTCAAGGTAGGGTTGTTTTTACATAGCTAATTCTTTGAAATAGGTGCAAGATTTCTGAGGCAAGCAGAAGTTTCCTGTGACACCTTTATTCCTCTGTTTGCCATTCTGGCATTTCCATTATCTTGACTAAGCTATTAGGCACTCTGAAAAAAGACATGCCAGGAAGACAGATTTGTCTGGTTTGCAAGGAGAACTAGTGTAAATCCCTTCTGGTTAGACAGTTGTGTTATTCATGGGGGCAAATTCTGAATTGTCTCACCTTGGGTCTTGTACTGCAAAGCTCATGAAGAAAGCTGATGAGTGTGAAGAACTCCAGAGGAGAGAGATTCCAGATATATTTGAGAACAAAGAGAGCCTAGAAGAAAACCTCAGGATGCAAACAAACAAGTCAGCACTGAAATCAAGTAGTGACTCCAAATATGAAAGAGCATGGTGTTTATCTGGGCGGAGGTGGGGGGAGAAAAAAAAAGGCAAATGAAGATCAAGAGTTCTTTAACTCTTTAGTTAAGATTTCATTGTTCAACCAGGAATAAGTTTTTAGACTCAAGGGAGTGAGAATTAGCACAAGTATCTAGGAAGTTGTGAGCTAGAGCCTGGAGATCTTGTTTCATCGAGGCACCTGCCTCGTTCATAATGTTATGGACTGCTGTCATGATATTTTTCAAATTCTTTTCTAGGTAAATGTTCAAACGTGTAAAATGAGGGAGTGGTTAGAATGAGACTTTGGGGGGACAGCTGAGCTTCCAGGACCAGTTTGCTGCCAAAAAGGGAATTTTGCGCAGGGGTTTATGGCCCCAACCCCCAGCTTTCTACTTGATCTGACATGGGAGATTAAGTGTGTGGTAGTTGTACTCTCCTGTTTATTTTTCTGCCAGTTTTGCAAGCTGTTTTTTTTTTTCAACCTTATGCGGGGTTTCTGACAGTTCACTGCACATGAGTGGTCTACATGAGGGACCAAATTAGCACCAAGGGCTGATGGCATGCGAGGGGCAGGAATGTGCAGCTCAGAAGGGATGCAGAAAGGGATGAGCCTCTCCTTTTAACATCACTGAGTGCAAGTTGTATCATGACACCTTTTGCTGCATTTCTTTGAATTAATAGAGACTAACAAGTGTCCACTCCATGTTTTGTACTATGGAGGAAACCATGGAGGAAAGGTCATCAACCTTTACTTTCACTGTGAATGCTCTATATAGCACCTCTTACATCATTTCATGAACCAATACAGCGTACTTGTTTGTAGCAGCACTGTAAGCATCTTATTTGCCACATGGTAGTGACGTTTGTATTGGTATTGTTCTCAAGATTTGAAGAAAGTTTTGCAGGATAAGGTTAGTCTTAGAAGTTTTGTAGAAAACAGTGAAAAGACAACTGATACAAAGTAAAGTGATCAAGGGTGTTCTGTTCATATTGTCCTGTTGCTAATGAACACTATACTGAAAAAGAAGTTTCTTAATGGAAATCTTTTTGCTTCTATGAAAGAGAGAAATGAAGTCTTGGGACTTACTTTGAGAGATTATAAAATTATCTGTGGTGGAGACTTCAGAGAATTTGTTCAGCTGCTGAGTGAAAACTTAATTTGCCAACATCAAGTTTCCACAAGCCTTATTCCTTTGTACTTTCTAGGCCTTCTGGGTTTTCCCCACTTGTTGCTTTATCATCTGTTTCTCCTTGCTGTTTTCATTGCCAGTTGTCCCAGAAACAAAGGAAAAGTACAATGTTGAAGATGGAATACTGTAACTCAGAGAAATTTTAATGCTAGAGTTAAAGTGGTCTAAAAATTAAAGCCCAGAAAACTGATCACTTTTTAAAATGGAATTAGTTTTTTTCTGCTTATGCAATTCCTGTATTGATTTTGTAAGCTGCAGTGTTAGCAAAAGGAAATAGTTGGTTTTTCTGCTCTTACAGGGTTGTGGTGTTTCTGGCCTTGCAGTTCTTTCATACCTTGTTGGATGACTCAGTAATCTCTTCTGACTCCATCTTGGCCCTGTGTTTTTCTGATAATCTTTATTTAACTCCTCTAACTTCTAACAAAAGTCTTATCAGAGTATATTAAATATTCAGACAGTACTCTTAAAATTGTACTGTTAGTCCTGAATGAGAGTGGGTTGGTCTTCATGAGGCTTCCACAAATGCTCATGCACTTCTGGCACTTACCAAATAAGTCTTGCCTGAATGTTAAATACTTTTTCTTGTTCATGTGAAGCTGATGCTCTATTTGTATTAGACTTAGAAGCGTCTGGTCCAAATCAGTATGTTAGCCAAGACAGCACTCCAATGCCAACTTTGCATTGCCTGGTTCAATATAAGTCGCTGAGAAGTTCTTGTAAGCTTTTCTTTCAGTTTGGCTTCGTGCTCAAAGGAGGAGGTGTTGGCTTGAAATGTGCTGTTGTGTCTAAGAGACCTGCATCATCAGTCATCAAGACACAAATTTTGTAAGAAATTTGTGCCAAATTTTGTTCACAGATGTCCTCTATCATACTTCTGGGCATTACTATTTGTGTTTTTATAGATCATGAATTAGTTCTCGGTCTTTTAATCTTGCCATACTCCAGAAATTGCTACACGTGGTAGCTGAAGGATATTCTGTGGCATTAATGTGTGCTAAAGAATTCCTAAATAGTGAAATAAAACTGTGCAAGGTAGGAGCATACATCTTCTATCTGCAAAGTGTTACCTGAAACAGAAACAATTTATCGTTACTGGGAACAATTTATCATATTTAAGGTTTGCTGTGGAAAAAGTGTGCCGTGTATGATTTTTATATGCAAGTTATTAAATGTAAACCGAATTTCCAGGGGGAGCTTTCTTAGAATACTGTATTGTCTATTTAGCCACATCTGTTTCATTTTGCAGTCCTTTGGAGAGGGCTGACATTTGTGTTGTGGCTTATTGAGAGTTTCAGGCCAGGTAGAATTTGTTTGTTTTATTTTCTTTTTATCCATGTTGGCTCAATTTAAACTCAGATTTATCTCATTTTTAAGGCTGTCTTTTGTTTATGCCTGTTTGACTCATGAGAACATCTCCAAGACTCCTACAGGCCTTATGTAGTTCAAAATCATTCCAGACTTTTTTAACTAATATGTTCTGAATTTGACCTGAAAACATTAGAAATTACTTTCTGTGGGGTTTTTTTCAGTCTGCATTTTTTTTTTAATTCCCACACTGTGCTTCGTACAAACTTGATATTAATAACGTAACAAACTACAAAGCTGTTGACATCTTATGTTTTCATTGCTAGCAAGTATTGTTTGCCTAAGATTTATCTCCTGAGAGGAGAAGGGATTGCTTTAGAGAAATATGCTTGCCTTCACTAGCCTAACAATTGGTAATCTGTTCCAGTGTGGGTGTGTATGCACACTCTTCTCTGAAATGTTTCCTCAGTCGTTAGGTTCCCTATAGTAAGTTCCCATATGGGAAAAGGAAGTGTGGTTTCAGCAGAAACTGATCTTTTTCTGAATGACAATTTTGGTGTCTTTCTTTTAAACTCACCGCACTTAGTATGAATTTCCTCTACTGCATTGGTTTGAATAAAGGCTGTCTAAACTACCACGTGGCCATCTACAGACACCATTTTAATTCTTGAGTCAGTGCAGACTTTACAAATCTCTTTATATGGACACATAGACTATTTTTGAATCTAAATAGAAAAAAATACAGTTTGTTACTTCTCAAAATTGAGTAAATAAAAGCTGTTAAAGTCAAACTGCTCTCTGTATTAGGAGCTGGTTTTGCTTGCTTCACTGACCAAATTGCTGCTGGTGTTTGGTTCACTGACCTCTAGTCGGAGATGGGCACATCTGTTAAAATCATAGGGATGCAATACATGTGACCAGCAGCATAAATTTGCCTGGAGAACCTTACATTAGATGTGAGAGGTGAACAACGCATCTTAATTTTGGCACCTGAAGTTCTTTGGAGTGATGCTTGCAAGCAAAACTGAATTTCTTCCATGGAAATCTAGATGTATTTTCTGTGGAATTTGGTGAGATGCACCAAACATGGAGCAAGAATTTAAAGTTTACAAAAAGCTTTCTGAAGCAGACAGCCAGATGAAATACTCTGAAGTCAATATGTTCTGTCTTTCAGTTCTGTTCTCCAGACTTAGTCCATTTGACACATGGGAGTGAATGAGCAAAATGCTTCCTCATTTGTGTCCAGCTGCAGGGACAAAGGAACATGCTGTGTCCTCTCAGCTGTAGCAGTAGTGGCCACCTTACTTTTAACATCTGTAGATCTCCTTTCTTTTTTTAACCCATGCCTGTAGCTGTCTTCGTATCTATAGCAGGGAGGGAAAGTGAGAATTACAAAAGGGTGGTGTTGTTCCCCCCTCTGCCTCCTTTCTTTGTCCTCTTGCAGAAGTGATTTCTGCTTCTGCATATTGATGTTCCTGTGACAGGCTAGGTAAGCAGGAAACCTCTTCTGCTGCTGTGTCCCACAGAACATCCTATGGAAAGGTTTGCTTTTCTTCTTGGGCCTGACATGCACCAGAGTCCTCCTGAAAGAGGTATTCTCTCTGCATTGAAAAGATTGTGCTGCTGTGTTTTAAATGGGGAATTATGCTGGTTTTGTACTTTATGCTGTTTGTTCTCTCTGAACTCTGTAAGATTAATAAGCCAAAATCAGCCTATAGCAGTTGTAACTTAGTGAACCCTGTGTTGTCCCTGTCAGTTACTTCTCTGAATGTGAGCTGTCTCTGTGTATGAGATGCTTCAGCATAATATGGGCTTCTGTCAGCGCTGTGAAATGTTGAACAGCTCACGATGGCACTGGTGGACCCAAGCATGGAGCTACTCATCTTGAGGATGTGCAGTGTCTTCTCTCTGTTTTAGTAAAGCCATGGTTTCTGGTTGTCCAGACATTATATGCTGGATATTCAAATGAATAGATGTAAATCCGGAAGGGTTTGTTCTGATCAGGTTTATTCATAATAAATCTACAGATATCCTCTAAAACTACAACTACAACACCATTTTGAGGTGAAGGTCGAAAGTTCTAATTCTGATTTGAGTATTTTCAGTAGTAAGTATACTCTGGGCAAGAAGTTCTAGTTTTTAACTACTGCTCCTTTAATGAAGGCCTATGGCATTTTTGATCCTGTTCTGTATGTTTTGAGGAAAATTGCCCTTATCTTTATCTTGTAAAGTGAATTTATGACTTCCTCGATCCCTGAATTATCTGAGATTTTTTTCTGCTCTTTCACCATCCCATTTTAGTGGCTCTTCCCTGACCTCTTTGATTCTATTTTTCTCCATATTGAACACTCTTCTTTGTGAACATCAGGACAAACAGCAGCAGTGCCATGGGATTATTCTTGTGTCAACTGCAGACATCATGGTTTCCTGCTTTTCCAATTTAGCAATTCCCTAATCTCCAAAGCAGACATCAGTCCTTTGAGGCTATGACTGATCCTTATAGATGCCCCATGCAAATTTAATTACCATGCCCCAAAACATTTTCAGAGGCGTTATTTCCAGGGCAGAAAGTACTATCATCTTTTTAGTTTCTAGATAGAAACGTACACAGCTTTGTTTCTTGTTAGCCCTGCCATTCATTGTCTGTGCCCAGAACAGTCAGTGGGGCCTGCCATTTGCTTTCTACAATCTTCTCTCTAAGAAACCCAGTGCGTATTCAGTCACTTTAAACAGGTTTATCTTCCACAGATTCATTCAAGCAGTGTCTCTTTCAAGTTTTGCCATGTTACTGGACACCTAGTAATTTATCGAAAAATTGTGTTTTTTCGTTTTTTATCTATGTTCTTTCACTGTTTCTGATGATCTTGCGCTTCTTTGGGGTGTGTGCTCTTAAATATCAGTCAGTATGGGCTAGGTCCTGTGTGACCACAGTAGAAATGCGTCACTCCGTGAAAGTGCCTTGTTTAAAGGTGTATCCAGGAGCCCATTAAACTTACACAGCTTTAAAAGTGTTTTGTTGGTATTGGATTGTTCTAATAGATTAAGGAAAACACACTCAGTTTGACACTGTAGGATAATACAGAAGACTAAGAATATTACATAAAGACATACTTTTTTACACCCTGTTGAAGAACAGTAGGTCTATTGTCTGTAGACCTGTTGATTTGCATGCATTGTGTAATTTAATTTAATTGATCGTAATCAAATCTTTCATCAGCTATTTCACTACATAAAAATTACTTTTCTTCACAAAATCTTCTTTAGGCTGACAGGCATAATTATTTAGTACATCAAATTTGTCTTTTGTAAATATTGACATAGCAGTTCTGTTCTTGCTGTTCTTGTGAACTTTTCCAGTTCCAGTTTTTCAAACCTTAATGACAGTAAGCATTACCAGTCTAGCCGGTACCTATGCGATCTCTCAGCATGCTTGTATCCAAGCTATCTGTCTTTGCCGATGTAAAAGTGTCCAATTAATAGCTGCTGTTTAACATCATCTTGAGTTACTATTGGAATGGAAACGATTTCATCACCGTCACAAGAATGTTGTTTGCTTTTTCTCAGACAGATGTGTGTACTAAACTTATGCTTTTCTTCAGTATTGTCAGGAATTCTACAGTTTCCATCGAATAATGGATTTTTGTTTTCCCAGAAGTAGAGGACACCTTAAAGACTGTCTAACAATTCTAGCTACTCTCTTCTCTTTCTGTTCTTTTGCAGCTTACATAATTTTCTTTCAGTATTAATTCCCAGAAATCATCTTGTGATGAGGGAACAGCTGATACCCTGTTGATGAAGTGAGATGATTTATTCAGGCTGCCAAAGATGAATTAGTATTTTTTGTGTAAGAAAAATAAAATAGCTGAAGTAATTTTCAGTATGAGCATCCTGTTGGTAACTATTTCTTTGCTACAGTCTGATTTTATTTCTAAATCTAGACAGAGCTAGACCTATGACCTTAGATGTTCAGTTTGGAAAGAGAAAAGCCTTGCTTATGGAGGAACCTGTTTCCTTTTACTGTCTGTAAAGAGCAGTAAAGAATTTAAGTCATTATTGGGCTGCAGATTTATAAGTGACTTACAGTAGGTGTAAAACTGATCACCTTTTTTCAGATATAAAGAGATAGAAAGAGATATATAAAGAGATATAAACTACCAAAAGAAACATCTAGGTTTCAGTTAGAATTTTTTTATTTTCTATCATCAAGATTTTAAATGTCTCTTTACAGGTAGGGCTTACCTTAATTCCTTTGTCATGGTTTAACCCCAGCCAGCAGCCAAGCCCAGGCAGCTGCTCACTTACTGCCCCACCAGTGAGATCAGGGAGAGAATCAGCAGGGTAAAAGCAGGAGAACTCATGGGTTGAGGTACAGACAGTGCAATAGGGAAAACAAAAGCCCTGCACACAAAGGCAAAGCAAACAAGGAATGAATTCACTGCTTCCCATGGGCAGGCAGGTGTTCAGCCATCTCCAGGAGAGCAGGGCCCCGTCACATGTAACAGTGACTTGGGAAGGCAAATGCCATCACTCCAAATGTCCCCCCGTTCCTTCTTTTTCCCCCATTTTATATACTGAGCATGATGTCACATGGTCTGGAATATCCCTTTGGTCAGTTTGGGTCACCTGTCCTGGCTGTGTCTCCTCCCAACCTCCCATGTACCTCCAGCCCCCTCCCCAGCGAGGCAGTCCCTTCAGGCCTTGGCTCTGTGTGAGCCCTGCTCAGCAATAACAAAAATAACTCTGTATTATCAACCCTGTGTTCAGGGTTGAAATCCAAAACAGCCCCACAGCAGCCACTGGGAGGAAAATTAACTCTACCCCAGCAAAAACCAGTATACCCTTGTTTTCCAGTGACTAAAAGTAAAAAAGAGATGTAGCTTATAAGAAAAAGGTAATAATTTGTATATATAAAATCTGAAAGTTGATTTCTGTGTATTCCAAGTAAATTCTTCAGGTTGAATTTGATAGTCTACCAGCTTATATCCTAACATCTGTTTGCAGATCTGTTGGAGAGATGGAATGATTAATGTGGTCAGCACTTCCTGATGAGAACTGTATGAAAATTGAATCTCTTTAGCTTTCCAGTTCAAATAACCATAGGGAGGGTGGCTGGGGTTTGAAGGGACCAATGAGGTCATTTACTTCCACTCCCCTTGGCATGTACACCTTCCACTCAACCTGGTTGCTCAAAGCCCCACCTAGCCTTCTTTTGAATACTTCCAGGGATGGGTCATCCCCCACTTCTCTGGGCAACGTGTTTGAGTGACTCACCAACTCATAGTAAAGAGTTTCTTACTAACCATAAATCTATCCTCTTTCAGTTTGAAGCCATTCCTCCTTCTTCTGTCAGTACATGCCCTTGTCAAAAGTCCTTCTCCAGCTTTCCTGTAGGCCCCTTCAGGAAGGTGCTATAAGGCCTCCCTGGAGCCTTCTCTTCTCTGGACTGAGCAAGTCCAGCTCTCTCAGCCTACCTATAGGATGGGTACTCCAGCCCTCTGAGCACTTTTGTGACCCTTCCTGGGTCTGCTCTAAGAGGGCCATGTCCTTCTTATGTTGGATGTCCCAGAGCTGATGCAGTGCTGCGGGTGGGGTCTCATGAGGGCAGAGCAGAAGAGCAGAATCCTCTCCCTCACCCTGGTGGCCATTTCATTGGATGTAACCCAGGACATGACTGGCTTTTTGGGCTGTGAGTGCACTTCGCTGGGTCATATTGAGCTTTTTGGCTACCAGATGTCCCAAGCTGCTCTCAGTCTATTCTCTGCTCAGCTTGTATTTGTGCTTGAGATTGCCCCAAGCCAGGTGCAGCACCTTGCACTTGGCTTTGTTGAACTTCATGAGGTTTGCACAGGTCCTCTACTCAAGCCTTTCAAGACCCTTCTGGATGGCATCCCTCTCCTCCCGCGTGTTGCCTGCACCACGCTGTTTGGTGTTGTTGACAGACTTGCTGGAGGTACACTTGATCCCACCAAGCATGTTGCCAACACAGATTTTCAGCCAGGCTGGTCCCAATATCGACCCTGAGGAATGTCACTCGTTGCTGTCCACTCGGACACTGGCATCGACCGTGGCTCTTTGTGTGCAGCTATTCAGCCAATTCCTTACCCACTGGATGGTGCATCTATCAAATCCATTCTCTCCAGTTTAGGGATGGTGTTGTCATGTAGGACAGTGTCAAATGCTATGCACAAGTTTGGGTAGATGATGTAAGTTGCTCGTCCCTCATCCACCACCCATCCCTAATCCTGTCAGAGAAGGCTACCAGATTTTTCAGGCATAATTTACCCTTTAGGAAGCTGTGCTGGATATTACCATTCACCTCCATATTTTCCATGTGCATTAGCACAGTTTTCAGGAGAATCTGCTCCATGATCTTGCTGGGAACTGAGGTGGCACTCTCAGCCCTGTAATTTCCCATGTCTTCTTTATTTCCCTTTTATAAATGGAGATTGTATTTCCCCTTTTCTAGTCAGTGGGAACTTTACTGAACTGCCATGACATCTCAAATACGATTCACATTGGCTTAGCCACTTCCTTGGGCATCTCCCTCAGCACCTGTGGATGTATATTACCAGTTCCTGTGGGCTTATGTACTTCCACGTTCCACAGATGG
The DNA here is from genome assembly GCA_013398055.1 of Ifrita kowaldi. Classification (NCBI taxonomy): domain Eukaryota; kingdom Metazoa; phylum Chordata; class Aves; order Passeriformes; family Cinclosomatidae; genus Ifrita; species Ifrita kowaldi. Next base: position 475,865 of record VZRS01005165.1, on the reverse strand, counting down.
TGCTGAACCTGATCTTCTTCTATGGTGGGTGAGTGATTCCACATTCTCCCAGTCCCTCCCTTTTCTTTCTGCTACTTGGGCAGTATGGCTGGAACATTTGCTGGTGAAGACTGAAAGCAACGAAGTCATTGAGTACTTCAGCCTTTTCCTTGTTGTTGTCCATTTCTTCCTGGACAGGTCCTATATTTTCCCTAATCTTTCTTTTATCAGTCCCACATGTATAGAAGCTTTTCTTACTGCCCTTGATGTCCCTGACCAGATTTAGTAATATGAGGCCTTTAGCTTTCCTAATGTGGTTCTTGGTTGCTTAGTACTCCTCCCAGGCTACTTGTCGCTTGGAGAAGGAAGTTACCACCAACACATTCCAAGACCCTCCTGGATTGCCTGTGCCGTGCTGTGTTGTCCCTCCAAAAGATACTGGATAGTTCCCCGTGAGGATCAGGACATGTGACTGTGAGGCCACTCCTGTCTGTCTGTAGAGGACCTCATCAGCTTGGTCTTCCTGTTTGAGTGGCCTGTAGCAGATCCCCAGTATAATGTCACCTGTGAAGAAATTAATATGTATTTCTTGTTGTCTGCTGGGTATAGAAAATAGAGAGGATGCTGTGACTTGCTTTTGTGTGTTCCGCAAGTACATTCTCTGAAAAATTGTTTTAAGAAGAAAAAGGGGTAGAGTGTCCGCAGAGGTCTTTTGGGAGGGTTTTTTAAGATCTTAAAGATTCTTAAAGTTTCTGCAAGCTCATTCACATTTTGATAGACTCTGCCATACAAAGAAACCCCCAAACAAANTCATGAGGGCAGAGCAGAAGAGCAGAATCCTCTCCCTCACCCTGGTGGCCATTTCATTGGATGTAACCCAGGACATGACTGGCTTTTTGGGCTGTGAGTGCACTTCGCTGGGTCATATTGAGCTTTTTGGCTACCAGATGTCCCAAGCTGCTCTCAGTCTATTCTCTGCTCAGCTTGTATTTGTGCTTGAGATTGCCCCAAGCCAGGTGCAGCACCTTGCACTTGGCTTTGTTGAACTTCATGAGGTTTGCACAGGTCCTCTACTCAAGCCTTTCAAGACCCTTCTGGATGGCATCCCTCTCCTCCCGCGTGTTGCCTGCACCATGCTGTTTGGTGTTGTTGACAGACTTGCTGGAGGTACACTTGATCCCACCAAGCATGTTGCCAACACAGATTTTCAGCCAGGCTGGTCCCAATATCGACCCTGAGGAATGTCACTCGTTGCTGTCCACTCGGACACTGGCATCGACCGTGGCTCTTTGTGTGCAGCTATTCAGCCAATTCCTTACCCACTGGATGGTGCATCTATCAAATCCATTCTCTCCAGTTTAGGGATGGTGTTGTCATGTAGGACAGTGTCAAATGCTATGCACAAGTTTGGGTAGATGATGTAAGTTGCTCGTCCCTCATCCACCACCCATCCCTAATCCTGTCAGAGAAGGCTACCAGATTTTTCAGGCATAATTTACCCTTTAGGAAGCTGTGCTGGATATTACCATTCACCTCCATATTTTCCATGTGCATTAGCACAGTTTTCAGGAGAATCTGCTCCATGATCTTGCTGGGAACTGAGGTGGCACTCTCAGCCCTGTAATTTCCCATGTCTTCTTTATTTCCCTTTTATAAATGGAGATTGTATTTCCCCTTTTCTAGTCAGTGGGAACTTTACTGAACTGCCATGACATCTCAAATACGATTCACATTGGCTTAGCCACTTCCTTGGGCATCTCCCTCAGCACCTGTGGATGTATATTACCAGTTCCTGTGGGCTTATGTACTTCCACGTTCCACAGATGGTGCTGAACCTGATCTTCTTCTATGGTGGGTGAGTGATTCCACATTCTCCCAGTCCCTCCCTTTTCTTTCTGCTACTTGGGCAGTATGGCTGGAACATTTGCTGGTGAAGACTGAAAGCAACGAAGTCATTGAGTACTTCAGCCTTTTCCTTGTTGTTGTCCATTTCTTCCTGGACAGGTCCTATATTTTCCCTAATCTTTCTTTTATCAGTCCCACATGTATAGAAGCTTTTCTTACTGCCCTTGATGTCCCTGACCAGATTTAGTAATATGAGGCCTTTAGCTTTCCTAATGTGGTTCTTGGTTGCTTAGTACTCCTCCCAGGCTACTTGTCGCTTGGAGAAGGAAGTTACCACCAACACATTCCAAGACCCTCCTGGATTGCCTGTGCCGTGCTGTGTTGTCCCTCCAAAAGATACTGGATAGTTCCCCGTGAGGATCAGGACATGTGACTGTGAGGCCACTCCTGTCTGTCTGTAGAGGACCTCATCAGCTTGGTCTTCCTGTTTGAGTGGCCTGTAGCAGATCCCCAGTATAATGTCACCTGTGAAGAAATTAATATGTATTTCTTGTTGTCTGCTGGGTATAGAAAATAGAGAGGATGCTGTGACTTGCTTTTGTGTGTTCCGCAAGTACATTCTCTGAAAAATTGTTTTAAGAAGAAAAAGGGGTAGAGTGTCCGCAGAGGTCTTTTGGGAGGGTTTTTTAAGATCTTAAAGATTCTTAAAGTTTCTGCAAGCTCATTCACATTTTGATAGACTCTGCCATACAAAGAAACCCCCAAACAAACCCAAACACCACAAAACAACAGCAAATGAAAACTGTCTGTGTAACTTCACAATATTATAATTGCAGATTACACAATTATTCTCAGTTTTTTATTCTCACCTCAGTTGTTTTCCAGCTCTGCCACTTGTCACCATCAAGTTCAAATTACCACATATGGTAACAGGTAACCTTTTGTTGCCATGGAATCTGGGAGACTTGAGTAACTATGTGCTGTAATTATATGATGCTTGCTTTATGATTGAAGTGATTAGATGGCTATTTGTATCCTGCAAAACAATAATAACTTTTTTGGTTTTCATAATGAGGTGGTTCAGTTTGTCTTCAGTGTATTTACAGATTGTTTCAGTAGTTTCATCATCATTATTACCATGTGAGATGTGCTCCATTAAGAAAAATCCGTAATTTCTTTTCTTCAAATTATGTGCATCAGTTTCTAGTGAATCTAAATTTGTTGTTAGTGGGAATATCACTTTTGAGGATGGGTTCTTCAAAACCCGTCAAGCTTACTGGTTGAACTTACTTTCTTTCAGTTAGGAGCAATGGCACAAATACGTCCTTGTGCTTACATTCTACTAAATTCTTCATCATATCAAGATTAATGTCTGTACTCTGAAAAGGACTGAAAAATGGAAGAAGAACTCCGTGTTCTGGAAGTGTACAGCTGCGTTGGTGGGAAAGCACTGCACAACTACCTGGTTATTTCCTCTGGGGAGCAGCTGCAGCTCTCCTCCCCCTCTGCTCCAGTTCATTCTGTGCTCCGTGAGACATTTGAGTAAAGAAACACAGACATTTGTTTTGTATTATGTAGAATTACAGAATCTCTAGAGGAGTTACTGGTGCAGGCGTCTTCCCTGGGACTGGCTTCTCAAGGATGTGTCTTTGATTCTGCTTGGGAGAGGTGGTGTTTTTAAGCTGGTGGAGACTTTTTGGACGCGTGTTAAAGGGTTGTGCTGCGGCAGTGAGCAGTAGATGGCAGTGCTGTCCTGTTGCAGAGCATGGAGGGGAGTCTTTGGAAATTTTAAAGCCTGCGGAACATGCCTTTCGCTACGTGTCTGAAACGTTGATAGTTAGGGCATATATTGTTCTGTCTAAACTTAGGTTACTTATCTTAATAAAATGCTCCATGCAGAAATTTGGAGCAGACAGGAGATTCTGTGTGTTTCTAAACAGATATTAAGTACATGTGTGTTCTTCAGTTGCCTGTTTTGTCCATGATTCAGACATGAAAGAGCCTAATTCTAGCATGATGGCATTTAATCCCACTGCAAATGTAATGAGAAATTACTGTGATACGTACACACTTGCAGCTTTTTTCCTCCAGGGGAAATACTTGCTTTCTGCAGAAACAACTGTTGGTTTGTGATGCAGAGTTCATTCCTGTAAATCTCCCACTTCCCCATATTGAAATATCTCTACAGTCTGAAAACTTGATGACTCATAGTGTATCAGGCTTTTGAGTCATAAGTCAGGGCCAATCTCTTGGCTTTTCTAGTACCGGAAATCTTTTTGGAGATTTTTTCTGTTTATCCATGAACACACTTTGAACGGAAAGAGTACTTGATCACTCTTTTTTTTTTTTT
>VZRS01005165.1:239959-471616 GCA_013398055.1 Ifrita kowaldi | reverse complement strand
TTTTTTTTTTTTTAAATTTGTTTGTTTCTTCGTTTTATGGGAATTCTAATCTTTTGGGGGAGCGACAAGTACTTGGAATTAATCTATGTCACTAAAAAAAGGTTATTATAATTGCTCCTCTCATAGCATGGTAGCAGAAAGTTCCTCAGACTATTTCATCTCTGTAACAGTCCAAACTTGTTCTCTTCGAAAGTTGTTATTAAAAACTATATATATAGAACTCAGATATTTAAATTTTAAGACAATTGTTATTTCCACAGAAGTACCGAATTCAACGATCTTGAGGACTGTAGTGTACATTTTTTTGCTGTTTTATTTTGGTGGTGAACCACATTATAGCTGTTGTGACTTCATACCTACTCTTACAAATGCATATTTTTCAAGTTAGACTGAGAGTTAAGTTGTGTTTAGAAGTTTAGTTTGAGTGATTTTTGTGTGTTTGTGTGCAGATATACAGGATTTTTGTAGGCTCTTTCAAGTAATTATGGAGTTTATTTTTCTGCAGTAATTTTATGAAACTTTTAGGGATGCAGTATTTTGTGACAGGTCATTCCTGTTCATATGCTAGTTCTGTTTTTTGGGAATAAGGAAATTACTGACATCACCTTATAAAAGTTTAAAATGAAGTTTTAATAGTTATTTAACTTCTATTGAGCTGCTCATGGTGGCAGAAATAAATTTTGCTACTTGTCTTTTTTTTTTTTTTTAAATTTACAAAGAAAAATATTTAAGGAGCTAGGATTGTGATCTTACCAAATGTTTTCAATATGAAACACCACCATAACGGTATAGAGTCATAGGATGTCCTGCGGTGAAAGGGACCCAAAAGAATCATTGAAGTCCAACAGTATTCAGATTGCTTTCAAAAGATTAGAGAAAAATACTTAAATGATAGGATGTGAGCTTTTAAAGATGGGACTTATTTCAAAATGATTTTTAAAACCTGCCTTTGCTTCCTGACTTGATACATCTTCAGGATCAGCAAACCAGCTTCATACATAGTTTTTCCAGAAAGTCTAAGGACAGTTTGTTGTAAACTTTTACATCGTAAAAACAAAACAGAGTTAAATAAGAAATGCGGTTTCAATGGTCAAAAAGCTGGGAACAATATAATTGCTGGAAGCCTAGAATTAGTGGAACAGAAAAAAATGCTGGATTTGATGACAAAGCCAAATATTTTGTGCAGATCATTGAATTGGTTACATAATTCATTATGTTAAAAAGAAAATTACAAGAACCTTTTGAAGGGCAATAATAAAAAAGCACCCCAGAAACTGTCAGAAGTGAGCTTTGCAGGAAAAAAGCCCACAGTAATCTTTGTTTTTTGTTTTCTTTTTTTTTTGTAGTAGATGAAGCTTTGACAATTTAAAGTTTGCAGTATGCTATATAGTATGTTTACCTATTTAAGCTGTGTCATGGAAAGCTGTGATTTGTTTTTTTGGAAGCAGGAAAAAATTGGCTTTACTTTAGTTTTTGCATAGCCAGACTTGCTCTTAGGTTTGTAATATTTAGAGAAGTTCAATAGGGGGCCCTTGGTGCTTTGATCTAGTGCCATGGTGCAGTTTAATGAGAGAGGGGTTTTCAATATTGTCTGCGATATTGCAAATTCTACCAGCTCTGTCTTAAATAAGAAAATGCAAGATTTACACCTCAGAAACCTTCTCCTTTTTCTGGGCACTCTTTCTGTTTGAAACAGGTAATTACAAAAACCTCCGGATCAATTTTTGTAAAGGGGCACCCTGATGGGTGCCATGACTGAAGTGTGACATGAGCCTTTTCCAATACAATGGGTGGCCTAACATTCCTCGGGAAGGCCAAGCTCATTAAATATTCTCTTCTTTTTTTCCACCCTCTCCCCCTCTTCATGCACTTAGCTTGAGTTGTGCTAAGTCTGAGGTTTCTTCACTGAGGACTTAGGAAAATTGCATAGAGTTCTCAGATTGAATTTTTTATGTGTATGACTTCATGATGGCATTAGCATGTGCTTTGATCCATGTGTGAATGGCACTGGGTCGGCTCTTATTGCCATATCCAGATGGTGTTACAGGGAACAAACAGTTGTGTTTTAGGATTTCTCAATAGACTGTCTAGACTGGTCTTGCAGCAGACAGATACAGCCACCCATCAAATTAGCGTTTGTCAGATTTATGGTAATGGTTCACCAAAGCCTTCCTGTCATTGACATTAAGATTTACGCCTCCAAAGTTATTTTGTCTTCCGCAGCGTGTAAAGTCTGATCGTGTGTATGTGTGTGATTATCTATATGTAGATATATATTTGCATATATAAATTTTTAACTAAAGGGAAGGAAAGCAACTGAAGAGAAGTAATTGCTATGCTAAGAGGCAGAATTTTTAAAGCATTTTTTTAAGAGGCTGATTCCTACAGCTGGATTGATTAGGGAAGCTTTCCCTCGCTGGTCCATCCCCTCCCTTCAAATGATAATACGGATGTTCTGTTCTAGCCAGTGTCTCCCATATGCCCTTTTTAGAAAGAAAAACATGTATGTGGATTACTACAGCTAGATTTTGCACTTTCATGTTACACTGCAGTAATATGAGCTGCTCCCTGTACGCAGTGGGAATAACCTTTTGACAGGCAGTATGTCCATTCTCAGTGGAAATGTTTTTCCAAGTCTGGCCAGGGCTCCTTTGATCATGCCACCTCAAACGTAGGGGTCATAGCTACTATGCAATGTAAGAACCACTGATGGTTGACCAAGGGAGAGATGATTTTGAGGAGAGCATATTTAAAATAAGCCAAATGTTTTGAAGTATCTTTGTTTCTATTTTTTTAGGGCATCAGTAATTTGTGTTGCAGTGGGAATGCTAAGCAGGAGTGTTGGGGAAATTTTAAATTACCCTAGACATGCTGGTACATTTGATGGTGGAAACAAGAGGTAGTGTAAATTTCATATATCTGAATTGCAGTGGCAAGCTCTAGGCTTTAACATGCCAGAGCATGTTTTGAAAGTGTTTTCCTGTTACAAGGATATTTCAAGAATAGCAAAGGGAGTAATGGGATGATGAAAGGATCCAGATGTTATAATAAACTGTATGTTTGGGGAGCACTGCCACTTAATGAAGAAACACTTTTACAAAATACTTGAATTAATTTGCAAGTCTCTCTGTGGTATGTGCTTTGTAAAGTCTCTCCCCTGTTTGCTAGGAATAATTATTACTGATCATGCATCACAACAAGAGCTCAATTAAATATAAAGCCATTTTATAGACAGTTTTATCCTGTGCTTTTGCTATTTTTCTTGCTTTAAGGAGCTTTGTGACACTGGAAGAAAGTAAATATATCTGGTAAATATGCAAATAAAATTAAATATATAAACTAATTGACAAGAATCAGCTCCAGGAAAACAGTGTTCTCTATGCACTGTTTTGGGGGCTCATAACCTCTCTGCTGCACAGCAGCAGTGTATTATTGAATCTTGAAAAAAGCAGATAGTTTATTCTTTGCAAATCTGTGATCAGAGACTTTGATGGTATAATACTTGTTTGTGTTTTTTGGTAGATTTCTGTGATTTATGTGTTCTGAGCATGTTTGACTGTTACACAGCTTTCCTCTTTAAGTTCTTTAGTGAAAAGAATATTAAATATCAAAGAAACAAATCTAACAGCAGAATAGGAATTCTTTTTATGCGAAGAAGGCATGGAGCTGTAATTTCTTTTGTCTTTTATTTTTTTCTTCTTCTTTTTTCTTAGGGATATTATCTGTGGCTGTTGAGTCTAATAGTTTGTCAAACTTTGTCTCTCTGTTGTACCTTCTCCTGTCTCAGTGGCAGCGTATTTTTCACTCTGCCTTTTGAGCAGTGTAGGAGAAACAATCTTGGTTCTGATTTTCTTTCCTGTGCTCCAGTTTTATCAAAATAAGCATATGTTGCATTGAGATATTTTAATTAACCTGCTAATTTTCTGTATTAATTTAAAATTAACTAGTATTAATACAGCATTTAAACAATTGAGTAAACATTGTAACTTCACTATAGTTTTATTCTGATTTTAACTGGATGTTGTGAAATGTATCTACAAACAATAAATATAGGTTTATTACTGGTTTTTTTTTTATTTTCTTTTCAAGACCATTAAATTATACTTGTTTACTTTTTTACTTCTTGCTCATGGTGCCCTGGAAAACCATATCTAGCCTGGGAGGCTTTAGATGCAAAATTTTTCTTAGAAGTTGAAGAATTGAGATTTTTCTTTCGGCATGCTTCTGGTTTTGTTTTGATACATTGGAAGCTTGGAATGAAATATTACTTCATGCTGCCTTAACTTGTATCAATCAGCTTAAAAATTTTTCATAGACAGTTTAGATTTTCAAGAATCATTACTTCTACTTACTTATACACAAGGTAATGAGAGTATTTATATAAGCGTTGCTCACTTTAATGAATGTGGTTTAACATAACTTTGTTGTTCATTGCAAGTGAATTTGTCAGAGATGGGCTAAAAGGTTCACATTTTTTTGTGTGTGTGTTTTGGTTTCCCTCAGCACCCTAAATCTCACTTTTGGGGCGGTCTAAACTTACAAAAGATAACAGAGGGACTGATAATAAAATAGTGGGCCTGGCCAGGTTCCTAGCAGGATGGTGTGTTGTGCTGCCTGAGGTCATTGTGTTACAAACTGTTGTCAGTTCTGAGAGGCAAAGACTCCTGGTGCCACAGCAAAGGAAGTCTGCTCTGTGAGCTTGTGTCTGGAGCAGAGAAGGAAAACTTCGGAGCTGCTGCATGCTGGTGCTGGGTACTGCCATCACAATGGCCAGAGGTGCTCCCTCCCAGTGCCTCCTTCTAAAAAGATGTGGGCCACCCATGTTGCCTAACTCAGGAGATGTGCAAGCAGCAAGACTTAGAACTTCTTGTTGGCTTTGTGCTTGAGTGAGTCACTGTCTTTTTTTTTTTTTTTAAGAGATTTTTTTGACAGGTGATGAACTGGGAAAGAAGGTGCTTCCATCTCCCCTTTTTTTCTGACAATGTGAAGAGTGAAGTGGGAGCGAGGAGAAAACAAACTATGGCAACTGGTGTGCGAGACATGGGGGCAGAGGAGTAAGTGATGAAAACCAAGTGAGCAGCTGAGAGGAGCCTGATTTTTAAAATAAATTGAGACCCTCCTGTCCCTGCCAGCCCAAAGCAGAAGTGTTTTCTGCGGCTTGCCTGCCTGAACAGCAGAACCAGGGCAGTGTACTGCTGGACTCTGCCTGGGTCACTGCTCTGAGTCCCGGGTCCATCACCTGCACCGCAGATGCAGTGCAGTCTCCAGTTCTGCCCCTCACTCCTCCATCTGTGCAGACATTGAGGAAAATCGGGCGAGGGGGAGAGCAGAGCTGTTTGAGCTAATCTTGCATCAGAAGAGAAATCCTGTAGAGCCGTGGCCTAATTCCCTTGTCAATGCACACTGCCCTCACACCCAAACTTGCAAGTGTTTTAAATCCCAGCTGTCTGGTCTAGGTGGGAATATAAACTAGACCTCAGGTATTGTTTTAACTGGATCTGGCAACCTGCCCATCGTGCAAATAAGGATACTGAGTAAGTAGATCTGGCAGTCCTTCAGAGCTGTCCCACAGCTATCCCAGAAGCACAGGCAGATGCTTGATGATTCCTTTCCAGTTAATGTGTGAGAGGGTTCTCTTTCCCCCTGACTGTAAAACAAAGCAAAAAACATCCTGGTCATTGTGTTACACCTCTAGAGATGTTTTCACTGGTAAAGAAACAGTAAATTGGGTACTGACTACTCACCCTGTGACTAAGCTGGTGTGGGTGCTTTGGTTTGAGCACCTGGGCAAAAGTGGCAGTGAATCAACATGCCTACATTGGATCAAGCAGTCTGTGGAAGTCTATTCAAATTAATAAACTGTTCAGGCTTTTTTGAGGGCCCTCCCTAGTGATGGTAGCCTTTTAAGAGCACTGTTAACTTACAAACTGTTTATTGGAAAATGTTGTCACTTAAAACTTGTATAGATGAAATATCACAGAAGGGCTCTGTAGAATTTGTGTTGCTTTCACAGGACAATTGAGGTGGGAAGGGATCTTGGAAGGTCTGTAGTCTAACCTTGTGGTCAAAGAAGGGTCAGCTTAAGGTCTGACTAGGTTGCTCAAGGCTTTGTTCAGCTTAGTTCTGGTCTTGAAACCAAGTGGAAGAAACCATCAAAGATAAGGGCTGTGGAGCCTGTCTGGGCAGTGCTCGACTGTTCCCGTGGGCAAAAAGTATTTTCTTCAATCCAGCCTGAACCTCTTGGGCTTCAATTTGTCCATTGTTTCTTGTCCTCACTCCATTTACAGCTGCATGCATCCCTTCAGAAAGTTCCCAGGACATTTATCTGGGTATCTCAATTGCTTTAGATTGTCTCAAAGATTATTCTGTGTTTATACTGCTGTGGCTTTCTTAGATTTTGTAAGTGAGATTTTGTTTTAGCAGAGCCTGCAGCTCAAGACTGCACTGAGATTTTTGAGAGCTGGCACATTCAGTATGCCACATGTAGTATAAGTACAAAATAAATTTGAACAAATAGAAATTTGTACTTTTGGCAATATTGTCATCTGAAACATAAGGAAAAAATGTGATGCCTTGATGCATTTGCATTAACAAATGCTTGTTCTGAAAGAGGGAAGTGAGTGTCTTTGCAAGTAACAAAGGGAAATGGGTTTATTTTTTTTATGTGCTGCTACATTTAAGGCTCAGAGTTGAGAGACTGACTGATTTTAGTTTTGTGTAGAAAACTTAGGGCATCCACAAAGACACTAAAAAGTCAACAGAACCAAAAGACATCAACATGTTAATATGCTACTATTTTTACGTAGCAGGGCAGCCTGAAATTGATGTTAAAATACCCAGTTCTATGAAAATAGATGTCTTTATTCTCTCTGCTCCACAGATAGATTTTTCTTTAATGACTGTCAAGTAGGTAAGTGGTTCATATATTTCTCTTTTGTTACCTTATGACTTTTGGATAGTCATAAGGAAATATGAGTTGAGCTACATGCTGCATGAATATATGCTGAGCTGCTAGTCTGTGCACAATTTGCAGTGTAATTAAAACTAATTTTAAAACACTTTAGGTATGTAAGCACTAATCTATGTTCACTGAGTTAAGTTAGGCTAACTTGCATGATGTATGTATGTAGTGTATGGAAGTACTAAGAATCCACTTCTGAATTCCTGTTTGCTTTCTTTTTGTTCATTACCTGAAAGGGCTTAAGTATCACTTGTGTGTGTATAGCTCCACACTGTCATTTGAGCTGTCTAGGGCCTGTGTAAAGTACATTACTTGTTTTATTTTTAAATCAGTGAACCCCCACTTCTAAAAAGGGACTGTGTCATGTTCTCTTCCTCTGCCTGATCCGGATGCACTGGAGCTTTTGCTGTCTTGCACAGTATCTACAATGATTGCTTTCTAAAGTCTGTGCCTTAGGTAGTTAATTTTCTGCAGTGGTACAATAGCATTTTTGATGTGCAGAGCTGCATGTGAATAGCTAGTATTAAAAATCTAGCATCAAGGCCAGAAACTATTTTGTAATACAAGGCTTGCCTAACAAAAAGTACTGTTTACTGAAGTGAGTAGCTTCTTTATTAGAGCAAAAAACTAGGAGTTGCTGGAACTGGGGAGACATGGGAAATCTGAACTGCAGAACGGTCTGTACCTTGATTGATCTACTTGTTTGTTTTACCTCTGTTCCAACTGAAAACCAACAGAATTGGATAAAAGAAATCTGTGCAAATTTTTTTGGTCCTGCCCTACTCTTCTATGTAAAACAGCATTTGTTGTATTTTTTATAAGCTTTTTGGGCAACTTCTTAAATACTATTTTTTGTTAAGCCAAAAATGTTGCTCAAATGTTCTGCTCAAAATGCATGGTAAAGTGATACAACTGTCTTTTGAAATTCAATATGGTACTCTGAGATGGTGCTTTACTTTTTCTCTTTGTGGGCATTGAACCCGTTCCTGTAATCACAATGCTATCGCAAAGGAAATTTTGCTGAACTAATAATTGTCTTGTGGTTGAGACACCACCACAAGTATTTCACTGCTGAAGTCAGCTGCGGTGGAAATGAGCCTCCCTCCCCTGATTTGGCCCATAGCAACGATCTCTCAACTGCCATCATCACAGAAATTCATGGAGAAACGGATCCCCTCCCACGCGTTAGCATGAAATCAAGCACCCGATCTTGGAAAGAATCTGCTAGCAGACCAGCGGGCCGCCTGGCGCGGTGAGCAATCCCCACGTGCCACTTCCCAGGGCAGGGTGCCTGTTGATTCAGTTGGAACGCCTCATCCCTGGGGTGTATCGCTCAGTGATATTCAGCCTAGGGGTGATGAATATGTGGATAACTATGCTTGAATCCACATTCCTGGAGAAGGAGTGCAGTCTCCTCGACAGCCAAAGATGGCAAGAGTTTTTAGCTACTGTTACTATGTAAGCATCTAGGAGTACTACATATAGTTCCCAATAAAAAAACCTAATCAAGTTCCTCCTACACTCTTCGGGATATGTCAGTCCTTTCAGTAGTCAGACTTCGGAGCCTTAGCCTCCTAGGGTTTAAAATTGGCAATTGCAAAAGAAAAAACATCCCCCCCCAACCAACAACTGAGCAAATGCCCCTGAAGGAATGAGGCTACACCATTGGGAAGATTCTCTTTTTCTTCGTATGTTCGTTTTGATGGGTCCTACCTATGCATAGTATGTGTTGATACTGAAAATAAAAACTTCACCTTTACCACACAATACAGCGTAACCTGGGATGATGTGGCTGTGGGATAAGCACAGATGTGGAATAGTGTCTCTTCAGTATCGAAACATTTTCCTTTGGCTGGTTGGATGGAAGCATTGACTGAAGTGAGTTAAGCACTGATATTATTTGGCTATAGAAAAGTACAGAAAAAAACCAAATGGGAACTTGATGCCATATTCCAAAGTCTCTTCTTACTGACCCATGAATATAAATAATATTTAAAAGAAATTATTTGAATATTGGTGCAGCTGATTAAGAGAAAACTATAGTTACTAGATGGTATGTAACAATCCAGTGAAATAATTCAGGAATCTTCACCTTCATGATGTTGAATGCCTCTAGAACTTTTAGATGCTCAGGTTTCTGAATGAAACTTTTCAACCTGCTGCCAAATGTTGGGAATGAACAGAATTATGTGGCCATTCATTCACAAAGTGAAGAATACCCAAGCTAATGAGTAGGAAATGCTAAAGGGTATGGCTGCCATTTCTGCCACATGATATGCAGTGTAAAGTGGTTGAAAACTGCAGGATCAGTATGTCAGTATTTTTTTGAGGGGAAAACATGGTTGTAAAACTGTAAACTGAGATTTCTCCATTTGACAGAATAGAAAATGAAAGGCTTTGTTCATTCATTTTTTAAATAATTTCATCTCATGTCTGTATTGGAAGAGGAGGGTTTTGTAGCGTTGGAGCAATATTTTTCCCTATGTGTGGTCAATGGAGAAATCAAGCAAGTATAGGTTGTTTGCTTTCTTTGCCAATATTTGTTTTCAGTATCAATTTATAACGGCAAAAATTATGACATCAAATTCTTTAAAAACAAATCCATGCAATCTGGTTTTTGTTTTCACTGTCCTAAGATATCAGTGATGAAGTCTGTTTCTAATAACTAACTAATGAACCACTGAAATAGCTCTAGTTGCTGAGATTCTTTCTGGGAAGATTGATTAAATTCTCCAATATGCTACAGTAAAAAAGTAGATCTAGAGTGCAACCAACACAGGAAACGTTACGAGCAAATTGGTCTTCTACTCATGATGGTTCTTACACTGACACTAATGAATATTGCAGGAATTTGGAATGTAGAATAGGACTAGTATGACTTTCAAATATATTTGGAATTTGTGGAATGGCAAGCATGAGCAATCATGCTTAATTTTTAACCCTGATGTGACTGGAAAAGTATTTCTTTGAAATTTTTCTGGAGTTCTGACTCTGCTGGCCAGAGATACAAAGTACATAGTCCAAGTATGTGGAGATGGTCTTACTCTGCTTTAGAAGGATTAATAGTTTCAAATTAAGATCAAAAGAATGTCTAATATATGTAGCATGTCATGCATCTTAATCTACCTTAAGCAAATAACACATACATAACACTGACCTTCACTTGGCATGTTAGTGATGCAAAGGAGTTAAGAGTTTAGATTTTGTCTGAGCCTCAAGGTAGTGTTAATTCTTGTTAAAATAAGTCATCCACAATATGCACTTAAGGGAAATTCAAAGCTATTACAGCAGATGGCCTGCCAAAAATCTTAAGTCATTTATGACAGTCTAATAATGTTAAATTCTTTGAACATGTGTAAAAATGGGGAAACTTGCAGGTCTAATTCCTGAAAATGTGGGAAGCACAGAGTTGTATGAGAACACTAATGATTGAGTTGCAGTGCAAAGTCCCCCAGTTCTTTGTTACATGTAGTTTAATTTAATGGGTTGTTTAATTGTTGGTAGAAGTTCAGCAATTTCTCCAGGAACTATGTTTTTGTTTACCCTCAATGAGATTCTGTGTGGCACCTGCAAGGTAACTTTTTTTGTCACTGTTTTCGTCTAGCCAGGCACCACCAAATTTTTTTTAACCAGAAAATTATGAAGAGGACTTTGCTATCCTAAAATGCCACATATGAGCTGCTTTTGTTTCCCAGATACAACATTCATGGTAGTACAATAATGCAATACCATCGTGCTGCTTTTGTAGACTTTTCTCAGTTTGTTTTTTCCGCAGTTGGTCTTTCCCAGCGCATGACTTTTCTGATGCTTCTGAACCCACATAGCTTTAAAATTATGGAATGAAGTCCAAGTCACATGCTTGATATAGTTAAATTTTGCTAAAATATGTACTTTTACCGCATTTTCTGTGCTGATAGGTTCACTAACGAAATTCTTGATTTCTTGGTTCAGTATTATTTCAACTGGCATCTGTGGTATATCAAGCTGTCCCTGAAGGATTTTCTTCTGTGTTTATCTGACACACAAGAAAAATTTTTCTAGGAAATACCACTGAATAGTATGGTTGATTGGAGGAGAAAATATATTGCTATTAGGCTGGAATGTAAGACTTAGCAGAAGAGAAAAGCAGTAGACAGCAGGAAGAAGAATCAGGATACATTTGTCATTAAAATAGTTCAGTGTGCCTGGAAGTCCAAGTAGGTTTTAATGTTTTTACAATGGACTTCATATGTATGCGTAGTGCAAAAATATTTACCTGGTTTCATACTGTTGAATGGTGTGCTTATTGCTGTCTGTGTGATTTTTCTTATGTGAACATTTCCAAATCAACTTATGGTCTGTTGGAACTTTATCTTCATCTTATTTGTAGAAGATTATTTTTCCAAGGATTTTTATTGGGATAGGACTTAACTGTTTTTACCATTTAAGGCTGTATAATGTCCCCAGCTGAAAAAATCTTCAAACATTTAGACTACAGCTTAATAGTTCATTTTGATTCCTGTTTCTGGACACAAGTCAAATATGAGACTTCTCAGCTCAGTTGTGTCTTCTTACAATAAACTACTTTAAATTGTTCTAGTTCCCTTGTGCTAGATGGACATCACAATCATGTTCTCATATTTTTTGATGCCTTTAAAAACAAAACTAGCACTGAAATTTTCGTTTTGTTGTTGCATTAGACCATGTTTCCATGCTGAAGGACTGCTTGCTTTTGAAGTACACATAGGCTGAATCAGTGCCAAGACTAAATTCCAATTCTGAACAAAATAAAAAAAAAGCGCTATATAATTATCACTTCTCTTCTAGTGTATGGAACTTAGACTCTTTGCTGCTTTAAACACATTGCACTGTGGCTTGGATTATGTTGAACTTCAGTGGTATTTCACTAGAAGTAGTACATTAATAGCAACATGTTCTTTCCCCTTCCTGCTGGCTTTCATAGTTTTTTGGGAGTTTTTTTTGGTTTTTTTTTTCTTTTCCAGCTCTTTGTCTCAATTTTTCTGTTTGGACTGACGTTAGTGTCAACTTAGTGAAGTTAGGTACATTTAAAAATTGGTTTAATAAAATACGTTTCTAAGAATGAACTTAAAAATAGCCTAACTGACTGCCTGTGTCAGTTTGAAAATTTAGGCAAACGCGCATTAGTTTTGGAAGGCACAGTTGACCTCATAATAATCAAACACCTTTGAGATTTTTTTTTTTAGGAAAATGACTCAAGACAGCATATATTCACTAGAATTTCTCATGTTTTACTTAATTTTGAACCTTAGGCCTGGATATTTTGTTCTTTTCCTTCAAAATATTTCTGAGTTTAGAGACAGCACTCAATGCTTTCAAAAAAGGTCTGAGATGTTTTAGCTTCCTGTGGTAAGGAATTGGGAAAATTCAGTAGGAAAAACAATAGCTGTTAGCACATTTTCAGATTTGATCAGTATGGTTAGTAGTGACAGGAGAACTTCTGCTTCGTCATTGTGCCTAACTGGTGAGTCTTGAGGAATGGTCAGTCTTACACTTTTTTGTATATGTTGCTCCATATTTTTTAGTTTGATTTTCTTGGTACACATCAGTTGAGGATAGTGACCTGACACAATTTGCCTCTTCTCTGTTGCAGGAGATCTAAGAGCTTGTGCTATCCATTGGGCACCAGAAATTTCACCTTGTTGGGGAGTGCAAACAGCATTTTTTTCTCATTTATATAGGCTTTATAAAATACTTGTATAGAAATCAGTAGAAAACATTCTTTTGAAGTAAGTACTTCAAAATCTCATCTTTCTGCTCTCGACCTGCGGAACTGGAAGTGACTGCAGTCTTGGATGATCTCCACTTTTAATTCCTTTTGTTCAATGTCTATGCAGAAGGTCCCTGGTACTTCCTGCTCAACTATACAAGTCCAAGCTAGGTTGTGCAAGGTTGTGTTTCGAGCTGATGCCCCACTACCAGCTCTTACTCTATTGGGCTGTGGGGTTTGGGGCAGAGTTTTTGCTTCCTGCTGGTCTACAGAGATAGTGTTTCTGATATAGAAGTACACCAGCACCCTGTTCTTCCCTCTGTTCTGCAAACCTCTCATGTAAAATTCATCTACGTGCATGATGATTCCATCTCCAGGTGTCAGATAAGGATTTTGTGCAGTGCACTAGAAAACCAAGGTTTAATGTCTCTTTCCCTGCTTTTGTAGATTGCCATTTCTTCCTGATTAAGCATTGATCTCTTTAAGACATAATTTGTGATTGTGTGCTTTTCTGGCAATAATCTCAACAGCATGATCTGAAGCATTTCTTGCAAGGATGAGGAAACGCTATCATTTACACGTTTCTTCAAATAAAGAGACATATATTATTATTACTTAAGAAAGTAAAATTTTCCAGTACTTTTTCAGTTACTGTGATTTTTGACGTGTTTTAGAGCAGTTAGTTTCTTCTGAAATCCTACACTTTGTAACTTTATTCCCCAATAACATAATCAAAGTGTGCTGCACTCCTTAATCTTTGTATAAATTAGTATGATATATCCCAAGCCTTGTTGTATCTTTTCATTGTTATAAATTGCTTTGAAGAATTACTTGTGAGCTGTGAAAGCATCCTTTTCAGTGAAAAATCTCTGTGGCATGAATAGAACTGTGTGCATCTTTTCTCACGCTCTATATGTTCTCTGTGTTTCAAAAATACTGATTTAATGATATATAGGTAATTGGCAGTTGCTGAAGTTTCACTGTTAAAGTTTATTATACCTTTATATTACAAAATCACAGCTTCCAGTTCTTTATTACAGTTCTTTAGTAATCTGCCAGTCTTTGGGAAAGTGAATGTAAAAAATCTAAGATACTTAAAACAAAAAGTTGAGTTAAAGCCAGTGTACTGCTTTTACAACTAATCATATGTCTTAGTCTCTAGAAGACAACTGTCTTCTATTTCTTAAGCCTGTTTTTATTCGTTGCCTCACTCTAATTTATGCTACCAGCTACAGATTGCTTATGTTTCTCTGATAGACTCTCATCATTATGGCAATTCTCCCTGGTTCTCAGTGATTTTTTTCTCTATAGCCAGCAAAAAGGAGTTTCCCAGCTTGGCAAGATTTATGCTGATCTAGAATAAATGATAAAATTTTTGTTCCCATAAGAAGCAGTGAGTCAGTTCTTACTGAGGTGTCTGCAGCCTGCTTAGAACATGTATTAAATCTCCCCCAGCTAAGCATTAAATCAGATGAGGAACTAAGCATCCCAGAGCTGTGCTCAGTTATCTGAACAACATGTTGAGTTTATCTCTGCTTGGATTTGTGATTGTATTCATCAGCATCAGGTGTACTCTTAAGTAACAACCTGTTGGTTTTTGAAATTACAAGAATTTTTATAGAACTGTTGCATAATAATCATCTGCAAAAACCCAGACACTCATCACACTTTCAATGAAAGTAGTATCATTGTGAAACAGATTGCACAGGAAGGGTTCAGGCAGAGGGCTTTTACTCCTTTTGAAAGTGTTGGTTTCCTAGAACTGACTGGAGGCTGCACCTACTCAAAGGAGAAAAATTTAATTCCCCTTAAAAGGCTTTCAGCAGTTCTGAGACTGAAAAAAAATTGTCTAGCATAGTGATACACTCTTGTGGATTGAAGTGTTTCATGCCTCTTAATTGATAAAAAATAGTGGTTATTTCACTAGGAGAAATTTCTTGGTTTGGGCTGTCAGCACCACAGAGCAGGCACACTGAAATACCCGTGAGTCTGTATAGTTGTGTGTCAGGCTGTTTTGTGAGCAAGGCCACAATAATCTGTGTTTTCACAAAAAGCAAAGCTGGTTCTTGCCAGCTTCCATTTTCACCTAAAAAAGGTTAAAATTCAGCCACTGCTTTTCAAAGGCAACATAATCTGTATGTCCAGAATTTGTCTACAGATTATTCTTTACCATTTATTTGTTGGTTTTTGTTTTACCACCTAACTCAAGAAGATGAATAGGCATTGGTCAATACTTACTTAAAAAAAAAAAAAAAAGTTTTGTTTGTGTGGTTGTTGTGTGAGTTTTTGTGTCAGGTTTTTTGTCGGGTTTTTTGTGTGCATGGGGTTTTTTGTTTTGTTTTGTTTAATTTTTTTTTTTCAGTGCAAACTCGTGAAAACAACTATTCTGTGTAGTTGACACATTTCTCTGTAGGATCTGTTCCCTTCCCTATCAACTGAAAATCCCCATCTCAGACTGAGTTGCGTTCCCCAAACTTTCAGGCACTAGAAGTAGGGCATCTCTTGGCATTCTCTTTAAAACAGTTTAAAGGCTGTGTAGTCCTTGATTTATGCATGCTTAGGAATAATAAATTTCAGTTCTGATTTTGCAGTTCTAAGTGAACAAAACAGCCAATGGAGTCTTCATCAGCAGGGTGTCAGCTGAGAAACTCCATGGTAGATATGAAGCCAGAAAAAAACCCCAAACCTGCAACTGGAGAGAGGAGAAATGTGAAATGCCTGTGTTGGAGCATGGGATGTTTTCAATGGCTGAAGTTTCTCAAACCTAGCTCGTTAAGAGTTTGATTGAGGCTAAGCCGGTTCTGCATTCCAAGAGGCTCTCATTGATTAAAATTTGAAGAATTTTTAATGGTACTTGAGATTCATATGCCTGCCTCTAATTGTATATTTTGGATTAATGTTTTTGTGTGGGTTGCTCTGTTTCCTCCCATGGTAGTAATGTGCTGTGCTAGCCAAGTAAAACTGTTATGCTCTATAAGGAGGAGGGAAGAGAGGTTTCTGTATATGTTACTACATATTTCATATTCCGTAGGGTCTTTTGGTCAAAACAGGTATTCTCTTGAAGTTTCTCCTTTTTTGTAAATACAATGTACTGGGAAAGTAAAAGGAAAAGGCCACATAAGGTTGAAATCATTCATAGAAGGCCTAATGAATAAGAAATACTTACAGCCTGCAAGTATCTAGTGTTTCAAATTCAACACTGGAGACTGGTAACACCATGAACTGGTAATAGGCCATGTTTTTTGGATCTCCCATTTGTGACTGTACCAATACTGGTATAATTCTTACTCCATTTTCTGGTGTTGAAAAGCAGTTTTGTCTTTAGTGTTCCAAGCAGAAGAATTCTTTGGCCAGAAAACTTGCACAGTCTGCAAAGTCAGGCTGTCCTTTTTCTGTCCACCTCCTTCTATTATCTATTATCTTCCCATTACTTCTTGTTGGATTGTGTATATTGGTAAAGCTATTTAGATGTTAAGTGCACACACTTTCTATTTTAGTAACTTTTGTTGCATCAGTTTCTACTCATATCTTCTTTCCTTATCTCCTGATAATTTTAGGACAACCAAATATTTTTTGATTCGTTCACTTCTTGGTTTGGTAATGTCTAAATTTGCCGTGGTGTGCTCAGTGTACTGCATGAGCAGAGAGCAGCAGGGACTCCTGAGCAGGTTTAAAAGTGACAGTTGAAACTGTACTTTCCTTCTTAATGTATTGTCACACTACCATGATTGTGTTTTATTTTGCTTTATTGTACTTTGCAAATTGATTCTAAAACTCTCCCATTTGTTTCCCACCTCTCCCACCACAGTGTCAATGAGTCCTTTTTGTCTCTCTGGGCTTTTTTGGTTTTTTGGTTGGTTGGTTGGTTTTTCTGTGTTTTTTTGCACACAGTTTTTAAGTTTGACTGATACTCGCAATCTCATTGTACTTGCTATTCTGTCTCAGCTATGAACTTGTTCAGTAAGACCAGACTTTATAGAAAACAGTCTGGACTGCTGTCCTCAGAGATTTCGCCTCTTTTCTCTCAGATTTGATGTCAAATGTTAGTTTTGAAATCTTTCATAAGAAGGAACAAGACATATCTTGGGGCTTAATCTCAGAGGAAACTTTGCCTCAAGTAAACATTAGTTATTTCTTCTTCTTCCCTCAAAACATACTTGGAGTTTCTCTAGGTTACTTTGCTTTTTGATACTCAAGAGAAACACACACAGCCCAGGAATTATTTTTTTGTGTTTATGATTATGATGCCAAACAACTCTGAAAGCATGGGCTGAAGCTGGTTGGAAAAAATACTCTGGAGTTTGCCTGTTTCTGTAATGCTACTGATAAAATGGGTGGAAGAATTCAGATCTTGTTACTTTTTTCAGAGGTTTATTCACTGGTGTCACCTGAATCCCCCTTGAGGTCTTCTGGCTATTAGTGCATGAGGACACACTTCTCTTGTTTGCACTTGGCTATTCCCATGCTTTTTCCAACTATGTTTCAAATGAATTTGTATTTATTTGAACTGATTTTTTTTGAGACTGTTTTGCTATGTAGATCCTATTGTAAATTTCAGAAGTCTCACTTCACAGGGCATGATGGCTCTTACTCTCTTAATGTACTTTGAATTTGCTGCAAATTTTAAGAGTAGGACAGCAGCAGTAGCTTTTCTTGTTCTTTACTGTTTTAATGCATGAAATATAATGCAAGTCTTCATTTACCTCCATCTAGTGTGCAGATAGATTTCTCTTTGCACCAGATATATGTCTCTAATTTTTTTCACTTGACCCATTCTGGCGTGGGACTTGAAGATATCACTCTACTGTTTCAATAAATCCTCTTTCTGATGTTTTTACCGGAGTAATCGTATGTGTGCCATGTATGTCAAATATGAATGTCCAGGGTCTTGTGTACCTGTGAATAGTTTTTGAGGAGAAAAAAGAAACGAAGTGTGCTGTTGCATGTAGGGGGCATGTAGTCATGTAGTCAGCTCAGAAAAAAATCAGAGAACGCCAAGTGGTCTATATGCTTCTTTCTGCTTTTGTGATCTTATGTGAATAGAACAGAATTTCTCATTCTACGCTGAAAAAAAAAGTTTGGTAACCCACCTTGTATCACATATAAATCATGGAAATGCTTTTTATGGTTTGGCTCAGAAACTGTACAGGGGTGACTTTTAGCAAGCCTGAAAGCTCAAAGGTGTGATTTTGTTTTAGTTGTTGTTTGTGTGTTTTTTTGAGGGGGAGTATTAGAAAAAAAGTGTATACATCTTTTATCCTTATCAGAAATTAGAAGTGATGGGAGGTGTCACATGCTTAACTTTTGCACATTTGGGTGGTGCTGCTACTGCCTTTTTTGCTGGTATTTTCGATGATTCTTCAGGCTTTTTTTTAGTGTGATTGTGTTTCCTTAAGTTGTGAAATAAACTGTTTGCAAAGACTTTCATTCATCTTTTTTGTTGCCTTTGTCTCTTGCTGTTAAATGTGAATGGACTGGTGGATTGAATGAGTTACTCTTGTGCAATAAAACAAGTGGAAAGCAAACTGTCAGAGAGGGAGCAACTTGAGCAATAATTCTACACTTGATGGAACTCAGAAGTGTCCAAAAACCCCCTTGGAGCTTGATTGACACTGCAGTGAAGTGATTGATTGTCTTCTGTTCAGAGTATCACCTATGCACGTGTTTAAAACTGTTTGCTGACTTAGTTTTGGTTTATCATTGCTGTCTGCCATTTTATTTTATGTAGGCTTTTGAATCATACTACTTCACTGAATATCTGAGTACCTGTAGAACTTGATATTACTTTACTTAATGCTTTCTTCCAGCGTGAATGTAAGGGAGGGTCATAATTTGGTTTTGATTTTATAGGGAGTATGCAAGACATTAAGGTCAGAGAGGCTCATTTTCCGTTTTGGATGTGAGGTTTCTGGTTTATTTTGGCTGGTAGTAGGGAAAGGACTCCTGTTGCCTTACAGCTCCTTCCAGGGAAGTTGTGTCTTTGACTGCATTATTGAATTTTTTGATTCCTGAACTTTGGGTCAAGCCTTCATCCAGGAACAGTTCATCTGAAATCAGATAAAACAAATTATCTCCTGCAATTTGACCCACTGTAATTTTATTATCATGACCATGAAGTCTTTTGAAATTATATGATCTGAATGGCAGTGTCGTATCTGGCTTGTCTGAAGTCATCCAGTTCTTTCTTCTTAACTGTATTTCCTCTAAGCATTCTCTATTGGTAGCAGAGTTACCAAATATGTTAAAACATGAATATGTCTGTGTCATTTGTCTGGTTTTGGGCCTCAAGCTGGTGTCTTATGTCTTGTTCATCTGAGACTACAAGGGATGTTCAAAGTTTTTTAAGGTGTGATTGCTTCTTTTGAGATTCCAGAACCTGGCTCCTCTGAAATACCAAGGAGCTGTTGACAGGGTATGGTAAACAATTTCAGCCAATGAATCCAAATGTATTTCTTCATGGTCAGAAGGCAGAATTTGAGATTCCTGCTCTAGACCATATGTTGCTGCTTAGTGTCCTTAACAGAGGAGGATCTATGTGAACCTCAAGAAATTCAACACCAGGGGTACACCAGGGTTCTGCACCTGGGGTAAGACAATCCCAAGCACTGCAAGCTGGGCAGAGAATAGGTTGTGAGCAGAGAGTAGATTGTGAGCTGCTCTGCTGAGAATGATTTGGGAGTGCTGGTGGATGAGAGGCTGGACATGACCCAGCCATGGGCACTCACAGCCCAGAGAGCCAAACGGGTTCTGGGCTGCATCCAGAGCAGTGCGGGCAGCAGGGCCAGGGAGGGGATTCTGCCCCTCTGCCCTGCTCTGCTGAGATCCCACTTGCTGCATCCAGCTCTGGGGTCCCCAGCACAGGAAGGACATGGACCTGTTGGAGTGGATCCAGAGGAGGCCTGAGCACCTCTCCTATGAAGACAAGCTGAGAGAGCTGGGCTTGCTCAGCCTGGAGAAGAAAATGCTTTGAGAGATCTTATATCACCTTCCAGTACCCGAAAGGAGCTTCCAAGGGAGCTGGTGAGGGACTTTTGACAAGGGCATGTTGTGATAGGACAAGGCGGAATGGTTTTAAACTAAAAGAGGGTAGATTTGTATAAGGTGTTGGGAAGAAATTCTTTACTGTGAGGGTCATGAGACCCTGAAGCAGGTTGTCCAGAGAGTTGTGGTGATTCATCCTAGGAAGTGTTGGATGGGACTTTGAGCAGCCTGATTTAGTGGAAGGTGTCTTGGCCAACAGCAGGGCAGTTGGACTTAGATGATCTTTATGGTCCCTTCCAACCTAAACAATTCTATGATTCTCTGATTTCTGTGAGGTAGGATATCACCAGGACTGTTTGCTCTTTAAAACTGCCTCACTTCCTTGAGAAATTGTTTTCTTCTGCCCTTTTTTATATTATCCTGTCTTTAATCCCTATACTTGTTGGTCTTTCTGCACATGCAGAAAGCAGGAACGTGCTGATGTAAATTTGAAGAGAAGTAGATGCATGTAGAGAAAGAACGCTTTTGGTTCAATCTGTGGGCTGATCACTCACTCCTTAGCCAGGTTAAACCAGAGGATTGCTTTATCCTGTGCAATGAATGGTGTAGCAGGTTAGGAGATCTTGAGCCTTCCATGGGAGTTTGGATCATTACCCTGTATTGGGGTGGATGATCTTGAGTATAGTGGTCACTGCTTAATGAGGGTGTGGACAGTCAGAGTCATGATTTTAGGGTTTTCATCTATGCTGAACATCACTCAGGCTGGCAGTGACTAGGTGCATCTACATTCATCTCTGTTGGTAGCCACAAAATGAACAGCAATCTTAGGTTTTGTCCTTATTACTGAAGTCATATAGACAAAGATGAACCCTGTTAATCTGATGTTTGAAAACTTGAAAGCAGTGTCACTTACTGGGTGCCTTAAATTTAGTTTATTTATATTTACTCCTCCCCCTACCCCCCCAGTGTATAATTTCATTCTGGTGCCTTGTGTATTTCATTACTTGCCTTCGATTATTCCACTGCTGTTCCCAGTTGTCTCCTATAGTTAACATTGCAACTGTCTGTCTTGTGTCGTTGAGCCCCCCCCTTCACATCGTCTCTTCAAGGTTTGAGGTTTCTTTGTGCTTGTGTGATCTCAGACAACATCAGAGCTATGGAACCTACTGTGTGCAAATTTTACTTTTTTAGATACACTCCTTGAGTTTTATCAACAGCTTCAGATGATTAACCAGTCCTCTGGATATAAGTGTGTGCAAATATTAGAAGTCTGTTTGTTCAAAGATACCTTAAATGAAAAATAAATTGTAAAAGGAGACCATATCCATAAGTATAACCAAGAGGGGGGGAAGGGAGCAGAGTTAGGGTTGAGCTTTCAACCTTAATTCTGTATTTCAAGAGTTCTGAATGCTTGGTTTGTTAGCATTAGTGCTGCACTAACTTAGGGTATTTTTCCATGAGAGTGTGTGTGTTTAACCAACTAAGCATGAAATCCCTTGCTTCTGTTTGTCCCTATTAAATAGTGGCAACAAAAGAAACAGACAGGAGATGGGTCCAGAACAAAGCAGAAATAATGGAGTATTTCACCCCAAAAAGGAGAGTGAAACGAGAAGTACAATGAGTAGGCAAAGACAGACTCAACAGCTGGAGGCAGTTTAATGTGTTGTAGAGAGTAGTAATTCAGGGACATTTGCTGCCCAGAGCTTCAATCTGTGGTCTCCGAGCGGCACATACATCCGAAGTGTTTGGCTATCCCTGCTATAAACACAATATGCTTTTCCCAGAAGAAATCTCCATAGGGCTTTAAAGGGGCACTGTCTAGGATTGTGAGCATAAATACTGCTCCACCTAAACCCAGAATCGTCTGGTTGGGCTAGAAATCTGTAAGGAGGAGTAGAACTGGCTGACTTCTTCCGTTAACTATTACAGAATGATTATGCAAGCACATGCAGCATTCATGCACACTTACACGTAAAATGAAAGTAACAGTGCTGCAGAATGTTGCACAGATTTCTGCAGACTGCAGCACCTATTACCCCCAGTTTCCTGGACAAATCCATCCTTTTTTTCAAAAACTGACTAATGCATACATTTTTTAAAGGTACCTTATTGTTTTATTTTCAGTACTTAAAAATATGTTTGTTCATTAACAAATTAACTCCTGACTCTCCCTGCCTGCCTCTCTTTGCATGCCTGTTTTCTCCATCCAGTGGCTATAGATTTGAGTATGATATTCTCAAAAATTATGAAGGCTGACCATTTGATATGTCATTTCCTTTATGCTGAGTAAGGTCTTACCCTGATAGGATGAGAAGGCTCAAAAAAATGTTGTTGCATTTTTGTTGCTAGCAGTGGGGTTTGAATACATGACCATATCCCGAACAACCTTTCAGTAACTGTGTCAACTAGCTCAGCTTGACCCTGTATTTGCAGTTGTACAATGTTTTCTTTCTGTCTGCTCTGACACTTCCTCTAAGAGGCACTGTTTGGGTTTAGAGTTTGTTTTGTAATACCTAAAAGGCAGGATTTTATTGCCCAACAAGCAAATGAGGTTTGGGAATCAGTGGAGGAGACTTCCAGGTCCATATCTGGCAAGTCAATTCAAGCTTCTGTTATGCCTTTTGGGTTGATCAAATGGAGTGGAAAGTATGCTGGTTTGGGAAAGAACTGAGCACTAGTTGGGAATTGAGCAACTTTCTCAATGTTTTTGATATATTTGTGTTCTGGAGTTCTGGAATGATTTCTTTAGTTACTAGTACAAATTTCTTGCTGTTTTGTGGTTTTCAGAGTGCACTGTAATATGTGACGACATCTTAAATAATGTGTAGCTCTAGTCCATGGTTATAAAATACTTCAGGATGCATTTCCTGTCCATAATAAAATGCAGAATATAAGATGTAATTTTATTTGCGTGGTCTGTGACTTCTGAATTTTCTACTTTCCTCCACAGATACTGTGCAGCTACTACATGCAGCTGCCAGAGTTGTGGCAATAAAGGTTTAGTCTCAATAATGGATGCTTAAATAACCCTAACTTTGTTAGGGAGCAGGTAACTTTAGGCTGCTGCGAGAACAGGAAGAGAGTGATCAGACTGTTTGTATAGTGATATTTCCTATGGGAAAGATGTTCCTTGAGCTTGAGTAAGGAGGGTTGTGAAACAAGTTTATATATAAAGTCTAAATATGTTTTTACAAGTATCCCCTACCATGTGCTCTAGAGTTTCACATCTCTGCCACTCCTAAGTGCTATGCACAATAGCTTAAGTTTCAACAGCTTTTTGAAGCTAGAATATTAAAAAATTGTTTTCATTACAGCTAAACAAATCTGCTGAAGGAAATTAGCCTAGCAGAAGGACAAAGTCATGAATATAGCAAAGATAGGGGAATCATATAAAATGAAATAGGAGAGTGGTCTGGAGGGAGCCGTGTTCCTGTCTTCTAGGGTTCTATCTCTGAAATTTTCATGCCTAACTGTGTTTACTGGTGAAGGATTACTGAGAGGGTGGTGAGTCTGTATATGCTACTTTGGAGATGCAATTTGACCTGGATTTTTGATCATGTGTTTAATCCACAACATATAAAGATTCTCCAGACTAAGTTAAACTTACGGAGTTTGCAGAGAGATCCTGAAGTTCACAAAATCTGCCTGTTAGCCACAGAGCCTCCGTATGTATTCTGCAAAGAGCAGAATTATCTTTCACAGGACTACATGTTATTAGATGTTGTCAGGGCTCAGAAGTCATGTCTGGTTGCATAAGAACCAGCGCAGTGGCTGGACAGTGAGAAGCACAGAATTCCATCAGCTCATCTATTCCTTTATGTTTTTCAAAGTGACGTCAAGAGGTTGTTGCAAAGATGCCATGCTGACAGAGACAAATTGAATCCTTTTAAAGACTGGCTGTAGAGGGTCTGACACACAGCCTCGGGAGCTCTGGCAAGCTCTGAAGGATTTTATGTGGCCTTCAGCCTGATATCCATTAAGTGGAAGCTCTATTTAAAGGAGTTTATGTTGTTCAATGAACTCCGTTGGCCTTTCTCACTTAAGTACCACAGTGGAATATTTGCTGTGGCTTTGTAGAATCTGTGAGATAAATATAAACCAGTAAACAAATAGAACATCAGTAAATAAAGCTAGAAGGCATGTTTATTCCTTTAAGTTATGATACATACAAGAGCAAACCTTCTTAAAATAATTTTTGAATCAAGTCGTGATGGAGGCAAAGCTGTTATTTTTAAAATCTGCTGCCTTTATTCAGCTTAAATATTATTTTAAATATTCTTACTTTTTCTAAAGTGTTTCCTTTCACTCTTTTAAAAGGTGTTGAAGTAGTTTTGTAGCTTTCACTGAATTTATCTTGTGCTTCTTTAAAGCAATGAAAACTGTTTTGGCAGCATGTGTAATAACTTACCATCTATACCGAAAGAATCCAATTAAAGTTCTGCGTTGAGTGAGCTGTCCTTTTATAATCACGTTCTCACTGGACGACGTGCTCACAGGGTCAGACCCCACTGTTTGCATTAGAGCCTTGCTGACATCCGTTCAGTGTCTCTGCTCCTCCAGTAGCCCTCAGTGAGAAAACCTGGGCAGTTGTCAAGACAAACTAGGTTAAGGTTATAAAGACTGGATTTCTTTTCCCACAATCAGTGCAATGACTGACTTGTGGTTAAGATGGAAATAAAGAGCTGGGGTTATGTAAAAACAGAATGTGTAAGAAAGGACTGATTGCACAGACACATTTTCCCTACGCTATTAGAGCAGATGTCTTCCTCTGATATAAAGGTGGGAGATATTGGGGAAAAAGGTATTTATGTATATTGGGGTGGTGGAGATCTGCCTTGGAAATTAGTGGGTAATTATGCTCTATATATAAAATATAAACTTCCTAGCTTTCCCGGAATTGTCTGCTTTTAGATTTTTACATATAAAGTTTCTAAATTGCATATAAACAAAGAACTGAAGAACTTAGAAAGGCCTAAGGAACCTTTTGGATAAACTTGGCCTGTTTTGACAAAACTGTTCAAGAGAAGTGAGCAGAACTCTGAAGGAGGCTTTGTGTAAGAGATTTTTGTTTGTTTACATTGTGATTAATTTATACTTCTCCAGGGAAAGTGAGACATCTATCTGTGTTTTACTAGCTCTATGTCCAGCGAGATTTATTTATTTGTTTATTTATTTATTTACAAGCTGTACCATTTAACAGCTGTTATTCTGAGCTAAAATACATGACAAAGCAAGCCCAGAAAGGACATTAGTGGAGCAAAGGTCCCTGATTCTTTTCTGTGACAAGAGGTAGAGCTTGGCCAGCAGCTGCTCAGGAGTGGCTCTGATATTCACACCAGGTATTGTGTGAAATTAGCATAGGAAGGAAACTCATGCATAATCAACTGCAGAGCTGTATAGGGCACATGCCTATCTTGTGGTGTGAGCAGTTTGTGCTACTTGGGAAATGGATGTCGTGTTCCTCCACACCAGCTTTTCGAGGTTTAGGTGAAAAGTTAACGTGTGTATTTGTTTTCTTACAAAGTTGTTCTAGATTTTAGTTGAGGTGATCTTGGTCTATTAATCGTTGACTTAGTCAAAATAATAAGTTGGAATAATAATAATAATTTGCTTCTCTCCAGTGCTTTTAAGTTTATAAACTTGCTTCTTAGAACATTGTTGAATAAACATTTGCCAGAAAAGAAAAGTAACCGCTTCCTTTTGTTTTTGTTTTGCCCTGGCAGTGTTTCAGAGCACTTTGCTGCAAGGGACCGCCACCACCACGACCTGAGTATGACTTGGTTTGCATAGGCCTCTCTGGCTCTGGCAAGACGAGTCTTCTGTCTCAGCTCTGCAGCGAAAGCCCGGAGAACATCGTGTCTACCACAGGTAGGATGCTGCCTTTGTTCTGTGATGTGCTGGAATATTGCCCAAAAGTGACTTCTGAAACACATAGCCAAAGCTGTAGAGAGCTTCAGTCTACTTACCTTGCTGCTGAAAGTACCTAATGGATCACTTTGAAGCTACCACTACTTTTTTTCAGTATTTGTTCATACACTGGAGAATATGCATGAAAACATACAATTTTGAATGTGTTAAAAGTCTGATGGTCTAATGAAGCAGAACCATAACATACAGTAGCACTATACTGTAGACACGTTAAAATGTTCCTTTCTTCTCATTTTACTTTTGAGTTTTAAGCAGTCTCACTATATATTGGGGAGAAAGGAGGAGAATGGGCTGTAAAATAGAATAGGACAGTGATGTTCTGAAACTTAAATTGGGATTTATTTCTGTACATGCTTGGTCCATACTGCCTTGTGGTATATGCTAGCAAGCAAAAGAATAAATGTAATGGAAAATAATTTTTTGGGGACAATCCCAGATTTTTAGATCAGCAAAACAGGCTTGTTTGTGTAGTAAGGGCAGATTGAGATCAAAGAACCAATTTACAAAAAGTTTTGGTGGTATTGAGAAGATACATGAAAACAGACAGCACAACCACAGATAAGAGGTATCTTAAGTCCAAAAAATTTGAATAGGCATCTTGGTAAAGGTGAACCAGAATGCCTGATACTGAAAAGCATGTTTTGATTGAAAAAACCCCAAAACAAAACCAACTAACCAACCAACAGAAAACAAACCAAGAACAAAACAGCAGCAGAAAAACCAGAAACAAACATGTGAAGTAGGAAGAGGGAATACCTGTCTGTAAAGTTCAGAAAGAGGGCAGATTAATAGAGAGGCAATAAAGGTAATAGAGATGGAAGAAATCTGGTTCAGTGGCTGCAGCAATTATTAAGATTGATTTGCTGATGAAACAGATACTAAGTGTTGTGCAAGTAACTTGTGTTTACACAGGCTTTGTACTGTAGCTGCAATTCAGGGGCTTAAATTTTATGATTGTGCCTTAGCAACCTAACTGTTTTTCAGTGTACATTTGCCTAATTTACAAGAACATAAGATTATTTAATACAACTGTAAGTAAAATGTAAAACAGGTACAAGAAAATAGTGTTTTTGTTAGAATGAGTAATTAACCTGTGGCCTCTATGGTGGTGTTATTGGCAATGTTACAGAGATGTCGTGCTTGGTTGTGAGAAGGTGACTAACTAAAAAGTTAGAGGGAAATTGTAGAGTAATTAGCCTTTTTTCTTTTTTTTTTTTAAATTATTTTTTTCTGTTTCTTGAGCTTTATCTCTGGAATTAGTACAAATTATACTTTAACACGTTAGACCCTGAAAGAAACAGTCACAGCAATATAAATAGAAGTATAGAGCTATCAAAGGAAGTAATGAAAATATCATTAAGTAAAAATTAAATTGATTTTGTTTTTCTAGAGAGATGCAATAAAGTACCATTATATAATTAGGCAACTTGAGGAATGAAAACCAACTCTGGAGAATACTAGGCAGGCAAACCAAAATGATGCACATCTAGGGTATTCAGCTTATAATAAATCCACTTAAATGTGGTATATCAAACAATATTGTGGAGAATCCAAGAATACAATGTGACAACTTCTCCACTCAGGTTTCAAGCTATAACCTATGTTTTTGCTTTTTTTCATCAATGCCACTCAGTTCGATTCCAGTTTTTCCTTCTTTCTAGGAAGAGTTTAGGATTTCTTTTCAGACAACAAGCCCAGAACATTTCGTAATTCTTCCCTTCAGACTTCCTTGTACTTTCCTCTATTGCATCTAGCACTGACCATAGTACTGTAACGTCTTACTGGTCTAACCAGGGCGAAAAAACATCCTGTTTCTGTTAAATGATAGCTAATAAATGTGAAGTGAAACACATGTTTTCAAAACTTCTTTACTCAGTTCACAGGTATGTAATCGTGTTGGAACTACTTGATCTAGATGGAAAAAAATTTAATTTCTGTCTGGATTTTTTATGCTCAAAGAGCCAACATAAGTTTCCCTATATAAAATATTATATACACTTATATATATGTAAGCACTAAACATGCAAAATTTAGTATATAATGCATTGGTATATTGCCGGAAGCCTTTCACATTCCATTTCTCTTGTCTGTCTGAATTTTCAATTAAGTGTAAAGATCCCATTTTGGTGGTGTTGTTTTGTTTGGTTGGATTTTTTATTTTTATTTCAGTTTTAAGCAAAAATCAGGCTAATAAAGTATTGATAGATGTTTCCAGTGTGCTTATAACCATTTTAACCCATCCAGATAAGGTCTGTAGAAGGATCTTTAAGTTAATAACGTTTATAGACAGGATTAATAATCCAGGTGCAACCAAAACCTGTGAAGTTTAAGTGGAAGAAAATAGTGATTTGAATTGCATGTTGTCTTCAACAACATTGAACAAACTTGCAGAATGATCACCTCATATTACTGGTAGTCTGAATTGCCCACTTCAGCTCCAGATGCAGTAAAAGATGATTTTATAGAAGCATGCTCTGGTAGATGGTCTGGATGGAAGTTTTGTGTGGAATTTTGTGTACCGGGTACTTATAAATGACAATTTTATTTCCTATACTGATTTATTCTTGTCCCCCTCCATGGCACTCCTCCAGGGCACTCCTCCACCTCTTGCCCCACTCCCATCCCCTTATAACTGACTTTCTAAACACATTGAAACAGAATTTCACATGCAACATCCTGGTTCTTGACGGAAAGAGTTGTTTTTTCTGAACATATGCAATTGATTCCAAATGGCCCCTTTAACAAATAACTTACTAATGCTCTTTATTTCTCTTCTTAGGTTTTAGTATAAAAGCAGTGCCGTTCCAGAATGCAATTTTGAACGTAAAAGAACTTGGAGGTATGGCATTTATTCATTTGGTTATAAAAACATACAGTGTCTAAATCTCATCATAACTGTCAGTTGTTTTAAATTGTTAGATATTTTAAATTTTGAAATGATAGATCGGTGCAGCTGGAGTTAAAAATCTCAGCAGATAAAGCTGAGAAAAGTTGTACGAATCCTGACCTCAAAAAACAAAGGGTAAAAAGCAGGAGGAGTGGAAGGTGTGTGGTGTATCTCCTTAATGTAATTTCTTGGATTGCAGTGGTTAAGTTATACAGAAATACAAACTGGACTGTAATTTTAGTATGGCTCGCTTGGCAGCACAAGGAAGTGTACGTTCCTTCTATTTATTGTATGTATAAACTTTCATTTATTAGAACTGGCTCAAGTAACTATGTGAACATTTGTCAAAACCAATACATTTACTGCACCACTGAAAGTGTTGCAAAGGCAACCAACTTCTAATGAGTTATATTATTTGTGAACTGTTCTCGTGTTGGATTTATTAGATTTTGGAACGATGGTTGTTTTATGGTTGTGGGATTTTTTTTCTTTTTAAATTTTGCGTATACGGGCAACCTATTTGGCTCCCAGTTCTGACTTTGAGTCTCAAATGACCAAGAGGTTGTTCGTTACAAGGACAAAAACACTCTCCTGATGAGATTTGTTGTGGAGTCTAATGTTCTTCTAATTTAAAACCTACATAGATCTTCTTTATATTCTAGAATTTCTGTGTATCTTCTTTATTATTTATGTAAATATAGTAGACTTAATATTGAGGATATTTATCAGATTTTTTCAGCAAGGTTGGATCCTCTCTTAAATGATCTGGGGTAGAATTTGACTTGGTTCTTCAGGAAAGTTTCAGGAGATCTAGTTGCATGATAATTGTTACCTGAAATTGTTTTAAGAAGGCTTTGAGATAAGCAACTGCGGGAAGCATAGCATTTCCTCTTTACAACCGCTGGTCCATGGATTTAAACATACATGTTCCTGTTTGAGCATGTATTCTGTAAAAAAAAACCCCAGTAGTTTTCTTTTGTAAAGGGACCACTCCTGAGGGATAGTGTAGATACTGCTTAAGTGTGTTATGTGCATAATGTGCACTTAGTCATAATGTCACTTTTTGGATTTTTTTAAAAATAGGGTGAATCATTTGCAGTCTAGTTTATACATTCTGCTACCTAAGCTATATGAAATACATAATTCATGTAGTTAAATACAATTTTTAATCAAGAATTGAATCTGTATATTCTACAGCAGATCCTTGTTAAAGTCTCTTAACCTTTTCTGATCATAAAATTTCTATTTCTGCATGTATGTGTGTTTTGAGGAATCTTGTCTTAGTAGAGGGTTTTGACTCATGATGAGAAGTAATCCAGAATATTTGATTTGTTTTTTCATCCATTTGTCTCTTCTCAAAGACAAAAAGATTATCAGAATTTTTTACTGCATCTTTTACTTTCTTTTTCCTTTGACTATGGGTGTTTTCATGTCTGTATTTAAAAATTATGTGATCTGTTTTCTTTGATGAAATATTGCAGAAAAATGCTAATTCTTTTACCTTTTCATTGTCTAGGTAAGAGAGCGAAAGCAAGCTTCCAAAAGTTTGTTTTGTTCCAAAAGTTGGTGGTCGTTAGTTGTGTTCCCCAGGACTCATTATGGATCCCAGTTTTGTTTAATAACTTTATTGATGGTCTGGACATGGGGATCGAGTGCATTCTCAGCTTGCAGATGACACCAAGTTGGGTGGGAGTGTTGATCTGCTGGAGGGCAGGAACGCTCTGCAGAGGGATCTGGACAGGCTGGATCCATGGGCTGAGGCCAATGGTGGGAGGTTCAACAAGGCCCAGTGCTGGGTCCTGCCCTTGGGTCACAACAACCCCAGGCAGCGCCACAGGCTGGGACAGAGGGGCTGGAAAGGACCTGGGGGTGCTGGTGACAGCAGCTGAACATGAGCCAGGGTGTGCCCAGGTGGCCAAGAAGGCCAGTGGCATCCTGGCCTGGATCAGCAATAGTGTGGCCAGCAGGAGCAGGGCAGGGATTGTCCCCCTGTGCTGGGCACTGGTGAGGCCACACCTCGAGTGCTGTGTCCAGTTCTGGGCCCCTCACTGCAAGAAAGACATTGAGGTGCTGGAGGGAGTCCAGAGAAGGGCAACAGAGCTGGGGAAGGGTCTGGAGCACCAGTCCTGTGAGGAGCAGCTGAGGGAACTCCTCAGCTGAGGGGATGTTTGGCCTGGAGAAAAGGAGACTTGGAGGTGACCTTATCACTCTCTACAACTGCCTGAAAAGGAGTTTGTGCCCAGGTGGGGGTCACTCTCTTCTTCCTGTCAACCAGCAACAGGATGAGAGGACATGGCCTCAAGCTGCACCGACGGAGGTTCAGGCTGGACATCAGGAAGAATTTCTTCATGAAAACAGTTGTTAAACATTGGAATGACCGCCCAGGGAGTCACCATCCCTGGAGGTGTTCAAGAAACAACTGGACGTGGCACTTAGTGCCATGATCTAGTTTACAAGGTGGTGATAGGTCAAAGGTTGGACTTGATGATCTTAGAGGTCTTTTCCAAC
This sequence comes from Ifrita kowaldi, assembly GCA_013398055.1. Lineage (NCBI taxonomy): Eukaryota > Metazoa > Chordata > Aves > Passeriformes > Cinclosomatidae > Ifrita > Ifrita kowaldi. Next base: position 440,623 of record VZRS01005165.1, on the reverse strand, counting down.
TTAAATCATTCTGTGATTCTCTAGTCAGCATTTAACCTTTTAGCTGAGAAATGTGTTCCTGTTTGATGAGGGTAAAACCTGAGCTTTCTGGAGTAGGCATGGTTTCTCTTGTGCTCCTATATGAAAATAAAGCAAAACATTTTACATACATAATCACTGTTAAATTTTTATTTTGGAATTTCTGCTTCTGATGTTGAAGAGAAGTCATGTTTTTGTCTGATTGCTGAGGTTTTTTTGTCTTATTCCTGGTTTTTGCCTTCAGTCGTTATGCTATTATTGTATAATTCCTCTTTACTGTAGTGTGGTGGTCTTGTCCAGACATTTGATCTTGCAAACTTGGAGGAAGGTTCTTAACAACCACTGTCTGTTGTTACATGTTATTTAGAGAGTGAAGTTCTATATAGTTTTAATTTTTGATGCTTTGTCTTTTTAGGTTTAGGTAACAGAAAGCTTCATATGTCATCATACAGTAACATATTAACAGCCAATATTTAAAACACAGCAGAAGTTATACTGCCTAAGGTTCTTAGATTCAGCAGCCAAGCAGTTATGTGAAACAGATGCTGACTGTGTAGTATCCTTTCTGTTTCGTTGAAGTAGTATTCTTTCTTGAGGTCGAAGATGGTGCTAGTTTTTACTGTGCTGGTTGTCTCCAAACCTGCTAATGATGCCAGGCTTTATTTCTTCATTTCTAAGGGGATTGTAAATTTTCAGACAAAATATATAGAACATAGTCTCTCTTCTTTAATCTATTCAAGGACTGATTATCTCTTCATGCTCCTTTAAGATTTAGAGACAGGGAGCAAAGTTTGTTGTGCTCTCTTTGCAGAAGTTTTTCTTTGAACTACGTGATACTAGAATATTAAAATTGAACCAAATTTCTGGGGTTTTTATTGTTTTTGTTTCCTGAGACAGGAACTTGCCTTCTTAACAGAAAATAAGTGTTTATCAAATTTCATAAATGATAAATGTTTTGTTTAAAAACCTTGAATTTGGTCCTAAAAAAGTAAGACTATATAGAGAGCTTTCAAATCTAACATTAGGCTTTCCTGAGTTACTTGAAAAGAAAGTCTTGCTTTATTTGCTGACCAAGTTGAACTGCCTCTTCTCAAAGCTGCTATTTTGCTATACCAATAATCCCTTCCTAATCCCCAAGAAACTAAAAAAATTACCCTTTTTTCCCCCCAAAAAATTGGTCTATAATTCAAATCATTGTAGAGATGTGCCATGCCGTAGTCCACATACTTTCAGAATGTACTATTACCAGGACAATTGGAAATATCTCTCTTTATTATGCAACTCAGCTGAGTAATGGTACTGGAAAAAACTACAGTTGTGATGATTTCCTCTTACGGTGCAGTAATTTTTTGTGGGGACCAAGGATGAAATTGTGGATGTTGACCGTACAGAAGAGTGGGAGAAGACTGGAAAAATAAGGCAGATAATAATGTTTGTTGTTCAGAAGATTCTAACAGTGTTTTGCTGAAAAAAGTTTGGGATGCTGAATGCTGAGGTTAGTTCTCAAGATAGATAATGGAGGTGTAAAGGTAATAGGAAGCTTTTTCTTTGGTTTAACAAATTCCAACCTAGAGACACAGTGGCTGAAATCACCATTTATTCCCTATTCTTTTCAGTCATTTGCAGTTGTAATGCTGTTGAAACAGAATATGAAGTTGTGGTTTAGATATTTATTCAGGCCTATATCAACATTTAAGGTCCATCCTGGTAGTCAACTAAGAATTTCCAGTTGTCTTTTTCAGAATAAGTTATTTGATAATTTAGTTTAGTTTCTTGTAAATGCAGGCTTAGAAACAAGTGAGATGCCAAACACTGAGCCAAGTCAAATTTAAAAGAAGGATTGTGGATGTGAGTAGTTCTTCTTCTTCATGAAAGGTTTAAAAGTACTGACAGCATGCTATAGGGCTTATTTCATTTATTTATTAAAATATATTGGCATACGTTTGTGTTAGGTTTTGTGATACACCCTAAAGCCATTTTCTCAAATGTAGAGACTACATGTTGTGTAGTCATATTGGAAATTCCGTTCAAGACAAAAATGTGTTAAGACACATTTACTTAAGACAAAAGTGCTTAGCAAGAGCAAAGTGGGTAATATCAGGAATGCTCTTGTCTCCAGTTGGTTAAGCATGCCCAGGAAAAGAGATGAGAACTTGCCACCCCACTGCTGTTACTTCTTAAGCTTGATTACCAAAGTCATAAATTCACATTCTTAGGCCAGCTAAATTAATTGTCTAGGTGACAGCTTGAGAACAAATAGCTTTAAATAGTTTTGGTTAAACAAAGCGTATTTTGCCTTAATTTAGAAGTAAAGAGCAGCAGAAAAGAGAGTAGGAGGAGAAGCCACACTGTTGTGCAGTCCAAGTTGAATGGAAAATACGAACTTCTGGAGAAGACAGCAACAGTTGTCAGGTAGTATCTGCCTGGTGAAAACAATGATGGATGAGGGAGAAAATAATGTTGCTCTATTAATTAGAATTTAAAATTTAAATATTTATCGGAAATCTCTCTCTTCCTTTGCTCTGTGGAGGTAGAGTGGATTACTGAACACCCTTCTAGAAACGTAGCCTGTCAGAGCAGTTAACATTTCATCAAGTCAGTTATCAGAAGACTGATCCCACAAGTAAATGCCAGCCTAAGTCATCTACACAGGGATGAACTAACACAAAGCAATAAAATCCCCATACTGTACTTGACTAAAAGGCAGTTGACACCACTACGAAATCTGGCTGTGGAGTACATGCAATGCCATCTGCGACATAGCTGCATCAAACAGTTTACAGAATGTCTTAGCAGATGAAATTTTTAGATGACCGTGTTGAGCTGTCCACGCTGTTAGTCGCACAGAGACATTCAGCTTCCAAAAGCATTAAAGTTAGATCTGTTTGCTATCAATCATGCTCAGCCTGCCGTTCAAATGGTGCCTAAGCCCACACTCTGTCACATAGTTTCCTCATTTCGTAGATAAGGGAGATCATTTACACCTGCTTATGGACCTCTTTAACCTGAGTCCTGAGGAAGCTCTGATTCAGCATAGTGATCTTACCACTGTTCTTTGGAAATATTGTGCTTTTTCTACAATTAGGTTTTTACAGTGTGAAAAGACAACCCACAGTTTGTCTCACTGCAAGTAGGAACCATGCAAGCAACGCCTATCACAACTATGTGAATAGAATAAGCAAAACACAGAATTTCCTAGCTAAGGTTTTGTGGGTGGGGGCTGGTTGTTTTTGTTTGTGAGATATTTTGTGGAGAGAAAAGCAGAACGTTTGGTTTGCTTAGAAGTGTCTGTCTTCTGTTGGGCTTTCAATGCCATTTTCTTCAGGCAGAATCAAAGGATAGAGTGTAACAGCCTAGTTAGGCATCAGAAATGATACAACTACATTATGAACAACCCCCCCGCTGACAAAAAAAAAAAAAGTTTTATCTTTGATTCTTAGAAAGACCGCGATCCTTTCAAAAGCTAAAGCTTTAAACTTCTGTGGGCCAATTAGCACAAGGGCTAAACAAAAATACACAGCTTGTGGTAGACTTGCTGCTTCTTCTGTGTGCCTACTAGTTTTAAGTGCCATGGAGAAAGTTGTGTTTTGAGCTTTATTTGAGGTTAGCTGCACTGTTACCAAACCTGTGACTGCAGCTCAGGGGAAGGTACATTTGAACTTTGCTGGGTGCTGGCAGCAGTCTTGCTGTGGGGATGTGCCACTGCTGCTGAGATTCTGGCTGTCTCAGAGTCGTGTAGCAGATGTGGGAGAAGGACACAGATGGGGTAATGGGTAGAGAGGAAACTGGCAGAAGATTTTCTTGTTGCTGACCATTCTTTGCTAGCCCTAAAGGGCTTACTGTGTGTTTGTGAATTTAAAAAATGAACAACCCCAAATTCATAAAAAGAAAGAAAAAGGGGTGAGAATGGCTGTCTGTGCCACCTGCTGCGAACTATTAAATCTTCAGATATCAGGCTTAAATAGATGTTGAAGCATACTGCAAGAAACATATATCATTCTCTTCCTTTTAAATTAATTTGTAAAAATTTTTATGAACTTTATAATGAATTTTATGTTCTTGACTAGAACAGGAGATATTTGTTTCAAATTGCATGTTTTATTTTAACATGGCAGTATAATATACACACCCAAGTAGATCAAACTGACTTTCTGCAGGCAAGTGTAAGTATAATGTTTTTAAAACTTTCAAGTGCTTGAAACCTGAATGTTGTTCCAACAGATTTAAATATCGGAGTAAGGTGGAGATTCAGAGTTGGAAACAGCACTTAAGTTAGCTAATAAGGAAAATACTGAAGGCTTGACTACTTCCAGATTAATCTCACTGGGAAAGCCTGGAAGGCAGACAAGAGATGACAGAGATGGTTTCCATAAACTTTGGTTTGGTAAGAAAAATAAAATTAAGCACCATAGACTTATATGCATTTCTGATTTTTTATGTTTTGAATACAAAGGCAGAAAATTTTTTTCTCAACATGTTTTATCTTTTCTTTTTCCTTTTAGGCTGTTTTTTCATATTGTAGTTGAGTTGCTGCAGTGAATATAGCTGATTTGGCAGTCTCAAAATGTTCCTCTTTCTGGGGAAAAAGTGCCAGTTTCCTGCTGCCATGCTTTGTGCATTGCAGGAGTGCACTGCCTGAAAACCTAGAGAAAGCAGGCTGTGATCACTTGGTCTTAGACCCTAGGAAGCAGAAGTCCTGGGACTTTTGAATCTGGAGAAGGTTTTGGTTTAGGATCTGTGTTATCGCAGCAGCCATGCAAAGTAGCTGTAGAATGGTGACTGACATTACACCCATGCAAAACTTCTGTATCTCTGTGTGGATGTGTCTGTCAAAAGGGACAAATTCCATGCACATTCATAGCAGGTATCTTAAACAGGATTTATAAATGTATTTGTAATAAAAGGGAGCTAACACATTAAAAAACCCAAAATTGTATATAGTATTTTTCTTCAAGGGTGGAATACTGGGAAACCTGCCCATAATAGATAAGGAGCAGCCACATCTCTTGAACGTGTTTCTAAGATTTCAGGCATCTTCTTGACTACTCAGGAGAATATATCAGTTTTACTTGTGAGGATATGATGGGAAGTGAAGTTACAAACCCTACATAGATCTGGAAACGTTTATTTTCCAAAGGTTTTCTTGGAGTGAGAGAGTAGGGTGTATTTACGTATTTCCCAGGAATGGATAAGAGATTTCTTTTTCCCTACCCTTCTTTCTTACTCCCCAGCCCATGAGCTGGTGTTTGTCACAAAAAGATTTTGAGGCATAGTCCTTGGCATTTTTTTACCTTTATGCTTTATTAGAAATGTTCTGTTTAATATCAGTAGAGGAATGATCTATATAATATTTTAATTACCTGTTAAACCTTCAAAGTATGTAGATGTCTTTATTTCAGGTGAGTGGATGATATATTTGAAGTGGTAGAAAAGCTGTTTGCAGCCTGCATTCTTTTATGTCCCCAAGTTAACTGTTTTTGATGGGAAGGAAAAAAACGTTCTTTGCTCCATTCGAGACTGTAACTTCTCCAAACCTGTGATGTATTTTGAGGTTAACAAGAGCTTTCAATTGTGGACTAGACTGTGTTGAAGCAAGGGCTCTGTGACATTTGTTGTGCACTGGATGGAGACTTGCTGTAAGTCTGACAAGTAACAAGTTTGACATATGTAAATTTCTTTCAGTGAATTTTTTCTGTAATGCTGTGTTCTGTTCTCCTGAAAGTACTGAAAAAGGGGGAATTGAACGTAGCCTCAAACCACTGTGAATGAAGATGTAAATAGAAGTATTCATAGCTGAAAGGAAGATTTGCAACTCTGTGTTTTGTGTAATATTTACAGCAATGTGTAGTAGTACTTGTGTATGCTGGTTCAGGTGCATGTTAAACTGCGCATAACTCAAAATCTTCCAGTTCCCAAGGGGTACTGTTGGCACTGATACAAATAATTAACAGTGTTAATATGGGCACACTGTTCCTTTGACTGATGATAAAGAAAAAAATATTTATTTGATACTTAAAAATATTAAAATGATGGTCTTTAAAATTACAGTTAGTTGAGTAAACCTGCCCGGTACTAATGCGAAATGGTTTGGGTTTTGAATTGCAGCATCCTGTCATTTTTCTGTAAGGAGGGGTTTGGTTTTTTTTCCTGTTATAAAGTGATTCAAGCCTGCGTTTGATTGAATGCTATTTTTTCTTTTAGAATAAGTGGTGTGATTGTGTTGAAGTGTGGGTTTTGTTGGTTTTTTCCCCTAGTTTATTTGTAAATTGCATGTTTTAGTCACATCACACGACTCAACCCACTTCTTAGCCGTAAGTAGTGGCTCTTGCTTGTGTTTGAGGAAGCTGCTACCCTGAATATCACATTTTAATGAACCTGTCACATAGCACATTCCTTAGGTCTAATGTGAATTATCTTTTTCTGATGTTTTGGAGGTTTTCTTTGTTTTTTTTTTAATCTTAGTTTAGGCAGTTTATTGGTTGAAGAAACATGCATAGGGTTCAAAGCTCTCAGAGAAACACATGAGAGCAGACTGACAAACCTAAGTGCTTATTCTTTGTGTTACTATTGTTTGATGGGATGTTTTGGGTACTAGTTAAGTTAAATTCCTGCTTTATCACATCAGTCTTCTGAGAGCCTAAGGATGTTTAATGGATACACATTATATTCTGGATTTTCAAAGAACTCAGACTTTGAATGTTCCTGTCTTTGAAACCTTTGGAGTAGATGAAAAAATTAATCAATAGGATGATTTTGCTGAACTGCAGCTAAAAACTGCTTGCTTTCTAAGGCTGTGTTTGTCATGCCACAAAGTGTGATGGCTGAAACACTATTCATAGGCAAGTGTTTCCTGCCCAGGATAACTCCACTCCACTGCTCCGAGGAAGGAAGCTGAGAGCAGTTTCTATTCCCTGGATATGAAGAGTTAAGGCAAAAGAATATCAGGTTATTTCTGTTGTGGAAATTGTGACTTCCAGCTGCTGATAGCTTGTTGATGCCAAGAATTATTTTTCAAGTGCATTTGCCAGAAAAATGGTTTGAAATGGCACCCTAAGGTACATGCTTTATCAGTCTTTCTTCTTGTCTGCTTAGTGCAAATTATTTTTATGCTTAAACCTCAGGCTGTGATTTCCTCAGAATTGAAATGTAAGCAATTTCAGAGCATGTCATTAGAGTAATGGAAGAGCCTAAGGAAAATACCAAGTTTCATGGAACGTTTTAAGTTGGTTCTTATAACTGTGCCATGGTGACTGACCAGGGCTGGAGAGGAAAGGACTGCTGCACTTTGGTGGTGTTTCTTTTGGGACAGTTGACATGGTGAAACAAAATTGAGCTGCTAAAGAACCTGAACCAAAAAGACATAAGGTCAACAAATCAGTGTACTCCTTTTCTGGCTTCAATGTCCCGTGTAGGGATCCATGAGCTGCTTTCTTCCATGTGCGTGGATACAAGAGGTCAAATGCTCTGCAGCTCATCACAGTTTTTGTGTTTAGAGTGAGTATGGTTACAAAGATAAGACTCAGGTTCTAGCAGTGACATGTGATTGAAAAGTAGCTGACTGATGCTTAGAGTAAATAAGACAGATGTTATGTTGCTAGGAAAAAAAAAATACGTTCAAAGAACTGATCATGGTCTTGGCCTTTAAGTTCATCGAAAATGATGCTCTAGTAGTTTTTGAAGTAATGTGATACTTCAGATGCCTGCGACACTGCTGTGTGTGGCTGTGTAAATAGTGTCCCTCTGGCAACGTGCTCTACTTGGTTCTGAAGTAGACAGCTGTTCAGAAAGACTGAGGCATCTCACAGATGCTATAAAATTCTTTCCAAGTACATTTGACAGATATTCATGTGCTACAAAAACATAGAACTAGCTTTCAATGCAATCCCTCTTCTGTATGTATAGTAATAATAATCTTCAGGTGTTGATGATAAATAAAACATCTGTCCTATTTGTGCATTGTTATTTTGAGTCTGGTTAAATTAATAGGGAGATTAACAGAGCAAAGTCTTGACTAAGTTCTGTGATCATTTGCCTTTAAGTAGTAAACTCTATAGATCTCTTGCAGAAAAAACCTGATTAAGTATGACTTCAGTATTCTTTGTAGGAAAAAGAGTGTTTGTGTGTTGACAGTGTTTGTGCTAGGTGCAGATACAGAAACAAAGTGTTCAGGGTTCCAGTGTGACTGGTAAAAAGACAAGTAACTCCATTAGGCGAGATTTGAATACTCTTGAGTTGCATACCTAAATTAGATGGAAGAAATGTTTATTTCTTCACTTCTGTTTAGTGACTGTCTTTTTGGTTGCGCAATGTGTAAATTAAGCTAATATTTTAAGTATTGTATCAATGTTATGGTCATTATGTTGCACTGAAATCTCATTATGTTGCTCAGAAATTTTGTATTATTTTGTTTCACTGGAAAGTAGAGTTTTATTATTTTCAGCTCTTCGTTCTCGTGTATCTAGAGAAGTTTACTTCTCCCTGTCTCAAAATAAGAAAAATGTCTGTAAAAGGTACCTTCAGCACATTTCTGCAAGTCACTGTCTGGCAGACACGTCAAGTTTTCTACTAGACTGTTGCTGCTGCTGTTCACTGTTTAGTGTTTGTCCCCATGAGTGTAGTGCCAGATCCAGACATACAAAGAATAGCCCATATTCAAATCATAGTTTAGATAGTTTGACAGCTGTCAAATACAATTTTTTTTTTCCTACCTCATTGCTACAACATATGCTGCTCTCCAGGGGAGACAAAAGCTTTCTGTTGATAACCTTAGTGCTTGGCTTCTGTTGGGATGGGTGAGTGCTGCTGAACTGTGTCCTAAAAATTACTGTGGCATATAAGCCTATATAGTCACTCATGTGTCTACTGTTGGGCTCTTCCAGAATCCTTAGTGTGGTTGACAGAGCAAAAGTAGTTGAACTGAATGCCTTTGCATGTTGTCACCATAGCTCCTCATTCAGTGTTCAACTCACTATTGTATCATCATTCTCCTCATTAAGTATCTAATTACTTTAATAGGCTTTCCTGACACCTTTTTTCCCCAATTATGAAGTGGTTGCCTGATGGTTTGGAGATGAACTGGAAGACCTTATCATGCTCAGAAATGAGCAACTGCCTTGACAGAAGTTGCAGGTTATGACAAGGAGCTGCAGGGCAAAGTGAAAAAGAATGGATAAAGGTTTAGGTATCGGAGTGCCAAGATATTCCAGTGAGAAGGTAAAGGATTAGGCTGTGTGGTACTGCAAGCATGGTAGCTCTGCCAGTACTCATTAATAGAGCTTTAAGGGAAGAAAGCTGCATTGAGTCAACTTCCTTCCTTACTTAAACAATGTTGATTTGACATTTGTGTGTGTTTATGTTGGATTTTTTCTTGCTTTTTTTTTCTTTTTATTCTTTAATGATAGTTAGGAGAGAATATTTAGATAATTACTTTGATCATTCTAAGTAGATGGTTTATTTTCATTTACAAGTGTTAAATTTGTTAAATTATTGTTGTTTTAATTAGTTCTCATTATTGTCTTGAAAGGAGCTGACAATATCAGGAAATACTGGAGTCGTTACTACCAAGGATCCCAAGGGGTAATATTTGTGCTAGACAGCGCCTCCTCTGAAGATGATCTAGAAACTGCTAGGAATGAACTGCATTCTGCTCTCCAGCACCCACAGTTATGTACTTTGCCGTTTTTAATACTGGCCAATCACCAAGACAAGCCAGCAGCTCGCTCAGTACAAGAGGTATGTTAATGTGGCAGCTTCTTGCCTGTTTGTATTTACTGTCTGCACACCACTGATCTGCTATCACTTATTACTCTGACATCCTGGTTAAGGACTGGCCTCAGTTTCTTCTTTACTGTAAGTATGCAGACCAAGAACAGTCCCAATCCCTAAAAACTTAGTCCACTGCACTCCATACAGGCTTAGTTGTTCTGGAAAACAGACAAGTAATACTCAGATGCAAACAGATCTTCTGCTTTCACCGTATTTTGCTTAAGGGAGAAAAGACGTTTTTGAAAGTACTCTTATGGAAAGCTGCTGGGACAGTGATTTTTTTGTTTAGCTTGGGTTTTTATTTGCTATTAGTTTTAATTTTGCGCTGTTCCATTACTCCATTCTTTTCAACTGCTTAAAGCAATACGTTGTGGCCATAGGTTGTCTTTTTTGTGTAAAAGCTTTTTTCTGAACGGCTGTGTACTGATGTGAGGTCAGAGTTGCAATTCCTGTTCTGAAGTCCTTAACTAGTTCTGATCTTCCTGTTCCAAGGAGTAATGTTTTTGTCTAATTTCTAGCTATCGCACAGTAAATTATGTAATTGTTCTATTCAGTGTGCCTTTTGCTCTTCAGTTTCTGAGAAATTCATCTTGTCTACATTCCTATCATGTCAGATACATTTGAGGAAACGCTGAAAATTACTTCTGAAATTGTAGGAAGAAGTTAAAATCTGGTTGTATCATTCTGTTCATAAATGTCATTTAAAGGACTCCTCCTCTTAAAGACTATATGTGAAATCTGTTTGTTCTGTGAGTGCGGGAGAGTGAAAACTGTTTCAACACCTTACCGTGTTGCTGTTTTGTATTTAAACTTGATTCTTTCTTAGATTGTCTGAAGTTCAAAGTTTTACACTTTCAACTCAGAACAAACTGATCTGTAGAATAGCTGCTCTTAGACAGTATAGCTGAACATACAGTCTTTACTTCTTTATTGCTACTTATGCCTCCTTTCTTAGTCAAAAGAAATTAAGCTTATTATGTGTTAAGAAGTGATGTAAATGTGACTGGAGTATAGCAAGTGTTTTTAATATCAGAAGAGATTAGGTCACAGCTATGTAAACTACATTGTAAAATGTTTTTAAAATTGTTGGTGCTTTTCTCTGAGAATTTATTCTTAGGAAAAAGGAAAAAAAAGTAATTTGTATTTAATGTATCAACTTACATAAGTAGGTAAGCGATAGTGATGCAGATATAGAATCTACAAGTTCTAGGTCTTGTTCATATAAAAACAGACTTAGAAATAATGAATATTTAAAGGAAATTTAATAACAATTTTGATAGATAAGTTTAATAATTTGGTGTAGTTTATTATACAGCATAAAAGCAAAGCATGCAGTTCTAAACCTTGCACTTGAAAAATGACAGTATCCTGAGACACAACTGATTTGATTTTATCACCCAGATACAGTCTCTGTGACTTGGCTTTAACGTTCTTTGTAGAGCAATACAAATTACATTTTTCATCAACAAAAGTGCTGTTTCTTACATGATTTAAGTATTTCTTATTTTAGTATATTTTTCATTTTTAAAGTGGCCAAATTTGGTTCAATGTTAAGTGAGGTCTTTGATAGCAAATAAAATTTAAGACCTTGTCCAATTTCATATTAATACTGTCCAATTTCATATTAATAATGAATGCAATACCAGTTGGTTTGCTTTACAGCAAATTATACTTTTAACTCTCATTTTGCAGCTGAACCTGTGTGGATAGACTTTTGGGTCTGAACTGAATCTTTTGTATATTTAGAGTTAGCATTTCTTTTCTTCTTTTCTTTTATTGGCAGTACCCTCATTTTCACCTCATTCTTCATTACCAGTTGCTTGAAATCTCAGTAGGGTAAATAGATCTCTATATGCTTACAGTAATGTTTAAATAGGTTTCTACTGCATGCTTAAAAAAAAAAATCTTACAGTTTATTGTCATAGCAGACAAGTCTTGATTGCTAATGTGAGTGTGTATGAAATGCAGAATACAACAGTTTTGTTAAATGTGCATAGCACATGTATGTTGTCAGGAGAAAAAACTACCTACCCTGTATCAAGAGTTCAGTGATTTTGAAATTCTTTACCTAAGAGTAGTGGAAAGCAAAATTAAAAGGGAAAAAAAGAAGAAAAGGAGAATATCACAAAGTTGTTACAAAATAGAAGCCTTCTTCAGGCATTTCTACCGATGTTAAAATGGTAATTTCTTGCTTTCTTAAAGGCCTAGCTGTGCTGTTGTCCTCATTATTGAGATGTGGAATAGAAGTAAAATGATGAATTATAAGGCCATTGCTTATATCAAAACCAGCTTATTAAAGTATTCAACAAATATAGTATGTTGAGCAGTGAGAGTTTTACTAGACATTTTTGCAGAACTAAGTCCATTAATTATAGGTGTTCCCTTGATTTTTTCATGTGCCAGAAGACATATGAATCACAGTTGAAATTTAAAAATATGTATGCATTCTTTTAGGCAACAAATTGCTTTTCTTTAATGGATATGAAAGGACTCCTTGGAGTATAATTAAGAAAATGTCTGAGTTGAGTGGTGCATAATAGGAAATGTAGAAAAATATTTATCTATAACAAAAATTCTTCACAAAACTGTGCAAGTGCCAAGCAGTTTCTGCAACAGATGTTAGTTATATTTATTATTGGGAAGTGCAGTTGCTTCAGTTTTTCAAAAAGTTGTACTTTATTTAATATGTTTTCTTCCTTGCATTGCTTAGTTAGAAATGGTATTGTAGAACCCGCGTGCTATAAGTAATAAGCAATGTCATGAATAGTTCGATTCACAGCTATAATAGATACTTGCAAAAATATCCAAATAACTTACTTATTTTATGAAATGTAATTTAACCTAATTCATTTTGCAGTATATACTTCATATTACTGAAGTGACCAGGGAAAATTACAGGAGAAGCCAGGCTGAAATACTGATCAGTAAATGTAATCCTTTTTTCCCCCAAATTCAGTTGCTGGTTAGCTGTTTCTGGGTTATATTTTGATTTTAAAATGAAATCAAGAGACCAAACTTGAAATTTCATTGTAGAAACTATAAATGAATATGTCCTTCATATTTCTCTCACATAGACTTCCATGGTGGTTATTCCGTCTTCCCACGTCAAACGTATTTGTAAGTTGTGTTGTTTTTCTTTTGATGATAGCACTTATTTAGACGTTTTCAAATGTCTGCTAAGTGATTTCAACAGAGCCATGCTGCAGTAAAGACTGCGTATATTAACTCGGCTGTAAAACTGTTACAATTGTATTTGACTCAATAGGTTTGCTGCAAAATAATCTTACTTCAGATTAAAATTACATTAATGAAGAATTAATCATAGGTAAATCAGTTCTGACTGTAGTTCTGGAAACCTTATGAAATAGTAAATAAAACTTTGTTCAAGTGAAAAATAAATTCAGTAACTCAGCATATGAGGGAAAGTGGTGGCATATCAGTTTGGCCATGGTTTCCAAAACACAGGGTGCAGTTCCAAAACAGTTTACCTAATTATATGTTTTTTAAAATAAGTATCTTGCTGACGGAATGTGCTTTTCCTTTTCCACACAAGAGTACTTGTGATTATCAAAACTAGTTTTGATTAATCAGGTTTCTGTTACAGGCTTAAAATATTGCAGGACAGTGATGGTGATAAAAGGGCTTCAAATTGGTTTGAGAAGGAGCAGGCATTGCTGTGATTACCGACTTGTTGGTTTTTATTTTGGAATGTCTGCTACTTTGTGTAACAGTATCAGAAGCTGGATATTGCAGTGGATTCTTCTGAGTTGAATGGGTGTGCAGAAAGAGCCACTTTTCTCCCAGATCAGAGTAATATCAGGAGCTGCATATGTTGGAAGTTGTTGGTAGCCTCTCTATTTTAAGAGCAGGCTATTCTGGACTCTTGTCTGAATGTGTTCAGGACTGCTGGAAGCTATATAGGACTGGCCAAAGGGGGAACCAAATTGAACTAGTTTTTCCAGTTCACTGGTGAAGCAGCTACTGGTTTGGCAGTATGTTGACTTTGGGGTGTTTCTTTTTTTGTATTTAAGGCTGTTTTTAATATGGTTGTTGTGCTAGATGATCAGTGTAGGTCCACTCCATTTGAACTATTCTATTCCAAGACCGTATATATGAACACATTCATGGAGTATAACCTGTTGGTGGGTTTTCTTCAATTATCCAGAAATTCAGGCGGCTAATACATTCCTTTCATGTATTTAAATTGGTGACCACTTGAAAACTCAGGAGAAATCACTGAAGATCTGTTCTAAATTCCCATTTTAAAAATGCTTGAACTTTTTGATACAGACTTACTAGTTAACAGTGAATCAACCTGTTCTCAGCTTATTTTAAGATTGTACTGTTGTTTTAAATATGGTTGTCAGGAAAAAAATAGTGTGGAAAGCTTGTGCTGATCACAAGTGCTGTTTTTTTCCTTGCAAACAAGACCTTACTTTAAAGTTGAATTGATGGGGGTATGAAACTCCACAGGAGAGTAATTTTGATTTTTCTTTTTTATTTGATAGAGCAAGATTTAAAAAAACCTTTTAATTGCAAACAGTATTTTCAAAAGTGAGTGTGAAAGGTTCATTGCATATTTACATAGATCGTGATGTATTTATCTATTTAAGAATATATGGATTTTGAATTGCTGACAGTGTTTAATTGGGTTTTCTGCTAGCAGAACAGTAGAAAGTGACTCTCCTTATGAAAAGAGCCATCTTAGGGCTGTGAGGGCTGTTATCTATTATGATGCCAGTTTCTTCTGGGTTGTTTATGTCTAGAAATAATTTTGTAGATAAACAATGTCTTCTCGAAGCCTTAAATATCTTAAAGCTAAATAACCTTTGCAGGAGAATGCTCAGGTTTGCCAGCATCTGTGGAGGCTCTTACTTTACTGGTGGTAGGGGTCTGGAGCACTCTAGAAACTGATCTTTCTGGGCCTGCCAATGGTGTAAGTTGGCTATGTGTGACAGGCTCAATTCCAGGATGTAATCACTTCTTTACATTCCAATGTCTTTGTACTGTTTTTCCATAGTTCATGCCTTTTGTGGTTTCTGCTAGTTAGGGGAAAATGGTTTCTTCTTGGAAACCCTTTCCAATGATTTAGAGATGTCATTACTAGCAATCTGAAAAACTGCATTGAACAGTGACACGTAAAGAGGTTTAGCTTCAGAGAGTATGCAGTATCTCAGCTGACAGTTTTGAGCATATATTTTCTTCAGGAGCAGGTACTACAAAAACTTAGCCTAAAACCAAGAGTGAAAATGAAAAGTTTTCTCTGCAGTCTGTCCCATCTTCACCCTGGTCAAGCCTCTCAAGTCTGAGTTTTCAAAGACCAGCTGTTGCAAATCTGTGTACTTTATGACAGGGACATCCAGAGCAAAGTTAAATTGGGGACAGATTTTTGGTTCCTCAAGAAACTGTTTCTGAGATTATTTATCTTCAGATTACTGCAGTTAGTAGCCAAAATATAGATTCCTACCCTGTTTTGAGATCATAGTGACCTTAGTGACCTTAATATTTGCAATCCCCTCACTGCAAATACTTCTTTTTCGTCCAAGGTGTATCCCCTGATATTTGAAGATTGTTTTGGAGCTGGACTCTGCTATTTTGAGTTTTGGCTGCTTCCTTCACAACTGTGGCCTTTGAGGGAACAGAAGAGTTATATGTCAGTCTTCAGTTATGAACACATTTGCAGGAGAGGAGAATATTATTAAACTGGTGTTTAGACAATATTAGTTTTGCCCTGTTTAGAACAATGCAGAAGTAACTCCTATTTGCATGTCTCATATGACCTTCCATTCTGATTAAAAATTTCTTCATACCTATTAGGAAGGTGATTTAGATATAGAAGGATCCTGTAATAAAAATAATATATATGAAATGCCATGTAAAAAGATAACCAATTTAAGTAAATGAGAGTAGATCCATATCCTAGGTAAATGTGAACAGCAAGGAATTTCATAAAGTTGCAAGACTGAACTCAAACAGTATCCACACCTTTTCTTTACATGAATTTGTGTTTCAATTATGTTTTAAAATAAACAAAGCCATAACAGATAAAATCGTCAATATATTTTCATTAGATAAAAAGATGAATTGGTATGGTTGATAATTTTTTGATGAATAATATTGCTTAGTATAGCTTAATATTGCTGTCCCAGTATATATGGGACAAAGAAACAAAAACTTAACAAGGAGAAGTGCCTCTCTGAATGGTAAATTCCTAGTTGTGCCCTTGGCAAATACTGCAAGGAAATGAGTTCGAAGAGTGCCCCTAGAAACTCTAATTTGGAACGATGTTCCTGAAGATACCAAAACAAATGCTTGAGCACACCTGCAAATGTGCACATATTACGCAATGTACAAGGACGTAAGGAGTAGGAGTAGAGTAGCTAAGACACAAGAGTGGAAGTACTGTCCACACATGCCAATTTCACAACATCAAACTGTACTTAGAGAAATAAATCTTGTGAATGGCCCTTTGTAGCTAATGGTGCCAGGTACAGTTCTGAAAAAAAAGGCAGCTACATGTCGTGGAGCAGATTTTGAAGAGTATTGCTATATATAGTTTTGAATATCAGACATGGATTTTTACAGCACTGTTTGGGTCTTCAAATGCTTGTTTTATATGTATATAGATGGTGTGTACTTCGAGTATTTCTTTTATCAGCAGTATTGGTTTGCTTGCCTCTCCCATCTTTCACGTGTGATAGTGTGGCCATGTGATGAACTGGTTTGGACCTAAAAATTACTTAACTACCATCCTTCATCAAGGTCTTACTTTTAAGTAGACTCGAATGAGAAGACAATTGGATAAGTTGGCCTACAGGCACAAAATAAGAGGTGGGAGGAAGATGTAAAAGTAGAAGTGGTGCAGAATGTTGGAGGTATGGAACTCTAAAATCCAATGAGACTTGGACCCTTCTACCTACCACATTACTTCTCATGCTTTTTTGCTTATCCCCCTACCCTGAACCACAGTAGGGGAAGATAATATAGGAAATATTGGAAAATAATTTTTCCATCTTAGCAATGGATGTTCTAGAGTAGGCGTCCAGTTGCTTTTACTGGACTTGAGAGAGGGATAGGAAAGAAGCATTTATTTTCACTATGTGCTTTGAAAATTTAGTGTCTTTGTTGACTTCCAAGCAAAGAAAGAAGGCAGAAAATGTCATTCAAAGAGAAAGAGTTGGCGGCACTTACATTGTGTTTAGACACAATGCCTGTAAAGGTAGAGCACAGTCTCTGTAAATAAAAAGCAAATTTATGAGAGAAAGTTTAAAATGCTTTGAAATACAAATCTATATTCATATTTTAGTAAATGCTTTTCATAAATATTTGTATACTTGCAAATGCTTATATGCTATTCAGTAAAGACTGTTGGAGAAGAGCACAGCTTTTTACAGTTCTTTTTAAAACCTTTTTTGCTTGGTCAAAAGTTGGTGCAGTTTAGTAGAGAATTAAATGAAATCCTGAGACCTGTTGGATACAAATCTGACCACACAATCACTATGATCCTTTTGAGCCTCTATGTCTGTGATGTTGCTGTTCTGGGGAGTTCTCGAATGCTCAAAAATTTAATTACTGTTAGTGACATCTTACATGAACAAGAGAAGATGTATTTCTTTCAGGATTAATAACTATTACAAATGGAACAAAATAGTGGCTGTATAACTACTTTCTAAATATAACTCTACCATTTTGGCAAAAATGGTCTCAGGATCAGTTGAAAAAAGAATGGAAAAGTATTTAGTAATGCATTGGATTGAGCTTGTGAAAACTCTGCTATTGTAAAAGTGATTTAGTATGTGTTTTTCTTTCAAACATCCATCTTATATGTATTAGAATGAAATCTTGAGTTCAATAATACAAGCTGCTGCTTTTTAAAAGATGAGGTCTTATCCTTCTGTTTTTGTTTTTAGTGATAAAATAAGTTTGCTGATTGAAGACAAGTTAAATATACTGTGAACCTTGTATTTAGCAAGGAGAAAACTCATTTTGTGTAGTTGAACTACATAATTTATATTTGGCACTCAATATAGAGGTAAATTAAAAAAAAATATTTTTCAAGGTTATCGTGATCCCATAATCTTCATTCCAAAGGAGTAGGTATGCAGTGTATGAAATTAATTTCTGGCCACAGTCCATTCTGCTGGAATTAGGCACTCACACACATGGGAAATCCTGATGAGAATCTTTATCCATCATGTCAGGGAAGTTCAACAACAGCAGGGGAAAATCTATCCATTTTATGTCTATGTAAGTATTTCAAATTGGATTTTAGTTATGTGCCACAAAACTAGAAAATTTTTAGCTGCATCAGTACGACCTGCACTGTGATGCAGCATAGATTAATATTGTCTGTAGTTACCAATGTCCTGAAGACCTTGCTAGGAATATGTGTATGCAGAGTTTCTTAAAAACTGCATCAAATAGAACGTGCTCTGAGCTCAGCCTGAGTATGAGGGGCTTTCTGTTCCTTGTGAAGCTCAACATTTCTGAAGATGCTTGAGGAGAATTTCTCTTGAATATGAGCTGCAGCATGAGGAAAGGCAAACCTGAAAATTGAGGCGTCATTGTCCCATCAGAGGCTGAATCTCCTTTAGATGTTTGAGCATAAAATTCCTATGAGCAAAAACAAACCATAAACCTCTGGACAGGGATATGTTTTATGAAACAATTATGTGTTTCCAAGTGGCAGGATGGGGAAAGGATCATCTTTGCATCAGTGTTGTGGATGTTACTGAAACAATGCTACAGTTGTCAAAGGCCAGGAAGGAAGCACATACTGCTGTAAGGTGAGATTAAATACCTTCCTATCCATTCTCAGTTTTGAACTCATTTTTTTTACCCTGGGATTCTTTCAAGCTGTTATGCTCCTGGAAGAATCTTGAAAGCTTTCTGGGTGTGATGGAAGCCAAAAATCAAAGATTGTTATGAGCTTGATTGCTGGACAGGACACTGTTGTTTTTGAAAATGGATTGAAGTAGAGATAAGGAGTAACAGAAGGAATGGAAGGGGACTGGTGACAAGTGCCATGCACCTCTTTCTCTGTTGCTTCCCAAGACTTTACAGGCAGTAAAGCAGAAGAGATGAGTAGAGAGTGTTCTGGTGGTTCAAACAGAAATGAAGAATGGAATGGAGTTCTGCAGGTTCAAAAGCAGTGAAGGGCCCCATAGTTCAGGGACGATGAGGATGCAGTACTCAGAGATTTTGCTTAAAGAAAATTGGACCCATTGAAGGCCTTCTTCTATAGCAATGTAGGCTGAGAACCGTGTTCATTATTTCCTCAGAAACCACTTCTGTTCAGTGCATAATGACATGTGGTTCAAAAAGAGGAAACCATTTTCCCATCCGCTTCTTGCAGTGATTCAGCAGCAGATGCAGACATGCTTCTGAAGAAACATGAATTATCCACTCTAGCATCTGGGAACAATCGTCTTCATAAGACTAGAAGCAGGGTTTTGAATATAACGACATTATTCTAATGATGATTTGTTGATACTGCAGCATATCATTAGTCATGCTGGAATCTTTATAAGCATAAATGTTTTCTCAAAATAGTTTAAATGTTTAGAAAATCTATGAAACAGTCTGACATGAAACAGTAACTTCTTCTGTTAGTATCTGAACTGCCTGAAATTTTGAGTTAGTCTAGAAAAGAACTTTGTTGAAGGATCATACAAGTTAACTAGATAACATATTTTTTTAAAAAGGCAAATTTAAGCAATTTTTTAACTTGAAAAGGTCCTCATTTATTATCCAGATTTACACACATCATCCTTGTATTTTTTCTTACTGTTTTCAAAAATTGTCTTGTCAGTGTACTGAATAATCCATAGCTGTGACTACATATTTCTCAGTATCTTTGATTTTTCGGATCTTTTCTGTTGTATTTAGTTGTTCAGATTCTGACTAGATGCAAAGCTGAAAGGGTCAGAAAGCCTGTGCTGTATTAATTCTGTCCTAAAAGTAAAGACCCAGTATTAATATGTGGGCATCTTTAAAGCTAATGCATGCTGAGGTTTCATTTCAAGTATTAATACACAGTGTGGTGCGTCTAGCAAACTGATAAAAAAAAAACAAACCAGCAAAAAGCCCAACCTGCATTAGTGAATGAGCTTTGCCTAAAAGACTGTTCATTTCATCCACACGTATCTATAGCTGTGGATAATTGGGATTACTGCATATATTGTTACATATTTGCTACAATTGCATTGTTTATTTAAAAATAAGTTGTTCCATCCATCTCTCTGGTAATACAAGCTTGTTCTGTAAACTTTTTTTCAATATTTTTTCATAATGTATTATCACAACATTTACAGTCTCATTTGGGTTTTTATCTTACTCTGGTAATAAATGCTAGGAAATTGTTTACTACATTACATGAAATATTTAAGTACTTTAAGGATTTCTTTCCTTTGGTTTCCTATAGCTTTGTTCTGTTGCAGTAATGCTTTTACAACAGACCGTATATTAACTACAAATCTACTACAAATATTCTGTTCCAATTTGTTTACCTTTGTTCCTTGTTCCTAATTATGCCTTTACTCATGGCTGAGGATAAAGGGAGTAAGAGAGTGAAATTTGAGTTACTCTCTAGGGCAGGAAAAGAAATCTTTTCGGAGCTGTAAACAAAAGGATGCTCTGTCACCAATATTGCAGGAAACAGTCATGTCCCTTTAGCTGCAACAGTGTCTTCATTAGTGATACTGTATATTTGTTGTTTTAGAACTACATAACTAATTTTGAATAAGCAGAGTTATACATGTGATATCTATAATCTGTATGTGCACAGAACCTTGTGAAACAGTCAGTACTCTTCATTGGGTAGTTTGGTCTGTTCTGTGTATCAAAATTTATCACTTAAAATTATTACTGTATTTTAAAATATTTTTATTTGGTTTGGCTTTTTTATTTTTGCGGTTGTTACTAATAAATTGCCCTATGTACTTAAAAGATGAACAGAGGCTACAGAAATGGTACTGCACATTCTTGAAGTTTTGCACGTGCCTGCACATCTGTCATGTACCAGAAGAGTTCAAACTATGTAGTTTTGCTTGACTACCTTTTTTTGTGGACATGCTACCTGCATCATTTCTCATGAAGTTCAGAATGTATGATTTGTTTAAATTAAAGTCATAATCGAATGAAAATTGATGTTGACTCCTCTTGGAATAGTAAAGTATTTATGGGATGCAGAGAAAATCTCCAATATCTTCCATTATTATTCCTCTTGCTAATTTTCTTAAAGTAAGTTTGAGTTTTATGAAAACCTCACTCTAAACACTTCAAAAATACTCTTACTCTTATAAAATCTTCTGAAAAACAAGAAAAACATTTTAAAGCCAAAATGGACTGTTGTTAAAGGGGGAAAAAAAGCTTAGTATCTTTTTATTCTGATTTATTATACAGAAGGCTGTTTTTTACAAAAAAGGGCTTTTTTTTTTTTTCCTTTTTTTTTTTTTTCTTTTTTTCCCTCCGCTATTCTCAGTCTCTTTTGATCATTGATCTGGGTGACCCCACGCTCAGGGGTTTTTTCTTCATTTGACATGGACAGATTTTTGAAGTATAGCTCTCCTTTGGGAACCTCGGGCAGTTCCACTTGACTAACCTGTGATCTAATGAGCAGTAATGCAGGGTTACAGTGACCATTTTGTTTGCTTTGAGGGAGGATGGCTAGACAGAGAGTGGGAGAGAGGCGGTGTCTGCTGAGAAAAAAGATGCAGGGTGATCGAACAGTGTGAAAAAGACTTGTTAGCCCACATTAGTGTGCCTGATTTACTTCACAACAGGTCAGGAAAGGCCAAAGGCAGGGTTGTCATTAAATTGCAAAGTTGAAAATCCCGGTATTCAAAAGCATTCAAATTTCTGAAAGTTGTAAATTAGAAAGTTTGTGGTTCATGTTGAATTTGGCAGAAAGATATACAGAAGTACCAGCTTCTATAAAACATGAATGGTACATTATAAAATCATGCTGTAAATAAAAAGAAAACCAGCTTTTTAAAGTACTTTCATGGTTGACTGTTTTACAATGAGACTGGGTGCGAAAGAAAGGCCAAACACTAACAAGGTCGTTGCACTTTCTTTATGAGCCCTGGGGACCCCTTAATTATGTGCCCGTGCTGCTTATTTTGAGATCTGTAGAGTGTATGTGTCCACGTGTTTGTATAATATATAATTTTTATTTGTGTTTATTAAATGCACACACATATGTATATACAGATATACATATATGGATATGCATATGTATGTAAAAATAAAATTTTAGTACTACTTTCCCAGGAATGCAGATTTTTAATCTTCTGCAGCATGTTATGGTACTTTTTTTTCCTCATATCTTTGATTGTTTTTCCTGGAGTGAACATTAATCTTCATGCCTTTGGTCTTGAAATCGGCATGGATTTATCTAAAATTTACAAATGCAGACAGATATAAAAATTATCTTTATGTACTAAAGAGTTATTTTTCCTAATATTAAAGCTTGCTTCTGAACACTTGAATTGGACTTAACAGCCTGCTGCTTTGCAATTACAAAACCAAAAAGTTTAAGCTACCTATTCCTGAATTTACGTTTACTCTTCTGTTTCATTCACTTACTTGGCAATGGCCTGACTCTCCATGATTTGAAGAGTACAAGCAGTTGAATTGATAGCCCTTAACTCATAGCAAACACTCATCATTGCTATTTCTGATCTGGCTGCTTTAATGAAAATCGAAGTGCAGCTTTTAGCTGTATTATCATTGTTCATTGTAGCAGTAGGTAATAAAACAAATGGGTGGTCTTAGGGATAAGGTGCTTTTTTCTGTCTGCTACCAGAAGTTTTACTAATAGATTCTTATTCCTGTTGGCTGTCAAAAGTCAGATTTTCACTATTGCCATGTAACTGTGTTAACTTCTAGAGTGTACTGCATAGACAGAGGTGGTTGTCTTGATCCTTGTGTCTTGTTGCAATTAGAAATACATGAAATTAAACAGCTGAGAGCAACTGACTCGTAATGAAGTCTATATTTCTTACCTGATTTCAGGGGCTGTGCTCCCATTGATCATTCAAATAATTTCACATTAAGGGAGTGTCTCTTCTTGGTTGAAGGGAAGAGAAGACAACAGGATGTCAGGCTTCAGTGCTCACATTGAACATTAACTTCTGGTTTTAGCTTCTATTGGATTATGTAGTAATACATGGTGCCAGATTATTTTTGGTTTATCTTGGTCATCTTTTGTGAATGTATGGTATATAGTTTTACCTTTGTGGAGGTTTTACCTCCTGATAACCTGAGGTTTAAGTGACAGTTGAATGTACAAATGTAAAGTGAAAGTTGAATGTAACAAAGTACATTTTTTTATATTCAGTGCTGCATTTCTCAACTAACTTCCCAGTATGTCACTGCTGTTTTTAACACATTGTGAAATTCACTTATTATTCGAATTTGAAATAGAATTAGTTAATTTTGAAACAGCACAGTGCTCAAAGTGCTTGATTGTTACTATACCCAGAGACTAGTCTCAAAAAAAATTTGCTGTGGTATGTATGCTCCATTTTCTCAGTTATTTTAGCTGATATTTAGTTGCAGCAACTTGGTAGAGATACATTCTAGGAAACTCTGCACTCAGCTAGCTTTCTCTGTAGCTTTAGGTCATGTTAGTCAATGGAAACTTATTAGGGCATAAAATGATGGGAAAATGTTTAACAAATCAGAATACTGAGTCAAGGCGCATTTAAGCCTTACTACTATTCTCTTTCTATTGACTTTCTCCATTCCCTAAATAATGTTGTCTGTGCAGTCTCTATGCACTCTTTATTAGCTCTTCTATTTGATTTAATTATTCAGTTACTCAGTGTGTCTGAATTAAGTCATCTCCGCCAATCTGCTTATTACAAAGCATTTGGTCAGTGAGAAGAGACTAATGTCATCTTGTTGGACTAATTTTTGCGGGTGTGTGTTTAGGAATCAAGACACTGGAGCAGTATTTCGAAATTGGCTTATAAAAAAAAGTCAGTCCAAGAGCAGATTATTGGTACTGCCAGTCACAGGCTTTGGAAGAGTAAATATTACTTACCCATCTGAAGAAAAGGGAAATTTCGTATTTTCTTCCTAGCTTTCCTTAAGATGTGAATAGTTTTTGCAGTTTGGTGCTTGGAAACACTTTTAAAAAACACAACAAGTTTGCTGCCACATAAATTGTTTTCACATAAACTTGCCAGGTATTATATGAAAAGATTAAGTTCTTTTTTGATGGTAATATTGTTGCTTGCTTCGGGAAGACAGCTCACAAAAGAAGAGGGGATAT
Source organism: Ifrita kowaldi (assembly GCA_013398055.1). NCBI lineage: Eukaryota > Metazoa > Chordata > Aves > Passeriformes > Cinclosomatidae > Ifrita > Ifrita kowaldi. Next base: position 416,559 of record VZRS01005165.1, on the reverse strand, counting down.
AACCAAATGTGGGCTTTTGGAAATTTTTTTTTCTAGTTCATAGTTGCATTTTTAGAAGGCATTTCTTGTAAGACAGAGATGTTTACTTTTGATATAGGCACTAGAATGCAACATTAGAAATTTTTCCTTTTTATCTGTATGTCATGATATAAAACCTCCAGCAAAACCTTCCTTCAGGTTAAGCTACAGTTCCCATGGGTTATGCACTGTAAAATCCTTAACAGTGTAAAGTAGTTATGACTTAATCCACATCCTGAATAGGATGCAAACACAATGTTTAGCAAAATATAAAAGTGGTTGCAGGTGCTCTTTTTCTAAAGAAAATGGGTGTGCCTTTTTACATTTCTCTGAAGCCATTATTTGCATCTCAGGGTTATATTTGAGAAGTATAACTCTCAAACTGCCCTAAACTGGGAATGCGGTAGCTAATATGTTGCATAAAAGTGAAGTGTTATGTTCTGCCAATGGACTCTGACAATTCAGTTTTTAGTACCTGTAAAATGGGCTTAAAATGTTCCCCAGATGTATTTGGCTACCACTCCATTTGGAAGTCATTCCTTCTGTGCAATAGGAAAAAAATTTGCTTGACTAAGAAAACAAATTCAATAGTGCCACCCTTTCCCTGCATAAATAAGAAGGTGGGGGTGGTAATACTATGTCTGGGAAAGGAAGCAAAAATGCATGCTTGGATATCCATTGCTGGCTGTTGTAGGGAGTGTGCTTGCCAGCAGTTTTTGGCAAGCTTATTCCTTCCAAACCCTCTCCAAACTTGCCAGACATTTAAAAAGTCTTTTGCCTGTTAGTCACCTTTCACTTACTTGTAGCATTAGAAGAAATGTTTATTGACTGAAGAACTGCCTGTTTTGAAATCAGGAACATTGAATTAAGTTTTTTGTTTTGTTACATGTTGGTTTGTTGATATTTACTTGACATCAGGGTTTAGTTAGGAATATACTTACAGGCTGTTAGTAACCAAACTGGGTCAAAGCTCAAAGGATCTGCTTTTGTGGGTAGTAAAGCTCAGGGTTTGGCTGGTGTTTTTTTGAGCATGTAGAAGGCGTCAGATCCTCAATCCCTGACCCCTGTGCAGAGGGATGAATGCTGCAGAAGTGGACTGCATTCAAAGGGTGGCAAAGCACCATCTCCACTTTTGGTAGAACCTGGCTGAGAGGGAATTAAAAAATCTCGTATGTCTGGCAGTGGGGCATGTGGGGCCTCTTTGTGTTAGTTTGGTTCAGTCGTGGTCTGGTGTTTAAATCCTCTTCTGTGTAGTATTGATCAGGATGTGCATGGCTCTGAATCTCCCTAAGGCATTTGAGGACAAAACAAGTAGCATATGTATGCCCTAAAACAGAGACAATTCAGACAGAGAGGGGTTGGAGGGAGGAATCGGATTTAATGAAAGAAGAGAAACTTGACTATTGTCCTAGGTAGAAGCATGCTAGAGGGGAGACTGGAAATCTAGCTTCTTGGATACAATATATTTTGCGGAACTGCCCTTCTCAGGAAGTTTCAGATTCATAATTGTGGTTCTGTTCTTTCTACTCCATTTTCTTCTCATATCTACAAAATCTGAATTAAAGAGAGACCTCAGGTGTAAGTCATTATACCAGTGATGACTGGAGTTACATCTGTGGCTGCACTGCACCCTTTCTTTAGGGTTTTTAGACAGAAGGATGTCTGGGTCTTTTTCGTGCATCTTGCTCCCTGTACTTACCTGTTTAACTGAAATAGTAGTCTAGTATTGGAGCATGTCAGTCTTTTAATGTAATTGCTCGTCATCTCTGAGGTAAGGAAGCAGTCTGCTATTAATTTTACAGTAATTTAAGCACTGGTAGACTTATCAGCTACAACCACAAAGCTAATGGCCTTTTAATTATTGGTGATTCCAATGAGAGTTTGTATCTGAAGAACTTGCAATGGGCAGCTGGAAGTGCTTGAGAATACAGTGTGTTTTGTCAGGCTATTGTGATCAGGTAATGAATGAAGGGTTGCTGCTCAGGATTACCTGCCGGGCACTCACTGTGTTAGCTGACTAAAGAACATGAAATGCTGGAAAAACCTACCAAAACTTACTAGGTTGTTTGATGCATCTGAAAATTAATTTTGTTTTTTGAATTGAAATCGGATTTAAATTTTGAATTTATATTAAAAATATAGTTTTTAATGTACTTATGTAACTATAATGTCACTTTATAACCTGTTGGAGAGCAATAGCTGCAAATTAATTGAAAGAGGTAGTGATGTTCTCTTGACACTTCAACATTGTGTCATTCAAAACCTTTCTTGACCCTTTGAAAAAGATTTTGATTTCTTTGATATCAGTTTGTATTATCTTTTATTGTAATAATTGGAAATAAATACAGCACTTTCAAGTCCTGAAGTGGCATTCTTGAATTTCCTGAGGCATAGGTAATATAGACCCTCTTCTAAATAGTTGTCTGTCGTAAAGAAATTACTCTGCATGCTTCATCCATTTTGATATGTATTAGTATTAGTATCCTGTGAAGGATGTCTGTCCTAGAACAGTTGAATCATTCTCTGAGTTTATTGTTTTTTGAGAACTATGATGATTTAATATTCTCTGTTTGTGTGATCATCTTCCTCCTTGTCAATTCAGCTATGGTGTTAGAGATTACAGAAATAATCCATAGTCATTTTGCTAGTGTGTAACTCAAAGGCCATAATTCTCCTTACCTTAGAGATTTAAAATTTCCTGTTACTGTTTAGATTATTTCAGTTGTTTCCGTTTTCTTTTACTTGACTTTATGTTCTTAATAGAGTATTAATTCATCTTGTGTATAAAAAGAAATTGTTTCTATTTGGAAGTATTTCAGAATTACTAAGTCAGACTCTTGGGGCAATTATTCAGACTATTAGCGTGAATATACATGAAGAATGTAATTGCTTTTAGATAACAACTCTAATTTTTATTAATATGCGAAAAGTAGTGTCAGCTAGCATGCTCAGTGGAGTTGTTTGCAAACTTTGATAAAATTCTGTATTTTTCTACCCATGAGAAGAAAGCTTGACGTCTGAATCCCAGGTCTCTTTTGTGGAACTTAAGTGTTGCTTTATCAGTTACTTAGTTCTTAATTTAGACCAATGACGCACTTCAGAAGGCAATGGGAGTTTTGTTGAAGACTGCTATAAAGTATCACTACTTGAAGTGTGTGGCAACCTTGTACCTATTAAAGGAATTTGCTATTTGAGCTCCACAAAAGACTCACCAAGAAACTGATGTAGTTCTGTTGAAATACAAGAAAAATCTGCCAGAAATCCTGCAAAACACCACAGGATTCCACAAATATAGCATTTTTCAGCTGACTGCACTCTGGACAACTGCCCTCCCTCTACAACAGTGATAGGACTGATCAGGACCATCAGTCTCACAATCTCTATCAGTTTTCTCTCTTGCATCTTCAGACTTGATTAGATGGATGCTTTGTGCAGTGTTCAGAAATAGTGAAATGATTTCGTATCTGCAGCGGTTTTTTTTTTTTTTGGTTTGTTTTGGTTTTTTTTTCCTGGGACAGATGTGATTATTCCTTTCCAGGATGTTTATAACTGTCTTACTCAAAACCACTCTGAAAGTCTAAATTTCTGCTCATAAGAGGAAAATTGAAGTCTGTTCTTGTTGAGTGAATTTTTACTTCTTGGCTATTGAAAGTATTTTACTTCTTGGCTATTAAAAGTCTTTCAAAAAGAGTTTCGTTCTGGCACCTTATTATTTAAAACCTCTCTGATTTTAATTTGGATTTTGAGATATGACAGAATATGATATCTGCCTGGGTTGGAAAGGACCTTAAAGGTCACCCAGTTCCAACCGCGCTGACGTGGGCAGGAGTGCCAGCCACTAGCCCAGGTTGCTCCGGGGCTGTTGAGCATGTTTCTGTTAATGAGCTTTCAGGCACTGAGGAAAATTTCCAAAATAAAACTTTGTCATCATTATTTTCTATGACAGGCATGGATCAATACAACCCTTCTAATCACTCCATTTTACTTCTTTAAATTGTGTGCATGGTATTAGATCCTGCAAGGTTTTCCTGTACTATAGTACTATATTTTAGGGCCATATCAGCTTTTTTGTGTTTCTTACCACTAGGAAAGTATTATTTACACATAGTATCTAAATTTTGCCTTAGAAGGGCCAAACTACATGTCTCTTGTAGTCTGTTTCTGAGGCTGGCAGGCTATTGTTAGAAAATACAAGAGGGGTTTTTTTGTCATGCAGTAGTAAGCTCCCGCTTGTCTTTGCAGACCCAAGGTTTTCATCTTAAGTTTAGGAGGCAAATAACAGGGGAGAGGAGATGAAGAGGAGGAGAGCAAACTGGAGGCCTAGAAAATTCCTTTTCTTTCTTTTTTTCCCCCATGAAACTACTTCTGCAGAAAAAAAAAATATTGACAGACAGGGTGTGCCAGCTAATGTCACCAAGCATTGAGTGGAAAGAAGAATACTAAAAAGCAGAAAATTAGAGCTGTGCTTGCCTGTTCACCTCCCCAAAAGAATTGAAATTGTCAGCGTTTGGGACTCCTTGTCAGAGGCTGAGATCCTCACCTGTCTGTGGTGCTCTGCAAATCTGCTCTGGTGACCATCATCCCTCAGAAATATGTGTCTGAGAGCAATTAGGATTTTACCAAAGAATACTGAAAAAAAAATTAAGTACATGTATGTCATGCAGTTACTGAATTCTTTAAAGATAAAAACAAAGGCCACCACAGAAGCAAATTAAAGCCCCTGGGAGCTGACATGGTTATTGAAAGCTTTAACAGAGCTGCCCTGCCATAGAAACCTGCTTTCCTATTGTCATTCATTTTGGTCTCTGAAAAGAAATTTATGATCAAAGTTTTGTTTGAGCACAATGTAAGATCTCAGATTAGATTTTGGCAAAGTTAGACAGGGATTTAGTTATTTTATTTTAATTTTTTTCTATTTTTTTGGCACTTGTCTTCTAGTGAGAAAAATGTTTTGCGCTTAAAATGTTTTGCCCTTAAAAGAAAAAAAGAATCTGTTTACAATATTTCCTTGAATTGCATTAGATCTGTGTTTCTTGTTTTTTATCTCTTAATACTGTTTCATGGTAACTCCAATCTAGAGCATCTTTTCTGGGTGATGCAAATGAAAACACATAAATGAAATAAGACCTGTGTGTACTTAAAATATTTTAATTCATAAGTTGCTTCTATGTATGAATCTTCCACCTTGAGGGTTGTCCAGCAAATGTCCACTGTCCAATTTTTCAGTTGCGATTGTCAGAAAGAGGTTTTATTTTTAACAGTTAGAATAACATAATATAAAGCTTTCTGAGGATAAGAGCTAGTGACCCATTGTTTTGTTAACTAATAACTAATGCAGTTTGCTTTAATCCAAGGGGGTCCTTTGGGGGAAAGACATTAAGGTAAGAGTTAAGGTAGGAGAAGTCGTTACAATTACTGAGATGTATGAAATATAGGTTCATTTCTTGTATTTGCTGTTGACTGTCTGCACAAGACTTTGTGGGAGTAGGTTATTTCTGTTCTCCAGCTTATGTCCATATAGAAGAGTCTTATAAGTGCTCTAAGCGATAATGAAGACACGTAGTTTTGAATAGCTTGGAAATTCAAGTACAAGGAGAAGAAACGTTGATTTCTGTGAAAGAAGAACTTTCTCCTCTACAAAAAAACCTGTAAAAGATTGTGACAGTGAAATGAGTTATACGAATTGCTAAGAGGTAATTTAAAACGAGGATCAAGAAAAATCTGACTGTATACAATTCTCTTAACATACATGCTGGTATATGCTAAAATTATAGAAGTAGCTTTAGAAATGCTGTCTCATGATGTGATCAAAGCAAAAAGCACAGTCAGCCAATTTGAGTCTTCTGTCTTGAATGCCCATGGGAATTAGGAGTATTAACTTACTCCTATACATGAGGTTGTAAAAAGAATGCACTAGAAACTAAATAATGGATTTAGAAGTCTGCCTTTAAGATTGTGATTGCCTTTAAGTATTGAAAGAAAGAAATCACAATAGAGGTTCCCCCTCTGCTGGTAGAGAGTTCAACGTTCAAGACATTTCAGTGTGTCTGGACACGGGTAAACACGGTTGAGTCTGAACATATTTATGCAAAGAAAGAGCCTCTGTTACACAGCATAAACTATTGCCAATCTGCTAAAAGAATTTTAAAGTGAAATATAGTACAACTGAAGCTATCAAGTTCTATGTCCATTTATTTTAGCTGGCATGAAAGTAATTTATGTCAAGTGCCCAATAGGGGGTGTAAACTATTGTGTCGTCAATACCTAAGCAGTGACTGTTCAGCTTGGTGTTTACCCATTTCAGTGCTGTTCAAGATTTTTGTCCTAGTAAGCAACCCTTTTCAGTTACCCTTTTTAAGACATTTTCAATTTGATTTAATTAATCATCTGCTTAAAACATTGCCCTATGCATGCTTGTCAGGAGAATTTCTCAACTCCTTCTGTGGTGGGAAGTGCCTGTGCCAAATTTTGCATATTTACTTTGAGTACTTGTGAAGAAGAGTGAAAATTTTAGAGGTACTGGAGACCGGAGAAGTAGACTATTTATGGTAAGAAGCAGGTACTGTTATCCGCTAGAAGGTGAACTAGCAGTAAAGTACAAATGAAAAGACAAACAAAAATCCATCTGAAGTGAAACTCTCGAAGGCTTGGGTGAATTCATGCTGTCTGGAGTGTTTGTCCCAAGGCTGGTATGAAATCTGTTGTCCCAGTAACCCCAACAGTGCAATACGTTTTCTCTACCAGAGGAAGGATTGCTTTTCAGGAAGGCAGATAATTCTACTGTCTCTTCACTGGTTTCTTTCAGCTTCTCTTTCTTGTGTTTGGCTAGGTTAAAACTCTCTCAAAGCTGCAGATACAGTATTCAATAAGGTGGTGAATCAATTAATTTTTTAAAATTTAAATTGTTGGGGTTGCTTGTTTACCTCTGTGTGTGTGTGAAATAAAATTTAAATGGCTACTGCTTTTATAGGAAACATGCCAAGGTTTTAGGTTTTGAAATACATAATGAAATTTTTATATTTTGGTATGGCAAATATTAATATAACTTTGAGTAAGTATTTGGAATAAATGTTATTACCTAGCTCAAGTAATTTAAATTTCTTGTGAGTGTAATTAAGGCTCTATTACAACTATGTTTCTATTTTTCATGTATTCGTGTATTAATATGAATATAAAAGTTAAATTTATTTATGCAGTCTTAACGTTGCCTCTCCATACATCTAGCCAGTGTAAGTGAGACAGAATGAGGTTTTATTCCCTTCAGAGGTGTAAATCTTAAGAGGACTGTGGATGAGTCTAATAGGATCATTGAGCTAAACCTGAGTGGAATTTCTTGTAGCAAAGAAACAGCAGCATCAGGCTAAGGGGTGTTCACCTTCTTGTAAGGAATGGGTAGTCTTGAAATTCTTACAACATATATTTGTAGCTTTTCTTACATTAAAAATGATAGACAGTGGTATTACTTCTTTCCCTTCTCCCTTTGTTTAGTATAAGCTGAGTGATTTTAATGTGTAAGAAAGCAAATAGGCTTTTTGCCGCAAAATTTGATTTTGATTTTCATATCTTTAATATACTTACAGATTTATAAAAGCCTTGTTGATCATTCTCTCTGTTCTTTAAAGAGAAAAAATTACTCTGGCTTTTTGATATCTTTTTTTAATGTGCAGTTATTGCTTTCTGTGGCAAATGTTAATCCGTATCAATGTTACTTTTCTGTTTTGGTCACTTATCTTAGATTTGAATTAAGAACAAGCATGACTTCTCAGCCTTCAGTTTTACGCTTGCCTTTATGCTTGTAAGTTCTCCCTACTGCTAAATCTATTATTTAGTTTTGGGCAATATAGTTAGATGTGGGTATGTTTTCTCATTAAACTATCACAAAAAATAATCAGTTACTGTACAAACAAGGTTGCAATTGAAACTTTTCTTATAGCTTCATATTGTTTCATTTTCTTTGAATGTAGCAAATTTTCACCTAAGTTTTGAGGCTGGGTATTCAGAACTTGATTGTATACCCACTTTTTATATTAGATACTAATATAAACTGGTGAAGAATAGAGTTGATTTGAAAATTTGGCTACTCCTATAAGCGTGGTAAGTTAAAAATTTTCCCTGTTTATACAGCCTTTGGCAATTTAAGCAATGTGTTTTGTCACCTGTTTTGCCGTCTCGTGAAGAGCTGGAACTTTTATGAAGAAATAGAAAATATGACTTTGAATCCTTGACGTCTTTAAATAAATGCACATATTGATAGTGACAGATTGCTAAACTTGGCGTTAGACACTTAGTTGTGTTTCTTGCCAAAAGTAATCCAGATGTGCATAATTTATCCGCCTGCCATATGTGCACTGACATGTCTTTCTATAATCAACTGTCTGTTGAGTATTGTTAAACAGTTAAATGTTCTTTATCAACTATCTTTCTGAATAATGCTAATAACTCCTTTAAGGAGATAAGAAGCAGCAAGACTATGAAAACAGCTTTCTTAAACCGAAGAAGGCAACTTCGTTTTTTTGATTGTCCAAAAAGCATGCGGTTTCATAAAAAAGCTTGGTAAAAGAAGCATATTTAAAGCCCATCTTAGGTGGTGTTATACAACTAAGGTGGATGCATATTTTACGTAATCTCATTATTATGGGACGGATCTTTGTTGTGACTGTGTAAAGGAAGTTGCTATGGAATAATAACATTAATTAATAAGGATTTTTTTTGTATGAGATCCTTGTTGAAAGGAGAAAATGAACTTAACTTGACAAGCAGTAACCAAACATGTCCTGGCATTAAGTTCAGAAAGATTTGTAGGAGGACATTTGTGTCATTTGGAATATTTCATCATATCATCAGAAGAAGCAACTCCCATTTTATGGCATGTTTTGCAATGTGTGTTTGTTCTTCGACTGTCTTCAGAAAGTTACGTATTGATTAGTAGAGTTACATGACCCAAGTGGAAAAATTCGTGTGTAAAAGGAGTTTCTGTCCAGTGAGTTTCCTGCTCCAAAATTCTGTTTGCAAATAGAATTCTGTTTGATCCATAGAAATATTCCCCCTTTGTTTCCTATAAGCCTATCCTTTCACCTCATTGACATAATGTTATCAGAATATTAACATGGATAATCTCACATTCATCAAACTCTGAGTCAGATCCCAGTGTTCACCTCGGAGGTATATAGAAAGTTATATGGTGGTCATGTACAGCAAAATGCACAGTGTCTCATGGTTCTGAGTTTCCCCTGAGGAGAAGGGTGTCTGGCACTGTCTGATGTTCCTGTGCATACAGGTAAGTATTTATCCCTACAGTTATATAGATATCTATCTGTTGTACATAGGCCTGTCTTTGTAGCTATCTGCTTTGGTTTTTGAACTCCCCCCCCAGCAGTTGCATAACTTGTGGCATGATTAGCTGCTCTTCTTCATCATCCTGGGAGGTCTCAGTCATGACCTTACCAATTGCTGATCTTTGTCATTAAGATGAGCATAGGTGTACATAAGCTGTGGAGAGCACCAACGGTGTGATTCTTATTTCCATAAGGTCATCCACATATGAGCAGCTCATCTTGGTTTATACTAGGAAGAAGCAGAATGCCTACATAATGTCCTGAAATTGGGTTGCCATGCTAGACAAGGTAATGCAGCTATATAATACCATCCTGTTAGAAGTCATCTTTGCTGAAATGGTCTAAAGACACTCCCTAGTTTGTAGAAGCATGCTCCTTGTTTGTAAACGTTTCTGTGTAAGATTTCAGCTTAACTCTCTGACCCATGCATATGATCTAAATTGAAATACAGATTCAGTGCTCCAAGACTTGAATTGTTACACTGCTGAAGTTCTCAAAGATACTGGCTGTGTAGACATGGTGTGGAAGAGTACTGTAATGCAAATGCCACCAGTAAGCCAGAAGGCCGGAAGGCTTCTTCAGCCAAGTTTGTTGGGTGTTGGTGAATATTTCAAAATCATCTGAAGTTGCTAGGGCCTTACATAAAAACGCTTGTTGATTGTAGATTAACATTGATCCGTTGCTGCGTGAAACTCTGTGCTCATTGTACTGTGCTGTAGCTACTCCGCTAGAAACTGTCCTTTCAAAACAAACAAGTCGAACACTGAAAGCTCTGTGGTGTATTCTTAGCTGCTTCTGAGAATTGATCATCATATTGAGCTGTTTTCTAGAGAATGCAATTTGTATCCAATTTTTTAAGTTATGCAATGTTTACTTGTCTGATGAAAGACAAGTAGGATGCAAAATACAGGGAAACACATTTTCTGAAGATTTTATCATTGTTTCTGATGAAGGCACAGCTTCTTGCACTTGAGAAATACTGTGGAATTTATGTATCCTATAGCAAATGGGCAATTTGTACCTGAAAGGAAACCTAACCTATTTCAGCAGTCATTCCTTGCGAGGTAAGCTTTCTTCAAAAGTGTAAATGACATGTTTTGAAATGTATGTACTTTGGGGTTGAGAACTATTGATGCTTTGTTCTCTCATTGATTCTTGGTGTTTTCTCCTTTGTTACAATCCTTAGCAAAATGACGTGAAATTCATGCACACATATACACACCCATTAAAAAAAAAAGCAAACCAAAACCCGAAACCTCACACATTACCAAAAAACATTGTAATTTGTGATATTCCTTCAGGCAACATATTTCAGGGATTAATTCACTCCTTTATTAATGTGCATTCAGTGCAGTACTTTACCTCAATTTTATAATTATTTACTGAAATATACTCTGTGTTATCTGATCACTTCAGATTGAAGAGAACTGCATCTTTGTAAAGAATTCCAGGTGAGAAAATATGTGTTTTCTTTTCAGAAAATGCTATTGTGAATTCTTAGATATGTATTGATGCTTGCACTTTGTGAAATACTGTGATATTGTTTGTATCTTAGCTAGTTTTCTAAAGCTCTGAGAAGCCTTTAGCCTCCACAAGCCACAGACATATGTCTTATATGAAAAAGTCTCTTCTGTTCTGATTAGTAATGTCCTGAACATGATAGAGCTGTCATTGTTATCCAAAGAATTATACTCTGGAATCTTAATTGTTAATTTTATTTCTTAAGCTCTTTCTGTCTTGATTCTGTGAGCCAGAAACTCTTCTGAAAAAAAGTAGTTTAATAAATCTTACTTAATGTATTATCTTACTTAAATGTATTATATTACATGACCATCTGAAAATTAATAATTGTGGCATTTTGAAATTGTTATCACTGATCATTTGATCAGGATCGATGACATCCTGGCCCCTTCTAACGTGATAGTTTTGTCAGTCCTGGTGTTTTTGGGGACGCTGAGGTGGAAAGGGGGAGTATGAAATAGAGGAAAGATCATCCAGAATTAATCTGGATCTGTGCGTGTGTTTTTACATACGTCTTCCAGGCAGTGCTGCAGTGAATATTTTCTGAAATAGTATATATTTGTGCACCGTAGTTCTGCCACCCAGCAGCATTTAGTCACTTTAGTTTGTCTTCAGTTAGATTTACCAAAAGGCTAATTAACGCACTAGAAAAGTGGTTTTGGCCCATGGAGAGCTAGCCTGACAACTGAACTCTCTCATTACATTTCCATCTATCTGTCTTGCTAGAGAAGGCAAGACCCTGGATTGACTATAGTTTGAAAGGTTAGTTGAAAAGATTAAAGGTGACTTGTAAATGGAAAATGGCAACTTTGCACTTTTGAATTTTAAACACATCTGGTCTAGTGTTCCTCTTGCTGAGTGGTAAGTCTGCCAAGATTGTTGCAGACTTTGTAGAGCAGTAATAATAAACCTGTTCAGAGGTTTAAAAGAACTTGGCATGCCATATGACAGGTTCTTGAGTAGTTTGTCAGGAGCCAAGTGTACTGTAATAGACCCTTTTTAAATTGTTGGCTTACACGAAAACTGGAGGTGTCTGCATTTTCTCCTTCATTCCCCCCTTCCCCTGAACTACAAAAGGCAGATGAATTTATTAAAATGCTTCTTTAGTGCATGTTATTGAGCTGTTAAAGAGACCAGTAGATAAACATTATTGTAAGTTTGCAGATGCACTCTCATTTATGCCTGTAGGCAAGATAAATTTATCTACTTATGTTAGAAGAGTTATAATCAGATAATCTGTTATTGCAAGCAGTTTAGATCATGAAGTGAGTAGTTTTTCAACAGGCCTTTACAATGTGTATAGATTTTGCTGGTCCTGTTCTTCATCATGAGAAACTTAAGACACGGTCAGGTGTAAGGAACATAAGCAGTATACTTTTCACTCTTGCCTTCAATTAAGTGTATGTAACTGCAGACAAATACAATACTTCTACAGGAATATACAGCCCAAAAAAATATTGCTCGTTATATTACAGAGAAAACAACAGATCCAGATGTTTGGATAGCAACATTCTTCTAAAGAAGTAAAAAAATGGCAGGAGGACTGAAATATGTACAAATAAAGAACCACATAAAGAATCACATAAAGAATTTTGACCCTTTTTCCTAGAAGTAATGGAGACTGAGATTATAATAGAGGTCTAAGCCTGTAACATCCAGCATGAGTTTTCCTGTGCTGAGAAGATATGTGCTTTTATGAAGAATGAGTTGTCTTACTGTGGAGTACAAGTTTGTGCTGGTCTTCATTCCTGGTCTTTTTGCTGGTCTTACAGAATTTGGACTTTACACAAGAAAATCTGTGGTTTAGTATATGGAAACCTTACTCACCTTTGACATCCTCTACTGGTCTTCTGGAGAGATTAAGCTTTTCTGAGAGCATCTTCATCTTATTCAAGATGAGCCAAGAAGTGAATGCCGCACATAGATGCTCTAAGTGGTTGGATGAAAATTTTCTCTGAGAAGAAATCCTATGTTCATGCTTCTTTCTTGCATGCAGGTCAAGCATTTAACTGGTTGTCAAATTTCGGGTACAGGAGTGTGTGGTTGAGCAAAAAGCTTCTGGGACACAATCACTTCAGTCTAGCTGTGTCATTCATCTTGGTTTTAGTCTTTTTTCCTCTCTTTGTGATGGAGAGATCCCTAGGGAAGGGATAGCTTAGAAGAAATCAGGGAAATCCCAGGCCTTATTTATCTCTCAGAATCAGTCTTTTTTAAATTGTATTTTATTTTAAATTTTTTAATTTCCAAATTATTTATATTTTGTGCATAGTAGATTTAGGAGTCTTAATGTTCACAATATTTTCAAATCCTATAGCTTTCAGCATAGCAATATTCACTTAGTAGTGCCAAGAAAGTTTTTTCAAGTTTTTTTTTGTTGTTGTTTCAGTTGTCTGGGGGGATTTGGGTGTTGGGAAGTTAAAAATTGTTGGTTGATTGTTGTTTTCAATTCTTTTAAACTGCTGAAACTCCACTAGTGACAGGAAAAATCACACTGTCGTGCCAGTAATGAGATTGTTTAACATTATAGCATCCTGAAGAAAGCTACTTTCCAGCTTAATATAAATGGGGGACAAGACAGCGAGGAAAGGAGAAAGGAACTTGAGAAGCACAGGAGATTTTAGTGGATTAAAAGAAAACTTGATGACTGATCACCTAATCTACTCCTCCCAGATAATATAAAAGGGAAAACAGGAGTAGTCCCAGCAGGAGTACTAATCTATAGCAATTGCAGTTAAGGGCAAAACTACTCGTGTACCTCCTCTCAGAGATTTCTAATGATTTGGTAATCTGTAGTAATTATTATTTTTTAATACAGGAAAAAAAGGTAATTCCACTATCCATTTTCTTTTGACTACTTAGCAGAAATACTATCAAAATACTCAGGAATATAAAAAATACCAGAATACTTAGGAGAATAAAGACCAGATAACAGGCTTCTATTCTTCCATCTCTCTATCCCCCAAACCTCCTGAGTCTTCCTTCTCTGAGTAAAATGCAGAGTACTGCAAACTTGGAGCAAATTTTGCACTCGGGCAGAAATGGTGGGCACGAACAGTGGAAGCTGAGCTATGAGTTTGACTTGTGAATGTAATCTGATTCTTTTGAGAAGTTTTTAGAATAAGGTTTTAATATAATATATTATAATAATACCTTTCAGTATAAATTTTGCGTGAATTTTAATTAAAATAATAGGAGGAAAAGTTTTCTGAAGGGATCAGTCAATTGCGTTTGTTGCAGTTGTGCAGCTGCTTGGCTGCTCTTCTCATCTCTGCCCAGTTCCGACAAGGATAAGAGAAGCAGCATCTCACTGGGTGTGAGAAAGCATCTCTGCTTATGTTCCTTTGCAAGGATGAGGATGAAATACAGAACTGGGCTGAGACATTTGGGTCCAGTGATCAAAGCCCAGGGTAAATGCTCCAAGGAACTATAGTTAACTTAGTTGCTGTGTTACCTTTGGCATTTTTCACAGAGCAGCTGAACTGGGGAGGTGGAGGGTGGGGCTGAGACATTAATAATCACCAAGCCCCAGCTTTTGTTGCTTATGTAATCATAGAATGTCCTGAGTTGGAAGACACCCATGATAGTCATCGAAGTCCAGTTCCTGACCCTGCACAGGACAGCCCCAAGAATCACTCCATGTGCCTGAGAGCATTGTCTAAACACTTCTTGAACTCTGGCAGGCTTTGTGGTTTTAAAATAGTTCGTCTCTTGGCTCTGCTCTAGGAGGAATTCACAGCAAAGGTAATTAGATGCTGGAATGGGCTGCCTAGGGAGGATGGTGGAGTCACTGTGCCTAGAAGTGTTTAAGGAAAGACTGGACATTGCACTTAATGCCCTGGTCTAGTTAACATGGTGGTGTTTGGTCATAGGTTGGACTCGATGATCTCAGAGGGCCCTTCCAACCTAACTGATTTTGGGGTTGGTTTTATATGTATGATGGTAAATAGACAGGGCACAGGATTTTTTGGGTGGTGTTTCTGACCTGGTCATTCTTTCCCTGGGTTCCTATATCCCTTCTTTTCTCCCTAAGCATTCCTAGCGTAGTCTAATCTCATTGTTTTTTACTAAGTTTTCTTTATTTGCAGAAAGAGTGTTTTGTGGTTAGTATTATCACCAAAGCAGTATCACTTTCCCAAGGAAAAGTTCCACTTAGGTCCTAGGCTCTTTTTTCCTGGTTGTCTCCTTTTTTGAGAACCTGCTGCAGTGCTTTGGTGAATTTTGTGGACATGGTTTTGTGGAAGCCTTGGTTAGTAAAGCAAAAATGGAAATGTTTGCATATAAATGTTTCCCAAGTGTCTTGAAGTAATAAACCTACAATCATAATCAAGGTCAATCATAATCTCAAGTCAACAGATCAAGCTACTTTTAAAAATGTGGCTTCATCAGTTTTCTGAGTGGAAACAGGGATTGTGATTACCTGCAGGAGGGAAGGAATGCACTTGGTTGTCCTGGCTGGCTCCACACAGTCATCAGCTCCCACCCTAGCTGAGATGACGGTGGGCAGTTTAGCGATCAGTAAAATGTATGTGTACATCATATTACTCCTTTCAGAAGCATAAGAAGAATAATTGATGTGCAATTATTGTGACTGGAGGCATCTCACCTTAGGTAGGCCTTCATTTGCTTTGGCTAGATCTCTTTGATCCTGTTCTCAACCTCAGTCATTAACAATATTGTTTAATTTTAAATTTATATATATATGAGAATACATAATGCAATATTAATATTTTTCATTATTATTGAGATATGCATGTACATTAATATCAGCAGAAAAATATTCTTGAGTTTGTTATCTATTCATTCAAAACATACACTAGTGGTTTTCACACCCATGTCATGTTGCGTAATAGTTCTGTAAACTCGGCCTCATTACTTAAAGCAGTGGCTTTGTGGCATCTCAGTGGTTTCCTGGTGTATGAGAATTTCAGTGGGCCCCACTTACAAGAGAACTTGATATGGTATTTAATATGCAGAATATGAGCCAACTTAATTTCCATATGATGTAAAGCTAAGAAAATAAAAAGCACTCAGAAGTTTCCTGCACCAACCAGTTTTCAGTATTCCAGCCAAAACCAGTTAAGATATCTTATAATGGTTAAGATCAAATAAGAAATAATGTGTAAAATCATCCAGGGATGAAAAGCATGTCTACCCAGTGTTTTCCAGGCAGCTGCAGGAAGACTATGAGCAGACTGGGTGTCCTGCAGCCGTGTTGTTGTGGCACTGGTCTCAGGATGTCCTGGCACGTAGCACACCACTGTAGGCGCTCTTCTCTTGGTCTGAAGTCATGACTTGGCTGTACATGGTTAAAGTTCAGGCAAAAGAAGCTCAGGCTAGCCTTCAGGGTAGATTTTGGATACCTAAATAATGGTCATTGCAATGTACTAGTACAAAATATGTATCACAATTTAGGATTTTATTTCTGAGCATATTCTAATGGGCCAATATGAAGATCACATTAATTTAGGCATATCTTGCCTCAGCTGAAAGTTGGAGCCACTGTTTTAATTGATGTCATTAGTTTATACATACTGTGAAGAAACTTTTTCTACTACTGGTCACTGAGCCTGTAATTAATAGAGAACAGAAGGTTATGCTGCATTCAAAGGAGCAAATGTTGTGCAGAGCACAGGACTGGCAGATGAGTGTCTGTGCTGCCTCAGCACTGCAGCCACTTGCAAGGCAAAAGTTCCATGGTCTGAATGCAGGGGTTGGTGCTGTGCCTGCTGTTGCTGTCCAGCACAGCTGCAGGGCAAAGGTGCATTTTACAGAGAGATTGAAGAGTGTCTGCAGCGTGAAAAACTTCATTATTTCATTATTTACTTCTCTGGAATATCTTCTGAATTTAAAAATGTAGCTGTGCAGGAAGTTTGATCCTTCATGTTGGAATGTTAAAAGGAAACTGATAAGTTGGGGTTTTTTATTACAATTTTTCTTGGTGTTTTTTTTAGAAGTTCTTGTTACAGCTAAAAACCCCAGTAATTCCTATTTGTAAAGAGCTTTAACATTACTGAGCTTTTGCTGGGTTTAGCAGCTTTGACATTTGCAGAGAGGCATCCAAAATCTGGAGATGTGCGTTTGGGGAAGAAAACAAGTGTTGTGTTACGTTAATTGATCTAGTTACCTGTCATGCACCATCACTGCAAACATAGGTGCCTTGTGATGTGATGTGCATCCTGCAAATAGCTAATTGACTCTGATCTCTGTTAATTAGTGCAATTAAATCTTAAAATGAAGCTTTGAAGAGGTCATCTGAATTGGATGAAAGTTGAGGCTTTACTCAGTGTCAGAGCCTTGATGTTAATTATTGAGTCCTGTGACCCAGCAAAAGGAAGACTTACTGATAATGTGGTCTTAATACAGGAATTTCTGTTGTTATAGTATTTTAAAAATCGTGTGGATTGTATCACCACCTCTGTTTCACAGTAGCCATACTTCAGTACGTAACATAAAATAATTAGACCAAAACCTGAGGGCACCCCTGTATTATGCTTAAGACACAGCTTAAATTCTGAAATTAGCTATTCTAATATGAAGAAAATTGAAATCTTAGAATAGTGTGTTTATATCAAAAGAGCACTTTTGGAACACAGAAATTAATCTTCTGTGACTGAAAAAGCCCTTGACTTTCTTTTTTCCTACCTGAAGCTGGAGATTAATCTCTAAAAATATCACACGCTGGACTGATCATATCTCTATTGAATCAGCCTAACCTTCTAGGTGTAGAGAGTAATACTTTGTAAGTCTTGATTAGTTGTTATTTTTTATGCTGTATAATTTGTTCATTCTACAAAAGTGCACTTACCTAGTTTTATAAATGAGCTACATGATGTTAAAAATTGCTAGTTCAAGTGTCAGATTTCAATAATCAGAAAGACTGAAATGAGAAAAAACCAAAACAAAACCCAACTACAGTCAGCCCTAGTGAGGCCTCAGCTGGAGTGCTGTGTCCACTTATGGACTCCTCAGGACAAGAGAGATATGGAGGTCCTGGAGTGGGTCCAGCTCAGGGCAGCAAAGACAATTAAGGGACTGGAATGTTTCTCTTATGGGGAAGGGCTGGAGCTGGGCCTGTTCAGCCTCAAGAAGAAGGCACCTTATCAGTGTCTGTCAGTGTCTGCAGGGAGGGGTCAGAGGAGGGACCAGACTCTGCTCGGAGGTGCTGAGCAGTAGGGCAAGGGACAGAAACTGATGCACAGAAGTTCCACCTGAACACAAGAAATTCTTTATTGTGTGAGTGACCAAGCACTGAAACAGATTGCCCAGAGAGGTTCTGGAGTCTCCCTTGCTGGAGATCCTCAAGAACCATCTGGATACAGTCCTGTGCCATGTGCTCTGGGATGGCCGTGCTTGAGCAAGGAGGTTGGACGACACACCACTGTGGGCTCTTCCAGCCTGACCCATTCTGTGAACGCTGATACTCTCAACCCCAAATAGACATTTGGATGGAAGATATGTAATGTATCTAAAGGATTTAGGTATTTCCCAGCGTACAACCTAATAAAGACTGAGTGTTATATGAACAGAAGATTGTAAGTCATCTTTTCTGGAAATTCCTGGTGATAGTGTTTGCTCTCTGAGACCTAGTAATTTGAAATGGAAATTTGTTACGAATCTAGTTGTGCCTTCCTTATAGGAACTTAACTGGTGCATGTTAGACAGCAAAAGATTAGGCTTATAGCTCTGAGTTAAACACTTTTTGATAGTGTCTGTCTGATCAGGCTTGTTGCATTCTTTCACTCAAATAGGCTGACTTCATTAAATTAGAGATGGCCACGTGAGATACTCCGTAGTTTCAAGATTCTTTTTCCAGGATTTTGTTTTCACTTCAGATGTCAAAGAAAAAAGTTATTCCAGAAGAGTTAGGAATTAAGAGCAATTTTAGTGGACTCTGATTTTTAGACAGCATTTATTTTTAAAACTGTTTCGAGAATTGCCACAATGTAGTTTATGAAGTTGCTTTGGCATGTCAAAACTATCTTTGAGCCTAAGTTCTCAACATGCATTGACAGACAGTGGCTTAAAGGATCAATTGGTAGCTGTGGAAATGGTCTTAATTTCTTTGTATAATAAAAGATGTTTGCACATTTTGTTTGTTTGGGCATTGGAATTATGCCATAAAATCAGTGCTTGTTTCAAGAGCACTTAAATACACAGAAGTTGTTTTGTTTGTCTTACACAGATGATGTGGGGTTTATTTTCAACATAACAATATAAAATTAATCCTTATTGTAATAGGTAAAGAATATATATTTTTATTTTGATTAATACTAGGAGGCAGTGCTTTTCAAGGTGGCTAACCAAAAACAACCCACTTGTGTAGAATAATTCTAGATAAGTGTTGTAGATTAGAATGATTTTTGTACATGTATAATTTCTATCATTTATCACAGATAAAAGGCTTCACTGTAGAATTTTAGTTGTTAAAAAAAGCTGGAGATTTTTGGCTTTCAAGCATGCAAAATTTGCTAGAGAAAACTGAGTTTATATAAGTTAATTAAGCTACTTTGTGTAAAAAAAATTATAACCGATAACAAAACAGAGATCTGCTGAAGGACAGCAGTGGAGTTTCCTAAAGTAGTGTAGAATATTGTACAGTGCAGATCTGTGGAAACTTCTGCTTTAATCTGCTGTGTCATAAAACATATTTTAATATAAATACCATAGCCTTAAGGAATTTCATAGAATATGGCCCAAGCTGCATACCTGAACTGTTTATAGAAGGACAGAGAAATGTGCCCAACAAAAACGCAGTTTTGTGAAATGCATTCTCTATGTGACTCAGCCGCAGCTGGGAGTGTTTCCTTTTGTACCGTGATGTGAGATGCATCCTTCACTGAGCCTGTGGCTTCATCAGATTTTAGAGCTTGCAGTGTGAAGGTCATGATTATTTCTTAATTGTTCCTGGATGGTGAGTCAGTTATCATGTGTCCCCACCTCGTTCCTGAGACCTGACTGCCAGACTGAGGAAACGGGGTAGGATAGGACGACTCCCTCAAAGCTCTGTAACTGTGTCATCTGATGTGGCAGCCTGAAGTAACCATGGTAAGTAAGGGTAGGCATGTTGTTTATGCACACAGGGATAGGGTTGTTTCTTTGCATGTCTGCATTGTGTGTATGGAAGTTTTTAACCAGACACTCCTCTCAGAGATAAAAACAGCTGCCTTCTCTGCAGTAACAAAGCTGTTTCCTCAGCTTTGGGCTCCAATTTTGCCTGTTTGTAATTAAAATTATGTTGAACTATTTCCCCTTTGCCAGCTGAAGATGGGTTGCAGTTCTTCTCTGTAGCTGTACACTGGACCTGGGGACATTTTGAATTTCCTTGGCTATGTCCATAGTAAAAGTTTTACAGAAAAATGTCCTGATTAACTTGATGCCAAAACCACTGAGCTAATTTCTGGACACTGTTTGGTAGTCAGTGTTCCAAGGATCATTCCCTAAAGACAATTTCTGTGAGGCCACTCTATTTTGCAGACTAAGGGAGTTTACCACCCTAGACACATGTCATTTTGTACCAGTTGGCCTGAGTTCCATGGAAGATACTCATGGACAAGTTTGATTTACAGTTATAGATGTTTCTGAAAGGTTTATTGTATATGAACCATTTTGGCTAAATAAATACTGTGTGGTACGGTTCCGTGCTGGGTGACAATGTACAGGTAGTCAGTAGTGACTTCATTTGGCAACAGACGCCTTCATGGGTGACAGGGGGAACTGCTCACACGTGCTGAATTATGTAGCCAGCAGTGCATGCAGTGTGCTGTGCTTCTAACCTGCATGACTTTTGCGTGAATGCTATTGCCCTCTCAACTCTCTGCTAATATCTTGCAGATGTGCGTAAAATATGTGAAGCTAATAATTTTACTTTTTTGCTCTTTAGGAGGTCTCAGTGTTTCTTGCTGCATTTTCATTTGCTCATTTAAGTTGAAGTTTTCTCCCTTTGATTCTCATACGATTATCAGAATCATGCATCACAATTCAGATGAGCATACCTATTTCCAAGACCCCATCATACAAGTATCAGCTTTTTAATTAAACTGTGAAACATCTATTTCAAATACACTGGTCTTTAAGTATAAAAACTGTTTTTAAAACTCTTGAAGATAATTTATTTTAAAATATTAAACTTGTCACTATTCTAAACAGCTTCTAAATCTAAAATGTAGAGTAAGTGTGTGTGGACATTTGCTTTCTTGTTTCTTGTTTATAGGAATACGAGTAGCAGTAGGGCTTGAGCTCCTCTGTTCTTTTGCACGAGGATCAGGGTTCTGTCCAACTACTGTCACTGCCTTGGCTGTGAAATATACGGCTGGCTTGGACTCTAAACACTAAATAGAACCATTGCGAGTAAATTGATCTTTCTGCAAGTTTTATGTAAGCAAGAGTTAAGTCTTTGGTGTAATATACATGAGTTAGAAGTTAAACGGGCTTTGATTTCAATGCTAGACTCCGCCTTAAGGCAGAAGAAATTACACTGTCATGCGGAGGATATGTAGCTGTTGCTATTTTGGTGTTTGATTTCTTCATTGTCACATAGTTGAAAGCTGTCCAGGAGAGAAAGAAGTGTAAACTGACAGGGGAAGAAAATGACCAGCTTATGGAGAATATAGGAGTGAGGAATAGTGTATATATGTAAGAGTGATTTGTACTGATTGCAAGTTTTCTTCTATATATCTGTTCATTCTCAGTGCCTGTATTGGCTCCCAAGGATAAAATGATTTAAAAATTGGCAAGTAGCAAAGACTTAAAAGGGTTAAATGCTGATGAAATATTTTAGTTATCATTCATGAACTTGGTTATTGTCTGACTGATGGTAGTGCACTTTGCCATAAAAAAGATGTATTTTAGTAACAGGTACGGCTTTTAACACACAATGGTTGTCTTGAGTTTTGAAGAAAATTCCTGGAAGTATCCAGTGCTGGAAAAGGGCTTGTCTGTAACAACTTGTGAAAATATGTAGACATCACCCTTGTCATTGTGTGTTTCTTCAAAAGAATCGGGGTATTTTAGATCCAAGTTTATAAGTTGGAGATAGGCAATTTATTAACAGTTTCTTTTAAATAGAGTGCTGCTACTGCTAATGAATGAGCAAATGGCTAATGAACTTAGGGAAACGTATCCATAACAACTTCTAAAAGAGATGGTAGGAATTAACATGAGGGACATGTAATTGAAGCCATCACCAAGTACTAAAAAATCCTGGTAGTAGCTGCCAATAAATCTCAGCTGAGAATTATAGCAGGAAAGTGAAACATATCTGACCTACCTAAGAATGAAGTACGCAACAGTATTCAAGATCACCTTGTGTCTCTCACCTAGACGCTTTCAAACATCTCAGTAGAAGGACAGTAACTGCCATTATTCTTGCATACAAATTACCCCATGTTAAAGAGGATACTGGGACTGGTTTGTGAGGGATGAGTAACAGGGCTTCATACATACAGCCTAGTGAGGTGCAGGTAGGCTAAGAAAGAAACAACTGTCTGTGAATTACTGAAGACTAAAAAGGAAGGGAACATTTGTTCTGATTTGTGTAGTAATTGAAATTAGTATTGATGACATTAAAAGATGTCTCATTTTGTGGGATTCTTTTCTCAAATTATACTGAAGGCATCAGAGGAGAAATGGTATAAAGCACAAGAATTATAATCTTTAAAACCAGAGCAAGACAAATTCAAGAATGTTATTGTAAGAAGTTACCTTGTTTTGGGGAGGTTAAGCAAAATACATGTCCTTAAAGATACTTTGCTCTAGCTGTTTGGGTACATTTTTATTGCATTTTCCTCAGCGTTTCCAAAATATAGCAAAAAATTACTCCGGGTAGTTCTGCAAGGGAACTGAACATTCTTCATTTCGAACTGGGGTGAAGAGCCAAGTAGTAGGCTAGGGTAAGGGGAAGAGGTGTAATGACAAACTTGTGGACTTGCCTAACGAAAGGTTGTTTAGGATCTCTGTTAAGTGCTGTCTGAAGTGCCACACTGGCTGAAGCTTCCCATTCCCTTGTAACTGTGGCAAAATCACACCAGAAACACCTCTGCTGCTTTCATTAAGAGCAATATAGGGAAGTAAATACTTACATTACCACAGTTTATTCCATCAGCCTGAAGTCCTTGTTTTTTATGTTACCAGAAAACCTTACTTACAACAATGATAATAGTTTCTTATGAAGTAGATTTTGGGCTCTGAATTCCTCAGGCAGATAGATTTTTTTGAAAAAGCAAACAATGTTTTGTTGAATTTAAGGGAACTGACCAAATTCACACTGTTTGGGGAACTGATGTTAGAATGAGAGCAAAAGGAAAATCTGCAGAAAATATTCCTTGGACAAAGAGAGCTAAATAGAAAAATAACCTACCAACATTTCTGCCAAATACTTTTTAGTTGTAATTGTAGTATCATATAAAACTACATCTTTTAGAATGAGGGAAATCATAGGGTATGGCATTTTGAAGTCTTTGAAAATTATGAGAGGGAGCAAAAATTAATGGCAAGGGGTGTGCTGAGTACATAGAATATCACATAAATGGCTTTTTAATGTGAATTAACAAATTAATCCCTGTACTTTAGTTTTGGAGTGTATTTGTTGGTTGTCTTAGTATATACTCAGGTTTCCATCACTGAAAATATTTAAGAAAAAATGCAGTTGGATTTATTTTTTTTGTGGAGGCTTAAATTCTTTCCTTAGTTGCTGGGAACAATTAGCTGCAGGAAACATTAAGAGATATCCCTGTCCTGCAATTCTCTCTCATCAGTTGTTGCCAGTAATTAGTTTTTAAACAAGCAAACAAATAAACAAACTGACCCCAAAAAAACCCGTCAAAACCCTAAACAGTTTCCAATTATATAACTTGGTCATCACCTTTTTGTCACAATTTCTTTTTTAAGTATGATATCCAGACACCCCATATAGACCAAAAGTGTTTAGACAGTGTGAACAAATCCTACCCCATTCTTTTTTTCATCCCCACAGACATTGTACTTCTTCAGTTTATCCAAGTCAGAGTTCCATATTTTTGCTTGAAATCTCATAGTATTTTGAAGTGTAGTAAAGATTTCACTGCCTGCCGTTCTTGGTTTTGTTAGTGGCAGACACATGCTGTATCATTCTGATAGTTAGACATTTTGCACCAAACCGATGTGGCTCCTATCTGCTATTTTATGATTATTGTTTTTAAGCCCTAAAAAGAAAGAGTTCTGTCTTCCAAGTTAGTGTTTTCTTTGACACCTCGGGTCTCTGGAAGGAGAAAAAACAGAGAACAACTTTCTTACCCTGTCAGATTTGGACCATCCTTTTTTTTTTTTTTTCACTTTTGCATCTCATGCTGTCTGATGAACTGTGAAAATACTTTCATCTACAGACTGACCACAATTTAGTAAAGAAGTAAACACTTCACTGGATAACGATTTGTTTTCCAGTGTCTGAGAATACTAGGTTGCTTATATATATATATACTTAGAAATCACTGTTTTCTGTGTAGTTACTATTTCTATTTAATTAAATTGTCTAATGAGGTTGTATATTTCTGTTGTAGAAAATTAACTCTTAAATATTCATTGACTCAGCTGGAAAAAAATGTTTGTGTATATACTATATATACATAAAATGTATGTAGTTTATACTTTTTTAAATTATAGTTTTAAGGCCATCAGCATCAATATGCAGTGAAATAACTTATGTCAGTCTGCCTTATTAGCCTTGTCAAGCAGTGTCTGTCATAATCATTTAACACATTTTCAAGATGCTGGTGATGTGTCCAAGCTAATTCTTTTTATGTATTTTCCATAATTACTCTGTCATTTAAAGGAGGTCATCATCTAATATTTAACTAAGTGCTAAAATATCCAGATTTCAAGCTTTATCTTGAAGCGAAGACTAATTAATACCTCAGTATCAAATTATATGTTTCTTACTAAATATTATCAAAGTGTCACCAAACTGCATTCAGTTCTGCTTAAAAAAGAAAATCAAAGAGAGCATGGCGGACAGGTTTTGTAATGGCTAAATAAATAGGCACATAATTTTATGGCATATTTAACTTTTGCCAAGATCTCTGAAGTAGGTTGGGTAGTTCTAAAACAAGAAAAATCCATCTACTAATTGTGTGGATACCCTTGTTTGCTCACAAATGGTGATAGCCTCTTTTAAATGCACCTAAGTTTTTTCCAGTAGCTGTCCTAGAAACAGAGTTGCTAAGTTAAAGTTTTAGTTACTGACTTCTTTTCCAATGTGTTTAGTGTTTTAGGTTAGCATAGAAGTAATAAAAGCAGTTCTTCATAGTGTTGTTATTTAAAAATAAATTCATACTATATAATGGTATGCAATAACATTTTGGAAATTCTTCAGTTTATACAGAACCCATTAAAAAATGGCAAGCCTTCCCCATTTTAAAGGCAACTTGAAAGTGTTTTTCACTTGGCTTAATTAAGAGGGTGGAGTCCTTTCAAAATCATGATGATGCATTCAGCAGTTGTTCTGGGAATTTGGGAATTTGATCAGTCTTCAGCATCCAGAAACAGCACAACCTATATAATGACTGAAATTATTTCTTCTGTGGCGTTGAGGTAAGGTCACAGTTCTCAATTTCAGTTTTTAATATGTATTCGTATACATTTAAAAAACTGTGAAGTGCATTCAAAAAGTGTCTATTGTAAAACGAAAAGTCCTTCATGCTTTAGAAAAATTATCAGTAGAAAAAGATCCTTTTAATAAAAACATGTTGATTTAAATAAATTCCAGGACAAGTTGAACTAGAACGGTCCAGAATAGTTCAGGGCTCAGTCCTTTTGAGAATGGAGCATTTCAGTTTGAAAGTCCATACAGGTATTCTCCCAGAGAGCTCTTTTATAGAATGCTGCAGTCCATCATAAGATGAGGAGTATATATCATCCAGAATATGTGTTCTACAGTGATCACATTTAGGTTGAATAATTGTCCATATGACACAGTAACAGTATCTTAAGAAACTGCAAAACACACAAAGTTACTTACCTATTACTGCTTGGAGAGAAATTACAGTGTGTCTAAAGAGCATCTTATAATATTTGTTGCTTCTGAGTGTTGCTAAAATACAAGTTCCTGAAGAGTACGGAAGGATCACTGTTATTATTTCACTATTTTTCATTACTAGTTTAGAGGATTTCAGTTTTTTTCTGTTTTGTTGTCCGTGAGCAGTGTGGGGTTTTTTATGTTGCAGAACCAAACGTGATGGTCTGGCTGGGGCACCACAACTTACAGCTCTGCCCTGCCCCACACATGTAGAGTGGGAGCAAGGCCTTTCTGAACATGCAGATAAACAGTGAATTTTAAAGAAGTATAACTGTGATGACATGGAGGTTTTTAGCTCTTCCATATAAATGCCCAGCAGCAATAGTCTAGGATCATGCCTGGAGTTTCTAGAAGGAACTGCCACTGTTCTCCATCATTTTTAGTTGTTCTTACAGGAAAAACTACTGGAAGAACATGCAGCCCCCCTGCCTCCCCTTTTTTCATTTTCTTTTTGTGAAAGGTACTCTAGATTACAGCTAGCGTCTTTATGGCCACACATTGTGCCTATCATAAGATTATGGCAAAGTGACAAGAAGGGGGAAAACTAGAGAAAACCAGAGATAACAGATCTTTGATTTTTTTTGCCTTCCTTTCATCTGAGAGTAGGATGTTGTCTGCAGGATGTTTGTGTGAGAAGACTGTAGAGTCAGGATGCAGGTAAAGGCAGTACAGTGGTGTAGTTATCCAGGTAAGAGCAAATGAATAGACAAGAGGTTTGGGCAGTCTGTGCACAGGCTACTGGTGCTATGGAGCATGACTACTTATAAATGTGCATCCCTTTTACCTGTGGTGAGTCTAAAACTGGACTTGTAAAATTATTTGGCCGGTTTATGCTAAAGATCTTAATGTCAGTATCTCAGAGAAAACTAAGCTCCTGCACATGCTGGAAGAGGCAGCTGGGTGATTAAGAGTCAATCCCACTGATGTCCTTGGCAGTGAGAGTGCTGCAGCATCAAATGCTAATGGTCAGAGCTGTATGTAAAGCCTTGATATGTGAATATGGGAAATTTGCGCGTAACTAAAGGAACTTGGATTGGGTTGGTTGGTTGGTTGGTTGGCTGGGGTTTTTTTGCTTGAGTAACTTGAAGAAAGATATCCTATTAACATGTTTGTTTAATGATGAAACTCTTCTTTTCCCCTTAGTCTTCCCCTAAAAAGTAGCTTGTTCCAGCTTTTTTTCCTGCCTTTATTCTCCCATCAAACATACTGGGCTTTTGGTTAATAATATAAAAACCAGGGTAGTCTCTTTTAAAGCCTTGAATGTTGCTGTTATTGACCTTGGCAAAAAGAAGATGCTGTGAAACTCAGTAAGAGGATGAGTTTTTTCCTTAGCCTTTTGTTTCTCACTACATGTGTTTCCAGACACAGCCCATAAGGAAGTTCCTAAGGAGGTAGGAAAGAAGACAAGGTGACAATCTCCCTAACAGGAAGAGGATACCACATTCCCTAGATGCCCCATTTGGGTGAGGGGAGGGCAGGTCATCTCTACCTCTCAGGCTTGCCTGCATCTTTAAAAAGTCTGCTTGTCGATTTTTCACAGTTTTAATAACCTATGGCATGCTTCAGGAATTCATCCCAAATACTCCTTGTTTATTGCTGTACAAGAGTGCATCACTAACACCTTGTGAAAATCCAGGCTTACTCCTGGCAAATGTGGGTAGATTTCTTCAGCAAAAAAACCCCAAAGAAATGAAAACTTAAATACTTTAACTGAAGTTAACTAGTTCAAGAAATTTACTAGTTTAACTAATTAAAGAATGCAGTCTATAAAAACCTCCTAGTCTTGCAGTATAAAGAGTAAAAAAATGCATTACTCTTTTAAATAAATAAGAGGTAATAATAGGAAGGGAGTAATATTGTTACTCTTCTAGTCTTTGTATAAGACTCTGTGTACAATCTTTCTTTCTTTGAAGGTTACTTTTAGAAATTTGAAGACCATCCAGTGAAAATGAGTTGGTTTTGGATTTAACATATTCCATTATTGTTAAATTACTTTTACTGGCTGTACTGGTTGAACTGAGTTGGTTAGGTAGTGTCCGTTTCCTCCATCCCTTTTTGCTACAGTATTTGTTAGGTTTTTTTACAACAAGCTAGGACATACTGTGGCTGTCAGAGTAAGAATAAATGCAAAATTAAAGGGTATTTGATAAAATAATTGGGTGACAGAACCTTCCTCTGTATGTAGATAAAAATAAAAAATGGCATGTTCTAATATTCTTTTGACAGTTTGATTAATTACCAGTTTATGAGTTCTAAAGAGGTTTGTCAATTACAATAATATATGAATACTTTTTTTGTTATGTCAGCCTGAAGAATTTGACATGCAAACATGTACATAAATTAGGCTAGCTATTTCTAACCTTCAGGTTGAGGAGAACAGAGATGGGGCTTTTTTTTTCTTCACCTGGTCATTTCCTCTGTCATCATAAGTACCTCTTTCTGTAGTTATGGTGCTTAAGCAGAGCAGTCTTCCCCTTCTGATCACCCTTGCAGTTCCCTTCCCAGTTTGGAAAGGTTCCTTTTTCAGGGAGTAGGGTCTTTCTGTATTAAGCTTCTCCTCCTAGAACTTGACAAGTGATAAAATTACCACATGTACTGGGAAAAACACTTCTCTTAGCAGAACACAGTTTTCTTGTTCATATGTAAATGAGAGGCAAGAGAACTCCATAGGTAATAGCTACTACTGCATTTTTCTTATTTTCCTGCTGACTTCTTATCTATTTGGTTTTCTGGGGTTTGTATTACAAGGTGCAGGAATACATTATCCTGCCATGGAAGAACTTAAATTTCTTTATTACTCTTGTTTTTAAAATCAAATTCAGTTCTCAATGATCTGCTGTTCCATTATATACAGAAGTCGTTATTAGCACAGGTCACTGTGAGTCTTCAAAGAAGTCTGTAAGAAGGAAAGTGTTATGGTGAGAGATCAGCTGTTAAAACTGAAAAATTAGGTGGGCCAGGAATATAGAGGCTTTTCTCTGTGCTAACAATACCGAAAATTTTAAAGTACATCAATTACCACTTCAGTCAGACTTACCTGCCTTGGTAGCCTGTTTAATAGAAAATATTCAAAATTCATATGGACTTGTAATACAATTGTAAATGTAGGTGGAACATATAACTTGCAGTTTAGTTTTTCGAAGGATTTGTGTCCAAAACTTCTTTAAATTGCATTTCAA
This sequence comes from Ifrita kowaldi, assembly GCA_013398055.1. Taxonomy (NCBI): domain Eukaryota; kingdom Metazoa; phylum Chordata; class Aves; order Passeriformes; family Cinclosomatidae; genus Ifrita; species Ifrita kowaldi. The sequence continues at coordinate 387,460 of VZRS01005165.1, read as the reverse complement.
TGTTACATTAACTTTCCTATGTCTAGACAAGTATTTGTATTGCACTATTCCTTTGAGGCTTTTCCTGCTCCATTAGTTTAAGAGAGCCCTCCCCACAACCACCCCATTCATGAGCATGCATCAGTATGATCAGGTGAGAGGATCAAGTCTGAAGTGTTTAGAGAAGAAAAATAAACACACTAAGGTGATGAAAGAAGTGAAGATACTGTTTCATTTTGTTTGAACATACTGTTTCATTAAAGGTTTAAGAATTAATAGTTTATGCTAAGATAATCAAGGACTGTCAGCACTGATTCTTCTGGGTTTTTTCTTCCCCTATGGTTTTGAACTGTTTAAAATCTGGACATAGATAGGTCTATAGCATGGGACTACCATCAGTGTATCACTGCTTATTGGGTTTAGGCACTTGCATTAGCTTTTGCAGTGCCTGTGTAAGTAAACAGAAAGTTGATTTAGTGACCTAAGAAAAGCTATGACATGTCTGGTATTTCTAGATGATACACATCGTTCTTCTTGGCACTAAGTTTCCATGCAAAAACACGTACATTAACTGAATTTATAAATACTTTGTTTGCCCATTTTATCAGTGGATTGATAGTTTTCTTTCTGCAGAATGACTGTTTTGTTCAGTATCTGCCTGTTTTCAGGATTTTGGAAATCTGAAGTTGAGATATCGACTGGTTTTGAGAATATTTGCCTGAAATGTGCAGCATAGTCTAAACATCATCTCCCTTATCTTCCTGATTCAGAAGAAGGGAAGGGCTGGTGTTTAGTATGGTGTCCATTCACAGTTTTACATCTAGAAGTATTTGTCTGTTTTCCTTTAGTCAGTATTTTTACTTATTCATGTGCTCTGTCAGGCAACAAAAAGCAGTCTCAGACCCCATAGACTACTGGAATGCTCTGAGTACATTATGGTCCCAGGTTGAGAAAGGGTGGATTGATAGCTGAAAGTATTAATAGAATAATAATAAAAAAAAATCTGAAGGCTGAAGCTTCTGGAAAAGATGTTTGCTCAAAAGAGAATATAGGGCTTGACTCCTACTCTTCTCCTAATCTAGACTCCATTGAAACTACTGAAGAAACATAAAACTTCACCAAAATAGTATTGATGGATAAAGCTTTCTCTTTAGGAAAAGCATGAGAGGGAACAAATTAAAAGGCAAATATTTTTTGGGCCCTGTAGTGTGCTGGTGGAAGACCTCTGTGGATTACACCACAGACTGTGTTGTGGCAATCTGGGAATAGAATTGAACATTTTGCTCCCCATAAGTATTTTCTATGGGCTAGAGAGGGAGTTCATATTGTAACTCACTGTATTTGAATTAAAACTAATGAAAGCAAAGTCTTTATAGACTGGATTTCCCAGTGTATTTTAAAAATTGCTTGTATTTTATTCACTACTGAATTTTAAGTTCAATGAATTTTGAAATGTATTTTAAAGAAAGACTCTAGACTTGTTGGTATTCATAGTAGACACATCTAAACATAATTAATCTCCTTTTGGCAAATACTATTTTCTGTAGTTGAGTTAAAGATACTCTTTGCTATAGAGCCTTAGGGATTACACCTGATTTTCATTAAGGAAGTCTAAGTAATATCCAGAGGAATCTCTCCATGTAGAATTGCTCTGGACTGGTTAGGACAAGATGGGATGCAGCTCTCCCCACAGCCCCCAAACCAGTTGTATTGTTTGCTTTTTGTAAGAATGAAACTGTATTGAGATGAACAGGATATTGTCTGTGAATAATTCAGAGAGTGAAGACAGATCTATTGTGCTGGAGTTTCATTTTCAAGGCACGATATGTTTCATAAGCATTTTTTTAAAAATAAAATTGTCAGATTTTAACTGAATACAAATAGTTGATGTACAATACAAGATGTTGGGAAATAAATTAGTTATAAGAGCGCCAGTTAAAGCTTAGCCTGCATAGGTGACTGAAAATTCTTGGGCTTTATTCACCGTTCATATTATGTCCATTTGTCTTCTGGAGAAGAACTTTGACAGTATAGGTTCATCCACACAGATTATTTTGTTTATGAATAGGGTAAAAATTTGAAAGTGCTTAAGGCTTCTATTCCATATTTAGTTTTGGGTTTTGTTTTCTTTTTATTTAGGGACAAAGAGTCATGATCATCTTGTCTTTTCCTCCTAAACCTACTGCTGTGCATAGCACAGCCCACTTTAAGAATTGAGTTTGTAGGACAGATGGTAAGAGTGTTACCTGTGCTTTATGTACTGCCAAATTGGGAACATAAGAGGAAATTTTTTTCTTACCTGTAACTAAATGCTTGACACAGATTTTGAGGTATTTGTTATTAATCTTAAATCCTGCATTTTTGCTCTGTCCTGTATAAAACGGCTGTTCTGGCATTTTGCATTTTGAATTTAAAGTGTTGTCAAAGACAGTAGATCAGTCTGTTGGACTCTGTTGGAAATCAGTCCAACGCTTGAGTTATATTAATGCTTCCTTTCTCACAACCCATTTCTGCACAGCATAGAACAACTTCTGTCTTTGTCAGTTTCCGCGTGAGAATGGAATAATGAAACTGCTCAAGCTCACTCACCAGGCATTAAAGTACCTGGACTTGAACCTTCTAAACAAATTTCTTTTCTGGGAACACTTATGGTGTTTGTCAATTTGTTAAAGCTTGGACTAGACAGAACTCTGGGATGATAGTTGTGCAAATGTATTCCTGCAGGCAAGACCTTTAAAAGTTTACAGAATAATTCCGGTTCTGTTTAAGGTTCTAACTAGGTCAGTTCAAGCTTATATAGAGAAAACATTTCTTAAAAATCATAGCTTTCTGTTGGCTTGGCCAACTGTTGCAGACTATCATGCAGTAATGTATTTCCTGTCGTTAAACTGATTGCTTCTGTAACTAAATGGATTTTTTTTCTCTCTCTCTGAATTAAAATGCCTTGCAAAAGTATGACAAGTACTGAAAGTTTGTGATTTAGGGCTCTGTATGTAAAATGAGATAGTGACAGTCTCCTGAAGATTCAGGTAAACCCTGTTTATGTCTAGTACTGTACACGATGTTTCAGAGTCATGAGGATGTCTATACAATTAGTTATTCTAAGTAGTAATCTTGATAGATTCATTACCAGTAGAACAAGTTCACGTTAGGAGGTCCTCACAATTAAACAACTTCTGGCATTTTTAAAAATGTCTTATCAGAACTGTAGAACTGGGACTTTACAGGATGATGGCTCATAAGGGTTTTGTGGGCTGATACCTGACTATTTTAAGGGAGTTTTGCTGCTGTTTTATCATGCAGATGGTGTCTGAATTTTTCAGGGGAAGTGCAAATTTGTTGTACTATTGGTACTTCTTTCAATATTAATGCTTCCCGGTTTGAAAGGTTTTTTGTTTTTGTTTTTTTTTTTTTTTTTTTTTTTTTTTTTTTTTTTCCTTCACTTTCAGCTACTTTCTTTCCTGAAAAAGAAAGATAGAAAGTGGGGGGGAGTCTTTTGCTAGCTCCTTGAAAAGTTTTGGAGAGTTGAGCAAGTTATAAACCGTTGAAAATTGTCATAGTCTGTCTAGCTTTTCCTTTGTACAGTGTGTTCCTGGATTCCTGCCCAAATCACTAAGCATTATTAGCACAGCACTTGAACCATCTTAGTGTCTTGCGTCAGTATGACACACTCAATTTAAACTCCAGACAGGACGCAGATAAAATAGTGGTGGCTACGGCTGCAGCTGCTTTCCTCCCTCTAAATACCCTTTGGCCCAGACAAAGGTGTCCTGGGGCAGGTAATCAGAAAAGAATGAGATCAGGTGTCGTGTCTGCTGACTGATGTTAATAATCTGTGTTTTCTTAATCACGCTTTACCGAGGAAGGAATTCTGACCTACCCAAGGCTACTTGCTGTGAATCCTCTCCAGCATCCTTCTTCTGAAGGTGCTTAAACACCCTGGCCCTTAAACCATCTTCCTTAAACTAGGAATAAAACCCCAAAACAGGGGGTTCTCAGTCTGTTTTGCCCCATGCATTGTTTCCGCTGTAATTAACTGCCTTATGGTAGTGGTGAATTCCAGTGTGAAAAAATTAAACTAAAATTGAGAGCTTCTGTCTTTCTAATTGGAAGAAAGAAAAGCAGATCTCTGCTGGTTAGTCACAGAGCATCAGGCAAATTGCATGGGTTATGCTTTCTTCATTAGGTCTAACCTGCACATGGAGGTGGAGAACTCATTCTCCAGAGGCTGTCCACTTGCATGGAATCAAGGAAGCATCTTTACAGAAAATAGGGCCCTACTGATGGATGTAATTATTTTTGTATTTTAATGGTAATTGAGAGGACAAAATTCAGTCTGTATAAGCAGGTTTACCCTCCATTTTACTTGCTTCTGAGTACTTGCTTTTATAACATTATTGAAATTTCAGGAGCAGAGGATGGTAATTGGTGTGGAGTTGCCTTGTTAACATGTGAAGGGAATTCACTGCTAATACTTGGCTTCTAGAAAAAGAGCTTTAATCGTGTTTTACATGGTGAGACAGAGACAGTATTCTGGGAACTGGTTTGATGCACAATCAGTAGATATGGACTGCAAAGGAGCAATGTTGAAGCCAGCTTGGATGCGGAAACAGCAATGGACTCTTGGAAAGATTTTTTTGATTAGAGGAAGAACAAGCCAGGGAGTGCCACTGCTGACTAATATGAGTGTGTTCTTTCACAGGGGACATGCTGGTTGGCTAGTTTGGGTTTGCATTCTTGCACTGTGTACGTTTCTCTCACCTACAAATACATCAGAATCCTATAGTCCAGATGAAAAGGTTTAGTGGAATGATGTGTCTGGGAGGCTGGATGCAGGAAGAGAAAGCTTCAACGATTAAGTTTGAGAGTTAGAACTGCTGTGGTAGTCTTCTGCACTTTAGCAACCAGGCTGACAGTGTAGAAAAAAAGCCATTAGAAAAATCTAGAAGCATTTAAGAGTTTGGGTGGGAAAGAGAAGCAAGAGAACAAAGCTGGACTGTAAAACAGCTAGACATAAAATGTGTCTATTTCTCACAAAATGTAAATGAGTGGATGAGGGTGAAGAGAATGAATAAACAGCAGATGGAAATCATGCAGGCTGTAGAGTCCAAAAAAATAATCACTTTGTCATGGTGTATGACTGCATGTATCTTTTTTCAAGGCTTCCCATGTCCTGCCTTTGAGCATCTTCTCTAACCAGGTCATAAACAGCCTTGTGATGATGTCCAGAACAGTTTTGTTTTCTGCAGTGCCCCATTTGTTGTCATGTTGAGAACATACTATTTTTTAATAGTATGTTCATACATTATTTTTTAATAAATGTTTTTACATTTTCTGGCCTTACCATCCTCTGAGACTGAATAATTGATTTCCAGCAGACCTGCTTTTTGTGTGCTCAAACTTAGTTTAGCATGTCCCAAAACAACAGTGATTTGCTAATGTCTCTTGAAATTGTTTATGGACAGGAAAACCATGATTGTGTTGCATCTTTAATGCATGTTGCAATATATTCAATAATCTATGTGAAACACAAGTTATTCTTGCAATTCCATGTTAAAGGCTTCAGACTTTCAAGAGAAATAAATTCATCTTTTAATGCAATGTTGATAAAGCTGGCAGATAAGCATGGTAAATGAAGGTTACCTAGTTATATGTTCTGTTAGTTCGGCAGGAGTTGGCTGGCTGGCAAAGTTGGCTGCTTTTGAAAAGGGAGAGACATCTTACTTATCTGTATTATAGTTTCTCATTTGACAAAGTGTGAAATTACATTTTATTTCTTTTGTTTTCCCTTTGGAGTCTAGAGTTTGCTGTTTTCTGTCTTAAAGTTATTGGATGCCTTTCTCTTGATGGATGTATCTGCACAGTTTCATGTGTTTTCTATCATCACAGGACAGTTCTAATGCACTGTGTTAAATTTTGGATTAGCAGTGTAACTACTGTATCAGAATAGGTAATTTCCTTTTATGAAGGTGAGGAAAAAGAACAATTTCAAGTTGAGTCCTAAAGATTATGTAAGTGTTTCTGTAGTTCTAGACACGTAATTTCCCAGATTGAAACAGCAGATTTCAATGCTTGTTGTTTAAAAAGAATAGAGCTAGGAAACTTTCTTGTTAATTTAGATGAAAACTTTGCTTGTACAAAGGGAGAATAATAGTGAAAACCTTTAGAGTATGTCAAAGTAATGATCAGAGTTCAGATTTTCTTTACAAATGCTTCATGAAAAACTGTTTATATAGACAAAACCTTCTATGGATGAGAAGTATGTAAGAGTTTAGAGGACTTAGGATAAAGAATACCTGCGTCTACCCACAAAGTTGTTTACAAAAGACTGAAGCATTGTGGTGGATGATGTAACATTAGGAAGTATGCCAAGAAAGGTATCACATAAGGCTTGTCTACATGAAGAACTAGCCCAAAATATCTGTCAAGGAATAGCTCTTCTGCAGTAGCTCTCTGAGAGGATGTTAAGGGTGTCTTTTTTAGTCCACTTTGAAAGTGGATTTAGCTAAACCGCAGGAAAGCTTTTAGTAAGAGTCTGTGGGGAAGTTGAACGGAATAGGTGTAGTACTTCTATGTTTTCAGAATACCCTCCCCACATACATTTGTCTCTGCAGCAGTTTTGACCATTGCTAGGAGAATTTTCCTTTTGGGTTCATGACAGCATACAGCTTCAGAAAACCTTTTAAGTATATTTATGAAATAATAAACATACAAATAAAGGCTCTTAAAAATTTATAGGAATATAACAATGCTAGTCACAAGCAGTTAAATATGCTGTATAAACATTGATTATAAATTTCTGCCTCATACTTGATATCAGAAATCAATTCAACCTGTACAACTTTCAAGATCGTAAAACTTCTGTATTTTTGGTGCAGAAAAGGCCAGAACTTTTCCAAACAAGTCAGATGGAAAGTTAGGTTCTGGAATCCTTCAGCTTTTAAGGCTGGATGTGAATAACAAAGCAAAACACATGTCATGGACATGGTCAGAAAGTCTAATATATTTTAGCAGCAGTCTAGGAAAAGTTTTTTTGCATGTTTAAGGCTCAAAAAGGTGGTGCTTAGCAATGTTTCACTAGAAGAATTGAAACTGAACAGGATGCAGTTCAAGTTATCGACCTTGTCACCATGATCTCAATAGATTCTTCCAATGTTAAAAGGTGTAATTTTGTAAGTGCTTCTAAAATAATGTTTGTCACTCTCATCAAAGAGGCCTTGTTAGGTGGATATATTATTCTAATGTATCATTTTGCATTTTCACAATAAGAATAAATAACTTTATAGTAAAATTCCTATGTTTCAGTCTTTCAGTTGTATATACTAAACTAAAGTTTAAAATACGATTCATGAACAGGAGATGGTATAATTTGTTATGAATCCTTTTAAGAAAGTGGGTTAAATGTATTCTCCATGTGAAGGAACTTTCTTTGTAATCCACTAATTCATTCACACTCTGTTCTCATGCTTTGCTCTGCTTCAAATGAGATATTTCTGCCTGTTCCACAGCAGACAACACATGTGCTGTAAGAGTTCAGCACAAACAGAAGGTATTGAGGAGTTTCTCAATGGAATGATGTGCCTTTCCGGTGTTGTTTAGGTTCTCACCTCTATGGCAAAGCTACAGCCCCTTGCCTGTATGTGTGTACTGTGAAAAGTATTGTGTCAGAAATGGGGAAAACTTTGGCAGGCTTTGGTGTCTGCAGCATGTGACCTGCCCTGGCAGAAGCACCCAGCGGTTCCCAAGAGGGCCCTGCAGCTGTTTGTGGCACAGGCGGCTGGGTCTGTCAAGCTTCCTCTGCATGGAAACCCCTCAGCTGCAGAGAGCCAACCATTGGTCTTGCCTGCCTTTTACATGGTAAAATATTTAGCCTCTGGTTTTGTTTGCAAGATAGTTTTGGTAAATGTATCACTTGTATCTAAGAGCAGGTCTTAGCAGTAGGACAGGAATAGCTGTTAATGACTGGGAATTCGTCAAAGAACAAAGCTTAGTAAAAGCCAAAATAATAAAGAAATTGATCCCACTCCTCCACCGGTTCAGTCTGCACATATTATCTGAATGTGGTGTCAAAACAACATGGGCAGCTATAATAGATTAAAACTGCTTTTTGTCTTTTTTTTTCTTGAAAGACCAAACTTTTCTGTTACTATGTTTGTGACTTTGCTTCAAGGACATAGGGCTAGACTTTACGGTTTGTTTAGCTATGAAGGGATGACAGACTAGGGGGGTGGTAAGGGGAGCTTAGTTTTGGAATGTAAATACATGTAGAGCTCTTCTCCTTTTGTTTAGCATCTCTTTAAACTAAGACAAAAAAAATCAGTGAATGAATGAATAGCAGCATGGTGAAATACCTAAATGTTTGAGTTAAAATTTTTGGATGTTTGAAATCCTATTTGGATCCTTTTCCCAGATCGCTGTGCATTCATATGCACTCAGCAGGAAACTTCATGGAGATGCACATTTGGGCAGAAGGTCTTTGGCGGTGCCTTTTTCTTAACTTGTGTCTTTTCTTCTTTTGAAGAAAGTAATGGCTTAAGTCTGACTGAAGAACAATCTTTTTTGTATGTTCCTTATAAGAATTTACTTATGGTTCACAGATTTTACCCACCATCTATGTCTGCAGTCCTTTGGATTTAAAACAGCATATATCCCTCTGCAGACAACAGGAAACGCCAAATTAAAGACTTAATGACATACTGCTGAAAGAAGACAAAAGGTGACAAATTATAAAACAGCCAGCTAAACTTTTAAAGAAAACGCTGGAAAAAATCCCACATTCAAACAGCTTGAAAAGGATACGGATATTGTTACACTTGCAGACATGTTAATAGAAATTAGACTGAATCATGCTGAATATAAACTTAAACATTTAAAAGAACAGGTTTCAAAAAATAGTCTTTTCCTAGAATGATGAAAACAGCTTTTGAGTTATTTTTAAAAAGTGAATAATATGTTTTAACCTTGTTACTGGATGTCTAAACTGTAGACTCCATTTTTTTAATTGTGAAACCAGTGAAAGTGTGACTTCTATCTTTTAAAAATTATTAACCTCTGTTGCTGATGTAAGTGCAGTTGTGTTCATTTCCCCTGCAGTTGTGCCTTGACTGTGTTCTCCAGACTGGCAGCCTCTGGCTTGATTTACTATGGGTGGAACATCCTTTGATCTCCTGTTGAGTTCTGGAGAGATGGTGGAAAAGGAGCAAGATAAGTGAAAAAGAGAAGGGAGGAAGAAATATACAGATGAAAAAGCGAAGTTACAGACCTTTCCTTGCTGATCCTAGGGACCTTAATCCTCTAATCTATTTAATAATTTTAATGTTTACATTCTTTGATGGTAAACATTTTATGTTTTAGTATCCTTGATGCTATGAACTTAATTTTGGAGTGTAACACTTAGTAAATTAACAAGAGGTGCTGCTTTTGGTCAGGAAATGGCAAAAATGTGAATAATTTTCGACTGATAGTTTTGAGAACAGTTGTGTTGCATTTACATTAACTACTTCTCCCAGTTTACCTTAAAGATTTGTACTTAAAGGGTTACCTACTCAGTAGCTTACTGGTACAAACCTGAAATCAGATCAGAGGGAATCTGTCAGTAACTTCACAATAAACAATCGTTGTGATAAGACTCAGTTGAATCTTTTTATTCATATGTTCTTAAAATTATGTTTGTGTATTCCTGTCACTGCCACTGTAGTATTTAGAGATACACAGGACCCATACACGGTACCCATTTGACTGATAAATGCTGTTGATGTGTTGGGGTTTTTGTTCAGTGGGTGGTTGATTTTGTTTTTTATTGTTTTTTTGGGAGGGAGGGCATTTGGATGGTTTGGTTGTGGGGGGTTTTTGTTAGGTTTTTTTTAGAGGTTGAAAAAAAAGGAGGATTGATTGGCTGGGGATTTCTTGTGGAGTCCAATTGCATATTAAGAGAGAGGGAGCTCTTTATTCATTACTTCAGTTCTCATGAAAAGAAACATTTAAATAGGAATGTTTGCAGGCCAATGTGAAATGTTCTAACTCTGTTTATGATGATAAATCCCATTGCTCGCCTAACGCTTAAACAAGCATTGTCATCCTCTGTGTGTGCCTCAAAAGAAGTTTGCCATATTATTTCTTTTTTGTATAGTGAGATATATAAGACCCAATTATTTGCCACTGTGCTGAGAATATTCTGACCAGCTTTATCTCCTTTTTGGAATTTGTCTGCATCCATCTGCCGTTTTTGTTGTTACACATGCATTCTAAGCTCTGAGGCTGAGCCTCTGTTCTGTATGTGCAGTATCTATTGCACTGGGTGCAAGTCAACAGCTGTGCATCAGGCAATGCAGTAAAACAGAATAATTAACGAGTGTGTGTGTGTCAGATGAGCTGTTGTCATTGTCATTGTGCAACAGTAAAAAAAATCATGAGATGAGTGAAAGGGAGAAGACCCACCAAGTTATTTTTTTATTCTTGATAGTGTGAGAGGCCGACTTAATTTTTTTGGCTTAAAGCTGAACTGAGATGTTTACTCCACCTCTTTCCATATGGAAGAAAAAGTTTGCCATTGCAAAAACAGTCCTTTTTTCACTGTTTGAGCAGTTAGAAACTTGATTAATTTTTAGTTTGGCTTGCTTTTATAAAAGTGTTAAAAGTCCGTTTGATGTTTGTCTTTTAATACAGTGCTCAAAATGTTTTTAAGCCAAGGTGCTATTTAGTCTTTTAAAAAAATATATGGATAGTCAAACTCAAATCTTAGTAATTTCTTGATAGTCTGTGCTCTCGGAGGTATTATTGAGGCTAGTTTTGAAGAACTGAACAGCCACACTGTATTTATGTGCATCATAGGAGAAATACACATTTGTAAACTCTCTTGGGCTGTAACTGAGTTGTAATAGTTGTCTGTACAGCACATCATGCAGTGGGGCCCCAGTCTCTAGTGGGGTTTGTAGATTCTACCATGATAAAAAATAATAAAGGAGAATCTTCTTGCAAAGATAATTTAACCTCAGGGTGTTGCCTTTTTGTGCATGCACGTATATATATGCACACACACACAAACTCAGCTATTCAGTTATTAGCAGTTCAGCCAAAATTTTTGGTTTGTTACCTACAAAACCATTAGTTTCTCATTTGAAATACAGGAATGTTAAAATTTATAAAAATATTCCAAGTCTAATTTACAAAAAATGAAGAGTAAAGATGAAATATAGGAACTAATTTTTCTAAAAAATTATTTGTTTCTCTTATTCATATGATGGAAAGTATTAATTCAGATATTCCCTAGTGATTTTTGGTATCTGGTAGAATTGGAACAGTGCTTGGAATATGGTAATCTTGCGGAAGGAGAGAGTAATCATGAACAGTATTTAGCAAGTGAATTTTAAGTTTTAAAATCTAGCCACTCTTGTAAAGTCCTGCCAGAAAGCGTAAACAAAGAAGAAAAATATCAGTAATCTCAGATAAATCTGACACTAGCTACAGTGAAGGAAGTTTCTTGGTGGTGAGGACTACCTTCTGACAGCAGCAAGGAAAGGGCCATTAATCCCGCAAGAGGGAGACAGTGAATGTGACTGCGGTTGAAGTACTTGGCTGGCATGGAGTGGAAGCTGTGAAAGAGTAATAGGATTAGGGCTGTTCCTTCTTTAGGACTTTCCACCTTTCCATTTGTGGTTAGAGGAAGATGAGAGCCAGCTCTTAGCTCACTTGGGTTTTTCTGAAGCCTCTGGCTCCTAAAATTAAACTTCATGGGTGTGGAGGACATCTTTTTGTTACATTTAGGTGCAAGCAAATAGAAGTAGTTTGTAGGTTCTGCTGAAAAACAAATAATAGTTACACCCAAAGCTAATTTTGTATTAAAGGAAAGTACATACTTACTGAGCAAGTTCAGGTATAGTATTCCAACCATACCAGCATAAAATTAGCTCTCTTCACAGCTATAGTTTCTCTTGATGCAAATATTATTTTAATTTTGGTTTAGACTCTGTGGAGAGAGCATGGTGGTTAGTCCTAAAAACTGTCCTGTGTTTATGCCCAGAAGCTGTCTGCCCAGTGTATTACAGCCATGACTTCAAAAGCCAGTTTGCAGGAACGGGAAACAGTGGTTTTACGCCTGTGCCACTTCAGCCTTGGGTCTGAACTGCAGAGCTGCCAAAATTGCTTGTCATCATGGTAGTGTGAATCAAGAGATTTGTTTCTTTATTACTGAGAATGCCAGCAATTCTAGAAATTAAGCCAGACCGTGAACCAAATTTGCACAGGCTATCAAACTATCGACTTGATGCCATCAAAGCGCATCAACTTTTAGTAAGATATGGTCAAAATTATCTTCTGCAGAAAATCCCCACAGGCATCGAAGGAATGATGCTGTGAAGAACAGACCTGTCACTGGCAGTGCTCCAGCCCTGCAGATGTGAGGCGGAGGAGGTTCTGCACGATTAGGGGAGTAGAGAATATGCTGCATTCAGCCTGAAAACTCTGCTCTCGTTTACAATCCTGGGTTGCTTAATGTGGGTAGAAGGTGGCAGAAACTAAGAATATTTCATAAAATTGTTCAGGCAAAAAGTGAAAGCAAAAGATGAAAACAGCAAAAGTTGATCTGTGTTTGCAGTAATTTAGAAAGCGAACATAGTTCAGCCTATGTACAAAAGGGCTTGTCACTTCTCAAAAATGCTTAAATAAATAAAAATCCATAATCTTAAAACTGGCCCCATGAAAACTGTCAAACTGTTTTGAATAAATGATTTTAATGGTTGGTTTGCTGTGTATTTTTGATGTCATTGAAATACAGCTCTCTTGTGGTGCGCCAGACATTTTAAAGTGGTTTATCACTGCTATCTTGGCTACCACCGCTATTCTGCATTGAGCCAATGGGACTCTTCACCACTCCAGTGAAGTTTTCTAACCACTGAAATGCAACATGACATAAGCCACCATAGCTTACCTTCTTGAAATGGATAACCCAGTTCCTCACTGCCTCATCTCATTTCTCGAGGGAGATGAGGTGGCTTTGTGTAGTTTTAGTTGAGTTCTTTCCTCTTGGTGTTGGTCTCCCTCCATAAAAAGCCCCTGGACTCTTATTTCTTAATTAGAAAAAAATTGTTTGAAACTCAACAGTATTGTTTTATAAGTAGAATGCTCTTACCTGTCTTTTCACCAGTTTGCTTGCTCTCCAGAATGAGCTTTTTTTGCTTTCCTTACAGTACCTTTTCCTTGTGATGGCCTGCTCATAGGGTTGTTCCATTTAGCTGCCCTTCTTCTGGAAGTTCATACCTCGCTCCCAGACTGCTGCTTTTTGAAATTTGCCAATTACACAGCTCGAGACATGAAGTAGCCATTTGTTACTTGGCTGGTGTCTCCTTCTTCTCTTTCCTCCCAGCTGATATGTGTTCCTCTTGTGTTTTCACTTACTGTGTTTGTGTAGCACTTATCAAAATAGACCCAAACAATGTAATGGGTGTTATGTGTCAATGATAATCAAAGCCACAGTGTTTAAGCTGCTTTGTGAAGGTTTGGGTTTCCTCACTGTTCTGAGGTGTGTTTGGAAACAATTAGGTCTGTTTTTTAGAAAGAGATCCTTCAGAGTAGGAACAGTTTTTCTTAGTCCACAGTGAAAAATTCCAACAAAGGCAAGTTTTCTGTTGAGTGATTTAAATAGTTCTGGGAAATGACAATCTAGATTAATTTTTCTACATTCCAACTTTGCATCTGAAACACAAGTAAAATATCTAATGTAATAGCCCTCAGACAAATGCTGAGTTTAATAGACAGGTTTGTATTATAGTCATGTCTCTACCAGGACACAGGTTTCAATCAGGGTTTGTCATATGTAGTACGTATGTTTTGCTGAAACCATTTGCAAATAACCGCATCTGTTAGCTATTGGTGTCCTTGCTTAATAGGCAAGTTTAAAATAACTGCTTATACTTATGTGCTTCTGATTCTTTCTTTTGCAAAACAGATGAACCTCTGTATTCCAAGAATTGTTCCAAATCATATTTTCTGGCAGTGCTCCTACCTTTAGCCATTGTATGAATTAAAATATGCTTTCCAGCTCTTGCCTAAGTTGTCAGAAAAGTCTCTATAGAATTGACATGCAAACAGTTTTTGCAATTTTTTTTTTTTTTTTGAGCAATGTTAAATTTGCTTGAGCAACATCTCTTGTTTTGACTAGTAGAAGATCTAAAAATACACTACTGTATTGACTGAACTAATTACATTTCAGATCTAGCCACTACCATCTGGATCCCTCTCTTTCTGGTTACATTTTCATTGCACAGATTGCACATGAGTGATTAGTACCATGAACGAGTTGTCCAAATTTTGTTCTGGGTGTTAGCAGCAGCTCTGCAGAGCTGCACACAAGTTGCTGCGCCCTTTGTCTTCCTCTGTGGATACTGCGTTTCAGTCAGGGAGTCCTCAAGTCAGCAGTGATGTGGAGAAAGTGCGGAGGGTCCAGTGGCAAGCTGCCAGGGTAACCAAGACCCACCTTCTTACCAAGAGAGACTGCAAGGAAGCTGGGCTTCTCTAGTCTGGCAAAGAGAAGGCTTAAATGCAGTAAGAATACTTGAAAAGCAGTTAGAAAGATAATGAAATCAAGCTCTTCTTGGTAGAGCCAGGTGACATAAGGAGTAATAGCCAGAAATTGTGTGTTGGGTGGCTCAGTCCAGACACTGGTAGAGAATCTCCCCCGGGAGAACACGGTTGCACTGGGAAAGAGGAGTTATGGAGTCTCTCTTTCGAGATTTTTAAGACTCATGGAGATAAAGCCACGACTGACCTGCCAGGTGTTGGTGTTATTCCAGGCTTCTGCCTGAAGTCACACTGAGTGATCTGCAGAGGTCCTGTTAAAATTTGCTGGGGTTCCCTGATGCCCATGAACAGAACCTGGGTGAGATCTTGGTTCCTACCAGTGAATCATGGACAAAACTTTCTGCTCAAGGCAAGTGCTCTGCCAGGCCACAGGTTTCAGCCTTGGTAAGTAGCTATTACGTAACTGAAACTTCCTCAACGTTTTCAACCCACGCGTCACTTGAATTGAGAATTTTTCATTCGTGGCTGTAGTGTATAGCAAGTACCTGATGAGTACAGTTTAGTTGTGATAGATTGCACACTAAGGGGCATGCTGCCTGAGGGAAGCCTGGCTGAAGCTATCAAGTTGCGTTCAGGCTGAAGGCTCTCCTGCCCTTGAGTGAAAGGTTCTGTACCACATGTGTACACTAGGCAGCAATGCTTGTATGAAGTCCTAGAGTAACTGTTGACAATACTGTGCACTTTTCTGTTCTTTCTGCTGTTTCTAAGATCATTTTAACATAGTCTTTTCCATCTCATTCTTATAACATGTAGCTTTTTGCTGTTAGCAGAACGTCACAGGTGATAGCTTGTGGATAAAACACTGAAACTAGAGAGAAAATCAGATGGCATGACTGTCCCCATCCATGAAAAGCAAAGGTCCTTTATTTACATACCTAATAGGGAGCTACTGTTGCTTCTGAAAGATCTATGAAAAATTTTCAAGGCATAGGAGTGTTTAAATTCTGCCAGTCCAAGTCACGTGATTCATTGTAGAAAATGTTCAAAAAGCAGAAATCCAAGGTCATGCAGACCACCAGTATTAGCAAAAATGGCAGCTTTTTTTTTTTTTTTTCTACTTGAACCAGACAATAATTTAAGAACAATCACTTTTTAGGGGAGGCTGTCAACTACAAATAAGGTATGAAGCAGTGCTGATCATCTGGTATGTGCTGTAGTGAGGTATGAAAAATTCTCGAACAAATCCAGTGATGCATTGGTTGAAAAGATGGAGAAGGTTTAAGTTAGATACTGGATTTAACAAACCATCATGATTTTTTTTTCCTTTTTTTTTTTTCCTCCCAGCTGTGTCCTTGTCCACTTTTTTCTCATTTCCAAGCTGCAAATTTTTGTTCCCAATAGTGGTGCTAACACTGCTGTTGAGCTGGAGGAAAGAAATGTCTTTGCTGTAAACAGAATCAGTGAAATTCTGCATCCTTCAGTGTACCTTCCTTTCTTTTCAGAGACAGATGCTTGTTCTAGGATGTCTCTGTGGTCCATTTTACAGTGCAGCCACACTGCACTGTAACATGGGAAGGCTGTAAACTTCTTCCAGTCATTTTGTTGGAGAATGTGGCAAATGGGATACTTCCCAAGAAGTGAAAACTTGCACTAGTTCTGCTTCCGCACTAGCTAGCTGTTTTCTGTCCCATTATACTGTTTGTCAGTCAATGCTACATTAACATCTAATACCATTTTCTTCTCCAATTATTTTTCTTGTGTTTACAAAGCAAGTCTAAAACATTTTTTATTTTTTGTATAGGTCTGTTTTCTGTGTTTAGTCGTTGGGCTAAAGCAGCTTCTCTTCAAGAGGGATCAAAAACAGTTTGTCAGTGATAGCATGAGGTTTATGACCTGCTCCATGGGGCATAATTAAATGTGGAATTCAGCCCCTTCTTGCAGAATAACTTTGACACATCTGGTTTAAACAGTTTTAGTGCAGTGAGGAGATAAGTAGAGGTTTCTTTGCACAGTAGATTAGTTTCAGATGAGGTATAGGATCCTCTCAAATTCAGGTTCACATAAGAAGTAAACCAATGGGACAGCCACCCAAGGAAAGTGCATAGTCACCCACTGAATATGTTAAAATAAATGGTAGGCCTGCAGTGCAATAAAATAAAAAAGAAAAAAAACCAAATGTCTTGTCACAGTCCCAGAAGGAAATGTAAGGTAATTGCCCAGAAAAGGAGAAGGACCAGTGCTGAATTCTTTTACAAAATCCCTATTCTTTCCCTGCCTTCTTTGCCAGAGCACCTCTGATCCAGTTTTATTCCATGTTCCCCTTCAGTATGTTCATGTTTTTACAGATATGGCACATTTTATGGCACCCACTAAAGCTATCTGCTGTGAAATTCAATTATTTAAATACTTTGTCCTTTTGTTACCCTTTTCTAATGGATTGCCAATACATACTGCTTTCTCATCAGATACTGATAGTCCCTTTAGTAGACTTTACTATTCTGTAAAATGGTGATGAACACACAATATGGCTTATAGGTAGCGAAGTTCAAAGTAGTTGTTTCAGCACTTTGCTCTCAAATAGAAAAATACAGTTTGTGTCTGCTTAATATTCACTAAGCTACCCAGTGTTTAAGGCATGCTTCTGGTAGGTAACTCTGAACAACCAGATATACCATTGCTGCATACATTTTAGGAGCATATTTTTCCTCATTTTGAGGACAATTAAGATATGAAGGGGAGGTTTAGTAATATATGTGTGAATTAAGTATTTGTGAAGACCTTATGAAATCTTGATATGAACTGTGTGTTTATTTGTGTTAAAAGGTAGAAAACCTGGTCTGAATTGCTGACTGCTGGAAGTTAGCAGACTGCCATAAATAAAGCATGGCACATTATCATGCAGATTAGTTTTCGTGTAAATTATTTCTAGTTCACATTTTATTGCTTAAGCAATCTTTGATTGTACCTTTTGTCAAAGAAAACTAGTTGAGAATCTGAGAAAGATGATATTTAGGTCAGTTGTAAAATCTGTGAAGTAGCTCAAGAAATGTCTCACTTTTTGCACAGACAGTAGAAATACAGTAGTTCTTGACCAGAAGTTGAAGTGATACAAAGTATGTTGAATGAATGCAAATGTGCTAGCAACTCCCTTTGGTCTCCTGTCTCAGTGAAGGTAGGGGATGGAGATCCATGTGGCAGCAAAGACACAAGGGTTATTGATGTGTTAGAAACCATGGAAGTGTGTTAGAATGGTCCTACAGGAATTAGGGCTTCTTTCCCCCCAAAAGGTGGGGGAATCAATAGCCCAAGTACGTCTACACCAATGCACACAGCATGGGCAACAAACAGGAGGATCTGGAAGCCTTTGCACAGCACAAGAATCAGTACTTAGTTGCCATCATGGAAACATGATGGGAGGACTTGCGCAACTATAGTACTGTAGAGGAGGGCTATAAACTCTTCTGAACAGATTGGCAAGGAAGAAGAGGCAGTGAGGCAGCCCTTTCCTTTGGGGCGTGTTTTGATTGTCTAGGGCTTAGCAATGGTGACAAGAGGGTTGACTGTTTATGGGTAAGGATCAGGGGAAGGATGACAAGGCAGATATCCTGCTGGGAATCTGTTGGAGACTGCCCAACCATGATGGAGAAGCAGATGAAATGTTCTGTAAACAGCTGAAAGAAGTCTCATGATCACTGGCCCTTGTTCTTCTGGGGGGCTTCAACTTAGCACATGTCTGCTGGAAATTCAATACAGTGGAGAGGGAACAGCCTAGGGGGTTCCTGGAGTGTGTGGAAGATAACTTCCTCACACAGCTGGTGTGTGAGCCAGCGAGGGAAGATGCCCTGCTGGACCTGCTGTTTGTGAGGAGAGAAGCACTGGTGGGTGATGTGGTGGTCAGAGGCCATCTTAGGCACAGCTATCTTGAAATTGAAGAGTTTTCAGTTCTTGGGCAGGTAAGGAGAGGGTTCAGCAGAGCTGCCACCCTGGACTTGCAGAGCGCAGACTTTGGCCTGTCAAGGGGCCTAGTTGACAGAGCTCTTGGGGCGCAGCCCTGAGGGACAAAAGGGTCCAGGATGATTGTTCAAGAAGGAAATCCTGAAGGTCCCGGAGCAGGCCCTCCCGTGTGCCAAAGCACGAGCCAGTGGTGGAGGAGACAAAACTGGATGAACAGAGAGCTTTGGCTGGAACTCAGTGAAAAAAAGAGAGCTTATGACCCCTGGAAGATGGGGCAGGCAACTGAGGGGAGGCCTACAAGGATTTTGTGAGGTTTGTGTGGGAGGAAATTAGAAGGCCCAAAGCCCAACTAGAACTTACTCTGGCTACTGACATAAAAGGCAGTTAGAGTGTTTCTATAAATACATTAGCAACAAAAGTAGGACTAAGGAGAGTTTCCATCCTTTGTTGACTGCAGGGGGAAACATAGTAACAAAGGATGAGGAAAAGACTGTGGTACTTAACGCCTGTTTTGCCTCATTCTTTAATAATAAGATCAGTTGTTCCCTCAAGACTGTGAGGCCAGATGGGAACCACCAAAGAGTACTGACAGCACTGGCAGAAGTGCTCACATCAATCCACTTTGCATCATTTACAAGCAGTTCTGGCAAACTGGGTAGGTCCCAAACAACCTTCCCAGAGGCTGGAAAGTATAATGCCAATCTACAAGAAGGGCCGGAAGGAGGATCTGGGGAAGTACAGACCTGTCATCCTGACCTCAGTGCTGGGAAGGTCATGGAGCACATTATTTGACTGCCATCACACAGCATGTACAGGACACGCCTGGTATCGTGCCCAGGTCAGTGTGGGTTTAGGAAAGGTAGATCTCTGCTTAGCCAGACATCCTTGCTGGTCTCCTTTACGACCAGCCTACCTGCCTAGTGAATGAGGAAGGCTGTGGGTGTTGTCTACCTGGACTTCAGTAAAGCCTTTGACATCATTTTCCACATTATTGTCCTGGAGAAGCTGGTTTCTCATGGCTTGGACAGGTGCAGTCTTCATTAGGTGAAAAACTTTCTGGATGGCCAGGCCCAGAGGGTGGTGATGGATGGAGTAACATCCATTTGGTCACTAATGGGGTTCCTCAGGGCTCATTGTCAGGACCAGTCCTGTTTAACCTCTTTGTCAGTGATCTGGACAAGGGGATCAAGTGCATGCATCCTCAGTCACTTTTTACAAGACACCAAGTTGCGTGGGAGTGTTGATCATCAGGAGGGCTGGAGAGCTCTGCAGGGGGAGCTGGACAGGGTGGACTAATGGGCTAAGCTTGAGATTCAACAAGGCCAAGTGCCAGGTCCTGCACTTCAGTCACAACACCTCAGGTAGCACTACAATCTTGGGACAGAGTGGCTGGAAAGCCACTGGAGCTGGTCAACAGTGGCTAAACATGAGCCAGGGTGTGCCCAGGTGGCCAAGAAGGCCAATGGCATCCTGGCCTGGATCAGCAATAGTGTTGCCCCCCGGAGCAGGGCAGGGATTGTCCCCCTGTACTGGGCACTGGTGAGGCCACACCTCGAGTGCTGTGTCCAGTTCTGGGCCCCTCACTGCAAGAAAGACATTGAGGTGCTGGAGGGAGTCCAGAGAAGGGCAGCAGAGCTGGGGAAGGGTCTCGAGCCCAAGTCCTGTGAGGAGCAGCTGAGGGAGCTGGGAGTGTTTAGCCTGGAGAAAAGGAGACTCAGGAGTGACCTTATCACTCTCTACAACTGCTTGAAGAGAGGTTGAAGTGGTGTGGGGGTTGGCCTCTTCTCCCAGCTAACAAGTGACAGGATGATAGGAAATGCCCTCAAAGTTGTGCCAAAGGAGGTTTAGATTGGATACTAGGAAAAATTTCTTCACCTAAGTGGTTGTCAAGCACCGGACAAGTGGTCCAGAAGTAGTGGACTTGACAGTGGTAGGTTAGTGGTTGAATTCAGTGATCTTAAAGGTCTTTTCCAACCTAAGCAAGTCTATGATTCTGTTATTTTTAAATTTATTTGAGAGTGCGCACAGTTTAAGTCAGCGTAGGTGGTCTCACTAAAGCCATCTCAGATGCAGAAAAGGGGTAGTGTTTTCATTCCCTTGTGCTTTATGTACAGTATCATGGTTCAAGCTAAACTACTTCCAAAGTAATTGGAACACAAGGAAGTTGGTTACTAGCAAATTAATTCAACCCGCCTCCTGTTGTAAATCTTTTACTCTCTAGAGAGGATACATTTAAAAAAAAAAAAAAGAATTAAAAAATGTAAAATAGAAAAGTAAAGTAGAAATGTGTCATTCTATTATATAATTAAGTAACTGACTTCTTTTTATGATAATACATTTGGGTGGTCTGTTCTTGAAACACTTGATTTGTTAGGAAACATTACCATTTCCGCAAGTAATCTCTAAGTCCTAAATATTTTGAAAAAAATTTGCATTGCGGTATTTCATCAGTGCATTACTCACTGGTTAAACACTCTAAACTGCTGTTACTTGGCATTAGAGAGGGCTTCCAGGTTTTTTTCTATCAGCAAAAACTTCTGTAAATTATAATATTGCTTGGCAGAGTGTAAAGAATAAATACTGGAAAACCAGATGATTTAAGAGAAAATAAATGGGAAGACTTGAATCTCATTTTACTTTTCCTTGGAAAAAGAAGTCTCTCTAGTTTACAAAACATATAAAGATTGAAATTGCCTTCAGCCACAATGTTTGTTTAGGTGTGGTGACCCTTTTGTACCCCTGTTGTAGATTCCTCTCAATCAGCACAATTCCGATTGTCCCCACTGGACACTGAGGAGATTTAGTGGCTTGCTTGCTGCAATGAACCTCAATGATTTTGAGGTTAGGCATGCTGCCACTGAGACTAGCATCATTTTAACTGCCAGTGGTAGTAAGCTGCTGACTTTTTTTGGATTAAAAAAAAGCAGTTCAGATATACTTAAATATTATGCTAATGTTCATAAAAACTAATAGGTTTAATAGCATAACTATAACCAAAGCAATCTACCCCCAACCAATTTTTGTAGTCAGCTGACTGTCAAGTTCTCATTCTGTGCACAAATGTTTAAACTTTAGGTACCAGCAGGAAACAGCTAATGCACTAGATACTTCCTATAGTTTATAGTTGGTGAAGGGTCAGTATTAAAGTGTTTCTGTGATGCAGTTGATGAAAGCAGTCTGTGATGATTTTTCCCAAGCCTGATTTGCAACACTGTTGCTTCACTTTTCTAAATTCATAAACATCTGTAGAATCAATTTTTGCAAAAGAAATATACTCATGGAAACCAAACTGGCCTTTTTAAAAATTACAAAGAAAAAGATAAACAAAAATAAAACCGAAATAAAATTATACTTACTTACTTACAGTTTTTGAAATACCAACATTCTTCTCAGTTTATTTTCCATGTGGTTCCACTGCTATTAAGTTACGGGTTTGGTTATAAAATAGAAATGGTGATTAGAGTTGAAGTAATCTGATGCTTGAGTTATTAGGAAATTTAGGACACTGTTACACTTCCTTCTTTAAGACATTCGGGAATCATTATGCTATCATCCCTTTCTTGCAAACAAGAGTGAAGGCGGGATGTGAAATGAGAACCCTTTGCTTCACTGACTTTTACTCTGTACACACTGCTATAGCAGCAGCCAAGCTGCGTGGTGTGAGTAGTTAAATGCTGTGACTGTGTTCTCAAAATAGGGATTTGGTCCCTTGGTCATGCAGCCTGACCTGAGCTCACGCAGTAGGAATGATCTGACAAGAGCACTTAGAAACCTATGAAGTGATTATACATTTTGTTCACAGGTGGGAGCTGTGCTCAAGAGAGGAGTCTCTCTAGGGAAAGAGCAAAATCCTCTCTTGTCGTGGGTCAGAAACATGCTGATGCCTCCTGCTAATGCTCAAGTTTCTGCTGACTGTCTAGACAGTTTCCATTCGGTAACACTGCTTTTGTTTCTTATGATGCACTGTGTCTGCAAAGACCGTGCTCATCGCCGACAAGAACATTCTCTGTGGCTTGATTAAGTCAAAGTGATCAAAAACTGTAGAGGCAGGTTTTCCCTATAAGGTTTGTCTCGAGTCTGTAGTCATATGCCTTCAAGAAGTTGTTCATCGTCCTTGAAGTTTGGAATAAAGGTTTTGATTTAAGCCAGAAAATCTGACAGTGCAGAGCTCCTACCGTTCACCATAATTTTGCCCGTTCTGAAGGGGAAAAATTGCCAGTGCTAGGGTCTTGGTAACTCTTTAGCTATATTATTTCTCAAGCAAGTACAACTTGAGTGTGCACACTGTACATTTACTGTTGTAGATCCTTTTTTAAGTGAACTATTTTTTAAAAAACAGAAGCCCCTGCAGTAAAACACCCACCCCCACTCCAAAAATCCACTCAGACTGTGAATGATTCTTGGCTGATATCTCTGGGAGCTGGTAATAAAGTAAATACCAGCAGTTCAAGAAAATGTAATTCTGTATTAGAGATAGGAGAAAATGGAGAAATATTGATGCCTTGTGAAACAAAGGTTTTGCTTTAGCTGCTGCAGACTCTTATCTTTATTTTTCTAAAATCCTGGACTTGTAGGTCACCTGATACTTATTATAACTCCCTTTGGGTGTGATACTATTCATTTTTCTTCAAAAAGTAATTTTTTTTTACTATAACAGATATGTCTTCATGGTTTTGTTCCCTGGTACCAAGAGAAGATAGTGGGTTTATTGTAGCAAAAGAATACCATCTATCTTACTGTCTTCAACTTGAAAATATAATTGCAACAACCAAAATGAAACGCAGCCAAGTCAGGTTTTGTGGGGAGCAGCCATAAGCTATTTCAGAAGTTTCCCCACAAAACCCTGTTTACTGGTGCTGAACTGCAATGACATATCCAGCGCTGCAAGTGCTCCTGCTTATTTTTGGAGCAAGATAAAATGTGCTGATGAAGACAGTTTAAGCTAACCTTTTCTTTAAGCTGACGTATGCTAAAGCATATACAATTAACTATTTTATCTTGCTCAAATGAGGGTGTGTAATGACAGTAAAAACATCTGCAGCACAGTAACTATCTACAGCTACAACTGTTGAGCAAGAAGGTATCCCATTTTCCTTGGTTCCATTTATATCTGAGGTGTGAAAAAAAAGAGCACTTTGTACCTCCATCAAGTGCTGTGTAAGAGTTGTGATGTTCAAGCATTGTAAGATATGTGATGTTCAAGCATTATAAACCTGCATCCTTAAAATATTTTTTTAATCTTCTTATGATATCTTGCATCTAGATAAAATAGTGTCACTGATGCAAATGTAAGATCCTTGGTCCTGTTTTGGATCATTCATAGTAATTTATTTTTTTTTTTAATTCTAAAATACTAATTTAAAATATTTTTATCGTGTTTTAATTCCTTCATTTGTTTTAATTATAATCCATGTAATTATACATTAAATGCTCCAAATGCATATCGGGTTTTTTTGAGTTTGCCATGATTATGTAATTAAGATAATTTTAGAAACTTAATCAGTGTCGTCTTTGGGTCACTTACATTAATGCTACATAGAAGTATTTATATTTGGATCAGATCATTTTTATATTGCCATAGAAAAGTCTAACTGAATAGATGTGGAACAGCACTGTGTCCTGTGTCTGTAAACGGCATGGACTTCCTAAGCAGTTGGTGACGAGGTTTTGTGACATGCTGAGCTGTAGCAGTGGCCACTTTGGTGACCTGAACATGTGAAATAATGTACAGCAGAGACTTGCAAGACTTCTACATGAAGTTCAGTCTCCCATTTTCACTTGCCACTTCTGTGGCTCTATCAAAGTCACTTCAATTGCTTGAGCTAGGACACCAGCCCTCCAACTGAGCTCTGCTGCGTTTGTGCATGTGTGAGTACTGTGATTGTGTATGTTAGATGGAGAGTCTGCAGAGATGCTCTTGGGGAGAGAGGGTTCATGGTAACTAGAAATATATTGCAGCTGTAATGCCACGCTCTCCCTCTCTTACCACCTTTCAAAGTCATATACTGAACAGGAAAGAGTAAACTGAGCTTCTTTTGTCCTTAAAGCAGAGTGGCTTCATGTCTATGAGCTCACAGCATGCTGCTCACAAATTTGAGCTTTGCAATGTGCAGCACCTAGATTTGCAAGAAGGCAAGTGTATTGCATGGATGAGTAGCAATGAGTTTCCACAATGCAGTAAAATGAAACCTGACTTCAGACAAAACTTGTTAACTTAGTTGGATCTTAGCTGATGGCAGTAAGCACTGTTCTGTGATCTGCTTCTCTTTTTCACAGACAGACTGCTCTTAAGACTTTGTCGGGTAGTTCAGTGGATGTTTGTCTTTGTTGTTCAACAAACTGTGGAAAAATTAATTTTATTTGGGGAAAATGTGTTCCAATCAATTACAAAACTCCATCTGCAGACTGGTGCCTGGATACTGTTAAACACCGTATATGAAACAGCACTGTACCTCTCTGAAGGATCATTTGTATACCCAGGCATGCAGCAAAGCATTAAGCAGACATGCAAGTAAATCTCTCCCATAAAAAAGATATTGTGTTATATTGTATATGACCTGTAGCCCAAGACACTTTTATGAACTGCTTATCCACTGCCATCCCAACCCTACTCCCCTGTCTGGTACCAGTACTCATTATAAATCATCAATATTTCTCTCACTTAATATTTTCCTGCTCTAGTTACATTCGAGTTTTTTATAATCTTTAATTTAATATTAAAAAAAAAGATGTTTTAAGAAGACTTTTTTTTTTACTGTGTGGTTTCCCTGATTTTAAGGGTAGTTAGGGTAAGAGAACTGTTGCGAACTGTCTGTCTGGAGTTACTAAATGGCCAAGAGGGTGTCTGTCTGGGTGATCTGTGTTCAAATTGTGTCATCTTATCCGCATTATCTTTTTGTGTAATTGTCTGGCGATTTTTCTGAAGGATTCCTTTAGCATAAATCATAATATATGATTCCTGATATTTCATTTTTGTCTGTGTGGCTTAAACCAGAAATATATTAAATTTGGTCCTTGAAGTCCTCTTGGGTCATTCTATTTTGCACCATTATGGATTAAATCCCTTTCTCCATCTCCATTTTTTTTTTTCATCCCTGGATTATTTGTTCACTGGAAAGACCTAATGCCTGAAACTTACAGGGGGTGTGTGTTCCCCAGGCTTTCGAACTATATTTGTGTTAACATTTTGATGTGGGGTTTTTTCTCGTATAATCTAATGAAGGTGGCATTTTTAATCAGTTTTGAAGGACCATTCTGAAACAGCCTGTGAAATTTGAAAAATACTCCAAAAGGAGCTGTCTGACTAGGTCTGTGATACTTATTAACAAACATCCATAAATTCATGATTGCAGACTGGCTTCCTTGTTTACCATTTTTCTTTCATAAGGACAATGAGACATGACAGCTGGTCCCAGGGGATTACTGCGCTTCTCGGCTGGTTGATGTCACTATGCCTTTAGACCTGCATCTTGCAGAGCAACCAAGGGAATCACTGATCTCCCGCAAATGTGCTACCTGTCACGTCTTACTGTCTTGAAGCAGGCCCGTCTTATTACTGAAACGGAGAAATATTTGTGCATGAGCGTTTAAGCACATCTTTAAAAAGACTGCCTGTGCTTCTGTAACAGATCCAACATTGAGATATGGTTTAAATTAAAAACATAGGAAAAACATTTTGTTTTTAAAGATTTAGTTTGTGAATCTGCATTTCTTTACTTTGGTACTGGAAAACAACACCAAATTGTGATTTTTAAGTAGATAGAGGTCTTCCACTCTAGCAGAACTCTTCTCAGTACATGTGTGTTACTCAATATCTACTGCAAATTAAAATTCTGCTGCTTGATCAGTGATTTTTCAAGGTGAAATGTAAACCAGACTTTCTCGAATGTAATGGGTTTGCAATAGAATTTGGGTAGAATTTTGTATGTGGGTAAATGCAATTACTTTTTTGGCCTTTATATTAATGTACTTTTGTACATTTATTATGATTATTAAATAAGTACTGGGTTTGTGCTATAAATTCTTTGGTCTGATCTGGATGTCCCCAGATGCTTCTCAGTTGGCTGCTATGTTCTGGATTCTGGATTGAACTTTAAACTGGTATTTGGATCTGCTCAACTGTGCCGCTTAAAATCTAATTGTCATTTTTGGACTAAAAGAGCAAGCAGAATTTTTCCCCGAAGGTTTGGATGTGTTCATCATTCAGCCTTAAAACTGTTAAGCTTGCAAACAATTTGAACTTGATTATTCTTCTGCAGAGCTGTGTCCTCCAAACAAAAATTAATGGCAGAAACACTTTTGAATTTTTCTGGGAACAGAATTGGGCTCTTACAACCTCCTTCCATGTGCTTAACTTTCTGAATTTGACTCAGGATTGGCATGGCTCATGTATTTGCAATGATGCTTTAGTCTTTTGGCCACATGTCTCGTTAATCCACCAGTATGGCTCTACCAATGAAGAGCAGGTTTAGCTACCTACACATGAGAATCCCTCCTGTGCCAGGAACCCCCGGTGTGTTACCACCAACATGGACCACCCTCCAGCAGCCCATCTCAGGAGGTGCAGCTAAAGGCTTCCCATAGTAGAAGGGGATCAAATTTTCTTGTGTTCAAAGCTGGCTTCGGTTTGATTGGTAATTTGATGAACACATTACTTTCCTGACCCAGAAAGAATGTGCATCCTACTCCAGCATACTGAGATTCATCAAGTTTCTTGCTCTGACAATCATGAAATTGCATATTAATCACTCCAAATGCATTCTCTGCTTGCCATCTCCACATCACAGTCTCATTTGCTCTCTGTAGCTTCCATCAGCCTGGACACAGTTGTTTGGAAATGGTGTATTTTAATTATCAGCTCAATTGATGTGGGAGGCTGTGGTACCTGTGCAACTCCAAGAGGTGTGTGTCAGCCCCCCAGGGCCCTGTATTTGGGGACCGTTCTGTGACATGGTGTCCCATGCCAAGCCCCGAGTGCACATCACGTCTCTCCCCACCTGTCATTGGTCAGGTGCACTACGCACACGCTTTTACTCAGAGACTTGTCTGTCACTGGCCCCTGTCAATTGAAGTCTTTTGCAAGATTTGCAAATTCTGCATTATTCTTCCACAAGTACCTAGTGTCCCCTCCCAAATGTTAAATGCTGGGTCACTGAAGTGGAAATAAAAAACCCTAAGCCTTATAATGGAGACAAGAAGCAGTTACTTGGACTAGTTTCTGAATATTTATCTTTATTACTAATATAGTAAGCAGTAAATTATTTGTAATTAGTAAGATGACACACTCTAGTTGTCTGGGTTTGACAAATTTCAGGGAAGATAGCAACCTTTGTCTGGAAAAGTGACACTGTAAGCCATTCTAGCTCCATCTTTAATTACATGAAGCTGGCTTCTAACATAAGAAGATGTAAGCGTACAAAGACACAAAATATCTCCATAATTACCAGTTTTATGAAGTACTTGAAAATGGTGAGAGGAAGCATATTGCAAATCTCTAAAAATAAATAGTTTGTAAAGTCATAATCATTATAAAACAGATTTACTTGAGAAGACAGTATTACACATGTTAAGGGTAGTCTGTCACTTACAGAGTGTAGTACATATGTGACTTGAAAAAGCAAGCCAGTAAGAGCTTTATTAATGATGAATTTTATTTCTGTTCTGTCATTTTAATGGATGAAAAAATTGCAAAAATTAGAAAGGAATTAATGATATTTTTTAAAAATAAAGCCTGAAAACGTATTTTTTAAAGAAAGCTTAGTTTTTGGAAACATGAACCTATTTCTATTTTTTGAAAACAAAGCAGAAGAATCCCCCTCATCAATAGGTAATCTCTCATTTTGACCACCCCACCAATTGTTGTTTTCTTTCATTATTTTTAAACTTTAATTTCTATTGCTGGCTATGCTGGAAAGCTACTAAAATGCTATCATTTTCCAGATCATGTTTGTAACTTTTTGGCATATGTTCCTTCTTTCAAACCCCTTAGGATAATCCACAGCTCCACAAAAACATGAGTCAAATACATTACAAATTTCCCTCAGAGAATCTACATCTTTTCCAGCTGTTTGGATAGTCTGTCTAAAACCTGACCAGACCTCTCATCTCCCAGTATTGTTTTGGGCTTTTATTTTTTTGACTTGATTTGTTCAATGTCATAATTTCTAAACTGAGCCAACAATTTCAGTCTCTTTGGTTTTCTTTAAAATACTTAACACTGGACAATAGAATGATCTTTTATCCAAAGAAAATTGCATTGTTTTCAACTATTTCTATTCACTAGTGCAAAATTTCTTACCCATGTCAATGAACCCCCTTTTAAAATCCTCCCTAGGCAGTTTCATATATTATTTATGGATTAAAATATATCTCAGCCATATTCCTAAATAGACTTTTCCTTGTTCTGATTGGTTTGAGATAGGTGAACAGCAATTATGAGGGGCATATAAAGCTCTTGGTAGAGGTTCCATACATATGGTTCTGGCAACTGGGTATCTTGGTGTTTTTTAAACAAAAAAAGTAAAAAAGTATTCATTTCTAATCATTCCAGTTAATTCCTTGTGTATTTTGTCTGCCGAGATAGTATAAATCTAGTTGTAAGAGTGTTAAAAGATTAGCAAGCTACATAGTAAGCAGCCTAAGGTGGGAATTGGGCCTCAGAAGTTTTCCATCTCAATTAGCAAAAATATCTTGTCCCCCAGCCTATGTGTCTGTGGTCATTTGTTTTCTTCTAACCTTTAATAAACTTTCATTGATGATGGAGAAAGACAATTATGTTAAGACAATCAAAAGTTGGACCAGTTAATATCTGTGAACAATATTTCCTGCTCTACTTTTCATTTGTTGCCTGCAAGGGGAAGAAAGCAAAGGAGGTTATAACCATAGTAACACTATGTCCCAAATCTCACAATATATTAGATCATACTTGTAAAGTGCTGTATTAAATACAATAGCCAGCAAACAGGAAAGTGTTTGTCACTTGGGTTGCCCAGGTCTCTCTCAATGGAGGCACTAATTGTGTGTTTTTGTGCTCGATGATGGACATCAGCTGCTGGTTCCTCACTAACATGGGGACTAACACAATAATGGCTTGTTGACTTTATCAGCCACAAACTGCTCCGGCATTCAGCAAGCTGAGTGGCTTATAGTTGTAGGACATGGCGCTGATCTGCTGGCAGCCCTTCTGAGGATCCTGGCCCAACTCTGAAGGCCTCGAGCTGTCCTAGTGCTGGGTTGCTGCTGGTACATGCCAATGGTCTTCAGCTTTTACCTTCTTTCTCCTTCCTCTTCCCTGTCTCTGGCTGCTGATTCTCTTCTACAGCTGAGCAGAGAGAATTTGTCTGGTTACCCCATCTCACTCTGTTCACCCTGTTTGCCTCCTTGCTCCAGAATTCCCTGACACTGTCCCTGCTGCAAGTTAGCATCCATCCCGTAACCCATGTGGTTGCTCACTACTCCCATATCATCTCTAGGCTGAAAATTCTGCAAAAAAATACTTTAAAAAGTATACTGCTGATGTTGAAGCTAGCCCAAACAATTCTAACTGAACTAATTAAACAAATAATTGCTCAAGCAGTTATGCCAGCATATTGTAGGGAGAGAAAACCTCTGACGTGCCAGGGAAAGGAGCTGGCAGGTGGCAAGTTAAGGAATCAGTCTTCTTGTGGAGCTCAACTACAGGCAGCGCCATCAGCGCAGTGCATGGGACTGGGCTGCCTTCTGCAGTCGCCAGCCCAGCAACGTGCTCTGTAGCTGTGTGCTATGTTCAACTACAGTTTGCTATGCTTGGAAGGTCGGCAGTTTCTAGTTTTTGTCCATTGTCTTTCACAGATTTTTAAAGAGCTGGCACCTGTGGACTTGCTTCCCAAGCAAACAAACCTACAAAAACAAAACCCCAAAACTTCTATGGAAGAAGGTCTGGCGAACTGTAATGAATCCTATCGCTTGCCTCCCTTGTCTACACGTAGCACACTTGCTTTTGCGTCATCTGTAGGTGACTCAGCAAAACTTGGGAGAAAGTTTAAGAGCGGCCTAGGTGACTCTCTGTAGTACCCATATTCTCTGAGATGCCCTATATACCATAATATAAAGGTGCTGCACATTGAACTGTCTGTGTATGTGTAGTTTGAGCTGGAGATATGAAGAAAAAGGTAATTTTTCGGGAGAGAAGCTGTTTTGCAGAGAGCTTTTTTTGCATTGCTAGGGAGCCTGAGACAACCATGGTCAGTGAGCCTGAACACAGTGAACATTACTACTTCTGCTAAAAAGCATTGCATGCAGATATTCTCATGAAACTCTTTGCATGTGTGTAGAATTATGAGTAGATCTGATGTAGTGGATATTGTGTTTCTAAATTGCAATGTAGAATGAGTTTTGCGTACAGTGAAAATTTGAACCTACTTGTCAACCTTGACCCCCCAAATTATGCTAATGACTACTCTATGAGTTTAGGATGTCTAATAAAATTTTATTTAATGCTGTTCCTGAGGAAGAGGTTAGAGTATGGACATCTTACTGCTTGTAAGAGAGTGAACGCTTGCTATTTGATAAGACTTTGAACTCAAAAAGTATACTGTGTTGACCATTTTGCAGAACAGATGTTGTCTACCTCTTTGAGCTGTGAGAGGCTATTTGCTAGAGTCTTCAGCATTGTTAGCGCTGATGGTGAAAACATTCTTGTTTTGTGAATCTAACTGATTTACTGGGGCATAAGTTATTATTAATCTTTCTCATTATAAAGACTACATTTAGCTTCTGGCAGTATGCAGAAGTCATTATTGTCACATGTTTCTAATTTCTGAAAATTAATGTTTTTAAGATAAACATGGAAAAAAAAACCCACTCTGGACACTTCATTAACAGGAAAGTAGTTGAAGTTCTGCCATAAACACTTATGAAAAACTGTATAATACTGTTTGGCCCCACATAGCTTCCCAGGGAATTCAGATCCTTGAATAAGTAATACTAGTTTTATAATATTCTGTGACAGAGAATGCTTGTTGTGTAAACATAGTTACTAAAGATACTAGAACAGATGTGTTTAATACTATAAATTGATCTTACTTGTTCATAAAAGTGAGTGAAGTCCCTTTGAATACTTTTTAATACACCTAATGCTTATGCCAAAAGGTGGAATTTGTCTGAACCTTTGACCTTTATTAAGACTTTGTCTTGAGTATGCATTTTTGAGCTTTGTCTCAAGTTGCAAGCTGCTTGCTTTAGAATATCAGCCCATAAGCTTTTATTAACATATAATTGAATTTTGTTTCCAGTAAGAAGAGCAATAATGCTAGGTGAGCAAGATACTAAACACTTGAGGTGATATGTTTCTGATAACATCTTGAAAGGAGCCTTGATTCTCATATTTTCACTGTGTCAGGCTCTGTTCTGGCAAACACATTCTTAAAGAAATTGATGTTATGGCACTTGCCATGAGGAGCAGAAAAAATTGTTAGTGTTGCTCTTCTTAATGACTGATTGCTTCCCCTCCTGTTAGAAGAATGATGATACTGTCTAAGAATCGGTACAGGTCTTTGTTCTCCCCTATGCCCACAAGGTCTTCAGATTGTAACTACTGGATCATGTATTTGTTTCTGTATTTTGGAGGGGTTTTTATTGCTACCATAAGGTTTTGAGCTTGCCTGTGTTTGCATAGCACATCCTCTTGGTTAATGGCTGTTATCTTTGACAACATCATCTGACTGATTTTAAAGATGAAATATAAATCTATGTTTCTAGCAGAAACTTGTTTTGGTTCCTATGACCTAGAAAGAAATAGATTAAGGCTTAAAAAATATTACATATCTTTTGGATTTTTAAATATTAAAACCAGCAGCCGTCTACATTTTAGCAGTCCTAAGATAATATTTTTATAAGTATTATAAGTCAACTGCTTTGTTAATGAGACTTTTTGATAGATTAATTAGACAACTAAGAAGCTTTTTCTAGCCATGTCAGTGTGTGCTCTAAGAATGGTGTGTTTTCAGCTTCTTGGTTAATAGTAACTGTAAACATACTAGGGGGCAGATGTCTTTTTGGTTGGGTCTTTTCACCTACTGCATACTAGCTCTTTATCAAGCTTGACTGCTGCATTTGGGTATGGTGGTCAGGAAACCTGAGTGGCTTTGGTCTTGAAAAAACTTGAAAAAGTCCACCAAATTATTATGTTGAAAAGTTCTTTGTTTACAAAAGAATGAAATCTTTTGTTGAAACTGGAATATGTTGTGTGTACTTGCCAGTTTTAATGGTACAACTCTAAAAAAGCCCAGTATTTTGCCTTATTTTATGTTGAAAAGATTGTTCTCTGCAGTAAAGTAATACAGAAGAGGAAGCAGAAGTATTCAAATAACAGTTGAAGTGTTGTACTTCAAAACAAAAAAACCTAAATCAAGCTACTTTTTCCAGCCAGTAGGGAATGATTTTTTTTGTTGCCAAGGCTCCCACAATCTCAGTTTTTGAAATAATTGCTGTAAAATTTCCAAATATTGTAAGTAAAAAAATTAAGAATTTCTAGCTTACAACGATACTATTGTAAATTTTTTATTTTCCTACTGTTGTACATCAAGTAAGACATGATCTTTATAGACTAAGATCTGTTGAGTGATAGATAAAATTTTGCTTTCTTCTCTGAACCCAAATGTGACTGAAGATTTAATACAACGGGTATGATAGTGAAGTTCTCAGGTTCTGCACAGGAGCTCATGGCAGTCAGTTGAACAGCTGAAGTTATGGAAGAACCACTTGTTGTTGGAACACCTGTTTTTTCTGTAGAATTCCCTTTAACATAGTACTGAGAGGACAGTATGAGTTTCAGATGAATTAATTTAAGAGAGTTGGATTCTAGGGTACCCAACTCCCTTAAATTGCTCCCTCTATTACCAGTATTTAATTCTGAATAAGAAATTAATTCAGCCTTAGAAATGCCTCAATGCCTTAGAAAATCACAGCAAGATGGCTTTTTTCCTTCAAATTTTCCACTTCCTGGAACAGGATTTTAGATTTTTGTCCCAGGAATGTGGTGTGAACTCTGATTATTAAAATATGTGATTCTTTATTATTGTCATGTCACAAGTGAGGTTTTGCTTTAAATAAATATCCTTTGAGGAATTGTTTTTAAATTTGGTTTCCCAAGAAAACAAAGCTCATGTGATGGTGTTTTCTGCATGTGTGAACCTGCCTGTGTGCCCTACTAGCAATAACTTTTGGCGCTCCTCCAACTTCAATATCTCTGAGCAGTCTTCTGAAAAACAAGTTCACCTCAGTAACAAAAAATCGGTGCAGGACACAGAAAACCAAGTTTTACTCTTTTAGCTGCTTATGGAAACACTTGATTCATATGTAACGTATGGTTTAATTTGTGTCTTTTCCAAGTTGGGAAGGGTTCTTTTTAAACTCAGCCTTGCATGACTGTGTCTTGGTCCAGGCTGGTTTGTTTTGATGGGGAGTTGTGAGATGACAGATTTGGTTCTCATACAGGTGAGCAAGCCATGAGATCTGGCCCTGTTTTATATAGACTGTATGGATGCTGTTTTCAGTTTCTTTGTGTGATGTGGCTTGAAAGTGTGGACCCTTGTCTGATGGTAGTGATCATATCAGCTATTCTTTTGGTCTTTTTATTTCGAAAAGATATTTTAGATTTTCTGTAACTTGTTTGAGGGTGTGTTAGATCATATTGTGAGCATGACTGACTGCTGTCCAGCATGACTAGCAAACCATTGATGTTTTCATCCTTGCCAGCCCAGTTATCCACAGAATCATAGAATTACAGAATAAACTGAGTTAGAAGAGATCCATCAGGATTATTTAGTCCAGCTCCTGGCCCAGCACAGGACCATCCCCAAGAATGGCACCATGTGCTTGAGTGCATTGTCCAAATGCCTCTTGAACTCTGTGAGGCTTGGTGGGGTGACCACTTCACTAGGGAGCCTGTCCCAGTGCCCAACCAGCCTCTGGGTGAAGAACCTTTTCCTGATATCCAACCTAAACCTCCCCTGACACAGCTTCATGTCATTCCCTCGGGTCCTGTCACTGGTCACCACAGAGCAGACATCAGTGTCTGCCCCTCCTCTTCCCCTCACAAGGAAGTTGTAACTGCAGTGAGGTCTCCCCTCAGTCTCCTCTTCTCCAGGCTGAAGGTGTCTCCAGGTGTCTCCAGGCATACCATCTTTTTTTCCGCTCCTTTCATTTGTAACTACTTGACGTGAATGATAAGAAGATTGGTAAAAGCTTTCTGATAAAACTTTATTGTTTGACTCTTACTTTGAGGATGCGTTTCCAAGATTCTATTGTTCAGCATAAAGTAGCCTTTTTCTTTTAAACATATGCTGTGGGACAGACTCTGAATCCAGGCTGCACTTAGCACCTTGATGTCACGTTTGTTCTGTTTGGTTTAGTTTTGTTAATTTTCCACCACAGCTAAAAAACACCAATGTTTTGTCTAGTAAGAAATGTGCTATGAGCTTCTGCAGGAAAAAGTATGTCTTGTTTTGTTTATGCAGATAGGTTTTATGGATTATTTCCTCCTTTATCTACCATCTGTTGTTGATTCCTATTCTCTCTGTAGGTTCTTCCCACCCAACTCTCCTAAATATTTCCCTTTTTAGCAGATACATCACGTAGCTCTTTATTTTCACCCTGAAGAATCCAGTCAGTTGTTCAGTGTATTTGCCACTTGGATTAAAAATTGCCTGAAATTCAGTGATTAGAGTTTTTAAAAATAACTATATTACTTGAGACACCTGACCAGTACCATCTGAGTACCTAATATCTCCTCCTGGAACTGAAAGTGATTTTTGTTTTTCAAGAATCAAAATAAGATGTCCATAGAAGAAAGTGGGAAGAGTTGTATGTTCATTAACAAAAGGAAAGTTGCCAATGTCTGAACTAATTTCTGAGTTACAAGGAACTAAATGAAAAGTAAGGTCTTAATACATCTGGCTTTGCTCATTTAACTTAGAACATGGACTACGTATTTTGAAGGCAGGCATATAAATTAAAAAAAAAAAAAAAGTGGTCTGCGTGGCATGAAATAATTGAGAATTTTATTTCCCTCATTTTTGCATTCTATCATTTAAATAGGTCAATTTTTATGTGACATAGTATTAAGCATAGATTGACAGGTATTTCACACTACTGGAACCAAAAATAAAATTTGAGAAATGTGTAGTTACAAAACCTAAGCTGACCATTTCAGTATCATTTCGTTCATTCCAATTCATTGTACTAAGCCATAGGAAAAAAAAAAGTTTATTTTGATTGACATCTTCACATATTGATAGCTTGGATAGCTCTGACGTAAATTTAGCTCTGGCATTAACTGGAGTGAAATATGTATTAAATCTTCCACCCTGTTATATCAAATGTGATTTTTAATTCTTACGTCTGGGTTATACTTTTTTTAAATATAGCTGTATCCTTTGCAGAAATGCTGGTAAAATAGTCATATCTAAGTATTGGTTTGGACAAGGAATAGACAGAGATATTGAGAGAAATGCCTTACAAACTGCTTGTGATACTGTATTTCAACAGCACAGAGGTTGAGCATAGCTTCATTTACTCTTAGCACAGGCCAGTGATTACGTTGCTTGTCAAAGAAGCATAATTATGAGAGGAGTAAGTCTTAAATTGGAATGGTGAAGTATTTTTTATCAAATTGCAAAAAAGTAACATGAAGGAAAATTGTTTTGTGAAATGATAGTGGTATCATCTAATACCTGTGTCAGTACATCTTACTCAACTAAAACCATTTGATTATTAGTCTGCTGTATTTATTAGAAGAGGGTGGTTTAAATTTAAATTTAATCTGTTTACAACTGTGATGACAAAGTTCTTTGTTTGAATGGTTTTACATCAGATGGTTATGTCCCTTTGCATTCTGGAAGGATGCAGAAAGCATTCTGCTCAAGATATTGAGATTCAAGTAGTCAAATTGGCACGAAATCTTTGGATATTGAGCAAAAAGTCAGGGTGAGATTTAGCTACCATCACAGTACAAAGCTGAACTCACAGTTCTGGTTTTTGTTCCGTAGTTAATGGACACCTGCAAGTCCCTCTTTGTGGAGTGTGCTGGTGCCTGATGAGTTGGTTGTTCTTGCAGGTGGTACAAGATCTGCCATGTCAAAGCAGGAGGTTATGCAGCCATAGTCATCAAATATAGCTGAAGTTTACCAAAGGCATTTAAACAGACTGGTAAAAGACCAACTCTGCATTGAAAAAAGACAAAATATCAAAGCATACATGCAATCTGAATAGGTGTATAATACTGCAGGAATTCCTCTTATTTTTAAGCTATGCTATGACTTTTTGAGTGTTCAGGTGTTTAAAAATAACAGTCCATAGAGCCTTACACCTCTAACAGATGAGCATAGACAACTTTTTGACTAACACTTCATTTGTTAACAAATTATATTTCCAACTTGCTAGGTCAGCGTCTGCAGTCACTGAGGACTGTTTGAGGGAACTTTCTATTTTTTACAAGAAGGAATGTATGTAAACACAAAGGGCCAATCTGGGCCAACTGCTAGTTGGTTTACATCCCCGGAGACCTTCCTATGAACTCCATGTGGCAGGAACTTCTGCTGAAGTAGTGCATGAGTAAAATCTCGAGTTCCTACTTTTTGGATCCACTGTTGAGTGAATGACAGCAAAAGGCAAACAATGCCAACAAAGGGAAAGTAAAAAAAAAAAATTCCACTGACTACCATTTTCTTTTGTCCATGTGTCTTCAATCAGGTTTAGACAAGCTTAAGCATCATTTACTCCTCACAAATTCACTTGCAGTTAGGCAGGTAGAGGCAAGCAGAATTACTGAGTTGGGTGGACTCTTAAAATGTCTTTTGATGCAAGATACCTTCTACTTACCAAAAAGGTTTGATTTAAGCATATCAATTCCCCTCACATAATGGAAAAAATTAAGCAGTGATTAAAAAAGCAGGACCCTACTGCTCTTGCCACCCTCGCAAAATCATTAAGCAGTTCAAGCAGGTGAAGTCAGTGGTGATTGGCCAAAAGTCAAGAAAAGGCAGGTACATAGGTGGCTTTTTTGTTCACTTTTCTACTGAAACCTACAGCAATATACTTAATGGAACCAAAAAAAAAAAAAGATTCTTTGAGACAGCTGGTATAGATGATATTTTGGAGAAAAATGTAGAAATCAGAGGCATTAGAGAAGATCAATAGTATCTGACCACGCTTCAGAGACAGTGAAAATATTCAGATGATGGAGATATGGCAAGACAGACATGGAAGAGAAATTTCTTCTGAACAGTCCTTTTTGTATAAGGAAGAAAAAACCTCTTGGTGTATTTCTGCTTCCTTTAGCAAACAAGCTTGTTACTCTGCTAGCAGAATGGAAGTCATCCATAAGCACAAGGTAGGACTTGCACAAATAGCTGCTCTGCATTGAAGTGATGCTGATCATCCAAGTATCCTGAGGTGACTGTTAGAGCTGTGAAATCTTATGAGTTTTCCCCAAAACCTCCCATTAACTCTACTTTGTCTCTCCCAATGTGAACAAGAAGAATCTGACATTTTATCAGTTGTCAAAAATGAATCCAATTAAGTATTAAGGCTTTCAGAAGCAACACCTTTGAGCAATGTGATCTAGTGGAAGGTGTTCCTGCCTATGCCAGGGGGGTTGGAGCAAGGTTATCTTCAAGGTCTCTTCCAACCCAAGCCTTTCTGTTATTCTGTGATTTGTTTAATATTTTATCAAAACACTACAAAATACCGTATATCATAAGTATGAGGTTTTACAGTTAGTGTGATTACCAGGGTTAAGTGGAGGTGAGGACTTGTCTCTCTCTTGTTTATGTGTCTATTCTCATCCTATACCTTTTTTTAGGCACAAACATAAAGGTCAGACCACGCAACTGAAATTTCCTAAGTTATTTCTAATTGCTGCTTTTGACAACTTGGAGATCTGAGCCTGAAACAGGCAAGCTTTTGTGCCTCAAGCTGACTTAATAAGGAGATCTTAATGCTTTTCCAGATCAGGATGCAGCTTTGATTTCATTAATAGTATATTCCCATCTGACATCCTGGTTCTGTTGTTGCTTGATTACCCTCATGTCATCAACATTTTATTAAATAATTTTTCTGGAAAGAACTTATCTTTATTGCACAATCTAATATATATAATTGTCCAATATATTATATTGCATAATT
Source organism: Ifrita kowaldi (assembly GCA_013398055.1). Classification (NCBI taxonomy): domain Eukaryota; kingdom Metazoa; phylum Chordata; class Aves; order Passeriformes; family Cinclosomatidae; genus Ifrita; species Ifrita kowaldi. Next base: position 348,850 of record VZRS01005165.1, on the reverse strand, counting down.
TTATGATATATTATGATATTTGAGAGGGAAATATTTTGCAAGTCTAACTCCTTCCATTAAATAATAACATGGTTGTGATATTCCATTAGGTTTGCAGTTCAAGCATACAAACCACAGCTGTATTAAATGAACATACTGCACTCCCACTTCCACAGCACTTTCTATGCAAGTTAGGTGGTTGTTTTTGTAAGGTATTACGATATGTAAAGAGGTGTCTGCTTCAGTATTTGGCCTTCATGCTTAATTTTTTTTATTTTTATGGTTTTAAACCAGATCCTTTATATTGCTTTAACGTATTTTTTGCATGCATTATAAGCACACCCACACATGCATCAGTTCAACATTCCAGCAAGGCAGCTGATTTTAAAAAAATGTTGTTAAACAAGCTGAAACTGGTTGGCACATATCTGAAGAAAGAAATCAAATAAAATTGGCAACTAAAGAGAAAGGGAAGTTGATATTGGCACATCATCACAGAGGTCTCTAGGTAAAACATATGCAAAAACCCTTAAAATGTAGTTCTACTTTGAAAAGTGACTATGTAAAATGTCACCTTACTCAACAGATCTATTCCTTGTATATACTCAGTGTTGCATCTCTTGGCTTATAATAAAATACATGTTTTTATTTCAGTTGCTTTTCCTATTAACTCCACAGTATCAATACAAACCTGGCCTGCATTTTGACATTTGTGCTACCAAAGGTCAGTCACTTGACACAGTTTGCAAAAGATGCTGCAAAATACAGGTTCTCTGTTGGATGAGCAGCAATACAAGATGACACTTAAGTTGTCAAATTCCAGGCTGAGTTTGAAATAGTGGTGAATTATATGAAAAAAGTGAATTAAACTTCTTGTATCCCATGTTGCATTTTTTAAGTTTAAATTGTCCCAGTCCCTTTGATAGAAGGGCTCAGAATGAAATTTTTAGTTTCAGTGGGCTGGTATTTCATGAAAGAGCACAGAAAATGAATTCTTGAAATTTAAGCTCGTGATTACAAATGGAGTAAATCTGGTCTGAAGAGAATGGCATAGGAAGAAAGAACCATTCAGCTGTTTCTGAAATTACTTTCTACATCAGAAAAATCCTTTCAGGTACGACTGGTAGAGGTACTGCCCATGTTATAGCCTTCCTGTTTGTTTTTTTTTTAAGGTTTAATTTTGTTGTATTGAAAGTAAGTTTTCAGTCTTGTCCTTTTGCCTTAAGTGCCTTTCTTCCTAATTATAATTTTGCAGGATTCATTTTGTCAAGGCAAGGGGATTTTTTTATCATGATAGACACTTCATTAGGCATGCTGAAAATGTAATTATGCCTGATCACATACTTCTTGAACCCCTGAACATAGAGCAGATACTCATTTGTGTACCTACTTGTCTGTGTGCTTATTTAAGTTTATTGCCCTTACTATATGTAAAGTAGCATTGAAATATGCAAATAAATGAGAGGTATCTAACTATGTGTTAGTCAGAACTCTTAAAATCTGATTATCAGTGTTATTTGTGAATATGATTACCTGTCCTCTAGTCAACCTGTGTTTCTTTCGCAACTTCCATTTCTTTTATCTGCCTTTGTATGGTAGCGCTTTCGTTTTAAACTGTATGAAAGAAGAGAAAAACGTGTCCAGAGCTGACAGAGACATGAAGAATTTTAAGCTGGACAACTGACAGAAGTGTTATTACAGTGTTTTGATAAACTCAGAGCATAAAACTTGAGGTTACAATACTGCCTGAGTATCAACATTGCTACTTTGAATCATGATCAGGAAATGGGATGTTCCAAGAATTTTGAGTTGCTTGATGTAAATAAAAATAGGTTTTGGTATTTTATCACAAAGAAATTTTTCTGAACAGTCTTACAGTATGTGGGCATTGACACATTGGCTGGCGCAATGCAAACACACTTAGCTGATGTCACAGCCTCTGACAGGATCACAAAAGTGTTCAAAATTGTGTGGAGAGTGTTAGGCTGAAGAATTTACTTTGTGATATTCTGAAAAAAGCTAAAACTTAAACAGGATTGCTGGGGTTTTTTTCTTAGTGTTGTAAATCTGTATGTTGTGGTGGTGTGACACTGTTGTTCACATATTTCTGGATTTTATTGTTGGCACCCTGGAAGCATACCTCGTGTTTGGCTCCAGGGCTGATTGTGTGATCAGGTGAACTAAAAGCCACATACTTCCACCAAGCCTGAGATATGCTGCAGTGAAGCAGTTATGTGTTCAGGAGAGGACATCAGCTGAGCTTGCAGTCAGCAGTTCGCTGGTGATCCAACACTGCATTTCAGCAGTGGAAGAAGCCATCTGCATGCATAACACTGTTCTCAGATATGCCTTCTATCCTAGTCGGCTTTCCTTTGCAGCTCAAAGAAGGTCTTCTAGTCCATGTGTGTGTGTGCTGAAAGAGGCCTCCACATGTTCATCTCTCCCTTTTCTGCACTTGTGATACGATAGCAGTTTGTTTGGGAAACTGTATGGATCAGGCTAAGTACTTTGGGGTAAAGGTACGGGTTATTCATATACACGGCGCATACTTTAAATGTGTTTTCTGACCTGGCTTTCTGCTTATGTAGAGGATACCCCAGGGGATTCATGACAGTCATGGGGTTTTTCTCCTCCTTTCAAACAAAAACATATATCTGGTGAAAATTTTCTAATCTGGTGGTTGTTACCATGGCAACCTGAAATATGGCTGTGTTTGTACTATAAGCTGACTTCAGATGCTAACATTAGCTAAAGTACTTTGCTTCCATTTCGTTTTCAGTTTCTCTTCCAGCATTCCCATACCTAACACTTTTGGATGGTATCTCACTGTACCCCTGAGAAACTGGAGTGTTGCACATTGCCTTTATCGCCAGTTGTTTGAATCATCAGCGAATGGGGTCCATGAGTTACCAGTTACAAGTCATTGTAGTGATTACATGAAACGCTGCCTGAAATGCCTTGTATGTGTTACACAGATTGTGAAATTGAATGATCTGATGATCCCTCTGAACCTTAAATCCGTGGAGTGCAGTCTTACTTTGCACACCAACATTTTAGGAGTTTTATGTATTCACTTGAGTAATACTGAAAGTCTGGCATGTCATGTTTTGATAATGCTGGACTTTCATTGGTCTCAAAGAGAAAATGTCGCACATAGTTTTTGGGGGAATTTTTTTTTCATTGTAATGTGGGATCTGTCATGGCTGTGCCAAAAATCTGTTGATGTAATTTCTCTTGCCAGTGCTTTGAATCAGGGATGGGGGAAAAACTCAAAATAAAAACATATGTCATAGAATTTAGGATTTAGATCTAAATGCCAGTTTCTCATGTTGGCCATAGACATTATTTGTAGAAAAAAATTTACACCCACTACCTTGAGTTACTGTGACGTGTATTTTTCAATCACGATACTGCATTAGCAGATAAAGGGTTATTCTCTACTTTCATGTCCATTTTAGAGCCCTAGAAAGTGATTTGGCAAAACACTCCCCTGTAAAGACTCAGGGGTGATGATTATGTTCTTTCTGTTCATTATAAATGGATCACACTGATTTTCTAGCTACTTCCATCTCTTCCCCCAAAAAATAACCAAAACTGATTGCAGTAAATAATCTTTAGCTGCACTAAAGTAAGTAGTTCTATTAATAATTACTGCAGATTGTTTTCTTCCAATCTGATATTTGGAAACTGGTTTCTGATTTATACTTTTGCTTTGAATAGAAAATGGCTTCAGCAGGAAGAGAGAAGGAGACTGTGTTGGATCCAAGTATGTAGTAGCTTAAGTAAAGCTTACAAAGGTCTAAAGTAATTGCCAGGTATTTAAATTGGAAAATACCCAGTGAATGTAAAAATAATTTTTAAAAAAAGTTCTCTGCAGCTCCTAAGAATATGCACAGTTTTAACATTTCTATTAGTGCTAGACTTGATTGTATAATTTTTAGCTCCTTTTGATTTAGTTCTGTCTGTTCCATTCAGCATCATAATCAGGAATAGTTGGTTACCATCCAGGACTGACTCCAAAAGTGTCTGAAGAAAGTCAGCTCTCTATTTAGATTTGATCTGTATTTCCATGTGGTAGAAAGCCCAGATGATGTTCTTAATACTAAACTTGGCAATTTTTCTACAGGAGTGGGGGATGCCTTAAAAATATAAATTATCATTATCAAAACTAAATAAAGCTTTGAATCTTACAAAGCAGCTGCTGTGAGTCAGCCCCTCATTTGAAGGAAATTCAAAGTGTGGTAGTAATATTCAGAGCTATAAGTCCTTTCATGTCAGCAATGTTTTATGTCCTGAAATTGCTTTTGCTTTGATATTATGGGCAGACAAGCTCTTTCAGGATATGCGTACTCTTGTGTTTATTAACTTTAGCTTCTGCCACTTCTTTAACGCTGTTCTCTGTTGATTCCCTTGTAACTTTGTGAAGTTCATATCTCATTCCCAGCTGTGTTACTTAAATGCAGGTCTTCTTTCTCCATTTTTGCTTAAGCGCCCTAGGAGATATGGAGACTACTGATCTTACTTCTTGCCCACTTAAGTAATCTCTGGATAAATCTATTGCACCACTTTTTTTAATTCCATGGAATCAAGCAACAAATTTAAAATCTGTTATGTATTAAATGACTTAATGTTTAGATATTAATTAGGACTACTATTATAGTTTCAATTTGAGACTTCAGCCTGTTCCTTTGCAAGATACAATACTTGAAAAGGATTATGTTGTTACAGTTATATTTAATGAGTGCACTAAGTACTGTGGATAGAATCACTATTGAATATAGGCAATTTTTTAAAATGATACAGTGGTGTATCTTTCTGATAATGTTTTAATTGAAATGATTATTCATTATAGTCTGAGATAAATACTGTGGCTGACTGCTACTTTCACTTTTATTTCAGTATTCCTAATTATCACAAATACATAGTAGCAAATTACATGGAGTTTTGTAGTCCATATTTTATTGTCTAGTTTGCCATGCCGTGTTCAGACTTTGAACTTTTACCAGTTTTATTTCTTACGGGATTCTTTACTGTTCAAAAACCTTTCAATTTTTCTAAAATGTAATGTTTTTATACAAAGATAAAGACTTAGATTTTTGGATGCTGCTACTTTGTCCCGTACCGTCTTTGTGTTGATTGGAGGGATATTGGTTATTTCAATCTTTTTTCAACTTATTTTTTTATTGATTATACCTTAAGACTGACACTCTAAAAGTGAGTGGTAAACTTCTGGAAATTTTCATAGAGATACTCAGATGTTATTAATGATCAAGTATGAATTTTCTGGGTTTTCATATGCATTTTAGTTGATCTTGTTCAGAATTGTGCTCAGATCTGCATCTTTGTCTTCATTATTTGGGCCATGTTTGCAGTCACTTTCTTTTTAAAATAGTTTCTCCACCCTGTTCACCTCACTAGAGTAATTTATATGGAGATGCAGTATTGGATTAAGGTTGAACTTTTTTCCTCAGCAGACTTGAGATATGTCTTGTTAGTTTTATTTACTGGTAGTGTCTGAATTTTGTTGCTGAAAAAATTGATGAGGAGAACATTTAAAATGTGAAGAGGCAATAACTCTATGGAGAGGCCCAAGAAAGAAGAAAGATATGAATAAAACTGAAGGGAGCGAGGATGGCACAACTGATATGTGGTAAGCTTGTACTTTTAAGTCAGTAGAAATAACAATATCATGAAAGTGAGTAATCTCTTTGCAGGCTGTTCAAAAGATGTTGACAATGTATGGAGATAATGGAAGAGTGGGAAGGATCAAATAGAAAGAATAACCTGGAAGAAAATAGGATGGACTTTCTGAGACACATAAGATAGGTTTTAAATCTGGTAAATATAATCAAGAATTATTAAAATGTAGATAAAACAGAAGTCCTAACATGTGAAGAGTTGTGGGGAAAGGGAATACAAAGAGATCAGATACCATCAAAAGGAATTAAAACAAGCTGATGGAAAATTTCTTGAAAACTTCGTTGAGGTTTTACTGCTTAATCATGGAAGGAGAGTCATACAGAAGGGTGACTCTCTTCATGGATATAGAAATCCAAGAAAATAAACTTTCAAATTATTAAACAGTGTAGATAAGTGGACAAAAAATGTTGAAAACAAGAATGGAGATGCACAATCTGCAGATGCTACATTAAAAATGAGAAGATGATAAAAACCTTGGAAGGAATCTAAGGTGCAGACTTCTGATGGACTTGAGTCTTAAAACTGATCTGAGGATTATATCTGGCTTTTGTGTAGTTAAAGTACATATGCTATTACATTCCTCTGTGACTTCTTCAGTTTCTAATGAGGTTTGGATCTGGGCTTCATTCTTTAAGAGAGTGGGTCAGTTAATGTGGTTACAGTGCTCTGCACACTTGCTGATCTTCATAAGACTTGAAGGTTTAATATACTGGTGGCACATCTCATCTGCCAAATTACTGGGTGGATAAAGTTAGTAGAGTGAAGTCTCTTAGTGCATCAAGTCTCTTTTCTGCTGGAAAGAGAGAGAGTGAGACGACTAATTTGACTTAGATCCTTATCGAAGAACCTTTTTAAAGTGTTCAGGGATTGGCATTTCAAAGAGACGATTGGTTGATGTAAATTGTGAAATGAAGCCGTGAGAATGTTGGCGTATCACCCCAAGACACAGGTACACAGCCCAATGTTATCTTCTATGTCAGAAAGTAGAAAAATGAATGAAACTCTTTAAGAGCTATGGTAAGTTGTGTTTTGGTTGAAAAAATCAAAATATATAACTCTGAGTGTTTTTAAATCACCTTGTTCTTAGACATAAAATTTAAGTAACTATTTACTGAAGTGCTGTAGAGAACTGACTCTAAAAACTAAAGGTAACCCACAAAATCTCCAGCAGAACTAGTTTATGGGAAAATTAAGATGAAACGTGCAGAAATTTTCTACTCTTTTACCATAGGGTCATGCACCCATAATAAAGAAAAATTATGATGTAGGAGAGGAAGAGAGAAAGAAAGAGAAAGATACTTCATTGTACTGAAGCAAATACACACAATAATGTAATTAACATCATGGAAAGACATAAAATATACCTTGTGAGTGAATGAAAGAACAGAATGATGGAAAATCTACACCAAGAAAAACTGTAATTGTTTGCAAAACAAATGTATATTTATGGTAAATACACTGGGAGTCAGGTAATGCTTTGGTAGAATAAATAGGTAGGCAATTAAAACAAGTAGAACAGGAAGTACCTTGCAAAGACAAACTAGAAAGCAGTGTGAATAACTGCTCATATAAGTCTCTGGGAGCAAAACTTGAGGCACTGTACTTTGAGCTAGTGCAGGGTTGCATTCTTAGTTCAATGGTCTAGACAGCTGGAGGCCATTCCAGACTTCAGCCAATTAAACAAATTAAGTATGAGACATAGGATGCAAAGATTAAAGTTAATTATGAAAAGAAATGGATGAAGCAGATTGTATAGACAGAATTTCTTCATTGCATCTCATCTGTTGAGCCTCATAGTGTGGTTGTTACTTCCAGCAAGCTATTCTGTGGTTATTTTGCTTAAATGGCACATCTAGTTTGATCTGCTGTCTGAAAGATAACAGGCTGCCCTTCTCAAGTGTCTGGAAAGCAGCTACTACACTGAAGGTGTGAAACAGATGCGTGAATATTAGTTAGATGTGTGAAGAGTAGAATCTAACCTTGCAGGCTACTTTGTGTGTTATTCTACAAAAGGACAGGTTTGTTCTCCTTCAGAAGAACTGTTGAGAAAATCTGCAAGATATCTTTTCAGCGGTTTTGTTAATTACATAGGTGAGGAATCTATGGCAGAAGCTGAGAGAGCAAATTAACTTCTCTCTAACCAGCACAAGATACTGAGATGGAAAGTAATTTAAGAAATGAAGGGTTACAAAATAATATCTTAAAGCAATTCCTCTAAATATTCTAAAATGGTACATATTAACTTTCTTGATCACATGTGGTGGTGTTTTAAGATCTGATTCTATAATATAGTACTTTATATATAGAGTTCTGTAAAAGGTATTTTCATTTTCCCCATCATTATTTGCCACATCAATGATTTTTGTTATAAGTCTGAGCACTCTATTTTAATTGACAGTTTAATTTAAAATGTAATGTGGGATTGTTATTTAAATGAAATGCAACAATTGGGTATTAATGTTAGATGAAAGGGAGTTTAAATAGAAATAATCTAACTGGAAATAATTCAAACATTTTAAGAAGAAAAAAAGTTAATTAGGGACAACCAACATGAATTTGTGAGAGGGCCAGCCGGCTTAGGATGTTGAGATGGCAAACAAAGAAAACTGAGTGGATGTTTATTTTGACTTCCAAAAAGAATGTTAGAAATTAATCACATCCAATACTGTTGGCTAAGGTAAGAAATCTTGTTGCCAATGTAATACAGTTTATGAAATAGAAAACTCGCCTTACAATGTTAAGCAAACCATAGCAATAGAATATAACAATTATTTTAATAGTCAGAAATTACTAGTGCTTACTGTAGGGAACGATTGTGGGTCATCTAACTTATAAACATACAAAAGTTTCCATTATTGCATCACTGTGGTTATGAATTCAGGAAATGAAAACTATATGATTTATAAAGTAAAGTTACTTGGCTCTGCTGTACTTCATGTGTTTGTTATAGCATTCGAACAGACTTTTAGTACTGTTCATTCAGTGGACAAATCAAATTTCAAGTGGTCCTTTCCTGCAAAACATTCCCCCAGGGAGTTTGAAGAAGTTCTTCTCTCTTAGGGGAACTCTCCTGGCATCAAAATCCAACAGGAATAGAGAGCTACAGGCCTGTTGCTGTCATAATCATATCAACACGAGCTTTTTTCTTTTAAGATGGTCTCAGCAGTCTGTCACTGTATTTTGGAGGACTGGTTGATGCACGAAAGTAAGTTGGTTGGCAGAAGCTCAATCAAAAGAAAAGAAAGAAAATACTGGTTCTAGTTTAAGGGAAACTACCAGAAAATTTAGTGGAAGTATTCATGAGCTACACATCCTGCTAGATTTCTAGCTGTTGGCAATGATCAAGTAGATCAATGGCCAAAAAAACATTTTTCCATCTGTATTTTTATAGAAGACTGAGCATGGAGCACTGTATTGCAGACTTCTGTCTGCTTGTGATTAGATGTTTGCAACATGCATTTTATTGAGCTGCCTTTTAACCTACCTTCATAAACCAAAGCTGGTAAGGAACATGGTAGGCTGCTTATTTAAGTATATCTATCTCCAACAACTCTTATCATTTAGTGCAGCAAGTGGGGTTTTCTTGTCACTGTGTGACTCTGGAAACTGGGGTGTGGGAAAAAAATCAACAAATATCCTGAGACTCATGATAAAATCATAAGTTAATAATGCTGGTGGTGTTCTTGCAGTGGTATTTAAAATATTGACTTTGGCCTATGGAACACCTGAAGGCTTGGAACTTGTCTAGGCAGTTTATTCTAGCAGTGAGCAAAGGTGGAGCTCAAACAGAAGATCCCCGTTTAAATGAGAGCAGCAGCTGGCAATGCTCCATCAATATTGCAATAGTTTTCTCATTGCCCCTATTTTTATCTTACTAAGTTTACTGCAGGAATTAGAAGAGCTTGTAGAGATTTTGTGGACTTCAGATTTGTTTTGCTACAATCACACTGAGACCTGTATGCCATTAGCAATGCTGAATCTACCTTCATTCTGGATATGCAGGAAATTTCTACAGATTGAAAACTTTTGATAACCCATTTGCTCATATTCATATTTTTTCATATATTTGTTTTGCAATTAAAGTTAAAAATCTTAGCTTCAATCCAGGAAGTTTTGAAAACAGCTTTTATTTAATGTGTTATTGTGATCTGTAGAGCATGCACCATGGTTGGATGGAACCTCAGCTCAGGAGATTTGTTCTTATTACCAAATTGTACATTTAGTATGAAATAGATACCTAAAAAAAAGTGAACATTCAGATAGATGTCACTTGAGTTCAAATCAAAAGTAACGTGTGTTACCTGATACAACTTTTGGAAAACATGAAAAAAATAACAGTTTAAAAATGTAATCTTTTACTTATGACTTTGAAAGAAATTATAAAGAAATAATTTGTTATAACTGTAAATCCTCTCAGCTTATGAGGATAGCTGACATTGCTCTTCCCTCACACATTGAAAGAGATGCATAACAGTGGATAAGTTCCTTCAAAATCCACATTATGTGTCCTTCAAGTCCTGTAACAACGCATCTGGGCAATGTTCTCCAAGTCTTCATAGACCTGGAAAGTCTCTTCACCTTTGTACTTGAGATTCAGACTGCAGGCCCCAAAAAACATGTGTGCTGGAGAAAAGCATGCATGTGTGCTGGCTTGCGTAGCCTCAGTCACAGTGTGACACCAAATTTGCTAATAATAAAAAGAATTGTAGGTGTAGCAAGCAAGAAACAGTTCAATTGCATTATGTCAAGACGCTAGATATCCAGGACAGTGTAGAGACACTCCAGCTGTATTAGACGTTCATCACGTAAGGGCTTGCTGCATAAAAGAGAAAGCTATAAGGTGTGGTTAAGTTACACTTAAAGGATACAGGCTTGTTTGTGGTGGTATTTAATTTGCTGACTGCTTGTAGTCAAACAGAATTTTGCTTATTGCTTCTACTCTTGGCAATAAATTAAATATTGAAATCAACAACTTGTTACTACTTATATCTTTCATGAGCAGCTATCTAAGTGACAGGCAGACATTGCTTCTGGGTGAGAGTGGGAGGACAGAAAATAGCTCACTGTTGCAGTATGTGGAAAAGGAATCCAAAAGAGATTTGAAGGTCTGCTATATGCTAGCCACAGCTTTTTTTCCCTTTTTCTTTTATCAGAGAGGTTAGTTAGAAATTATTATTTCACTTCATGTGCAATCGTGGTAAGATGAAACACTGCGCAGACAAAGTGATACATAGTTTGTAACATTGCCATTTCTATGCTTTCCCTGATGCTTCAGCTTTGCCTTAAGACAGCAGGACTTACTTGGGCAATGGTACCAGCAAAACTGGCTGTGAATGCCAAAGACTGTAACTTGCCATTCCTCATGCAGCTAAAGAAAGCACTGTCTTTGCAGGTCCAGATACTCTCTAATTGTTTTTTGCCCCCATTTCTAACAGATCTTGAGCCTGGTGTTAAGAGTATCTGATTTGAGATACAGCAAAATTGCTTACTATTAATTAAGAAGCTATGTCTCTTACGTAAACAAGTAAATAAACCAGAAATTACTGTCATCTGTAAGTGAACACGTGGAAGATTTTGAATAGAAGGGGATCTTAAATGGGAGTGAGTTAAGTACAGAAATAATTTTGCATGCTCCAGTAAGTGCTTGGAGGCGGGGGGGAGACAGTTGCAATGGGATTTGAACTTGCTACAGGTCAGCTCGTTCACAATCATAGTCCATGTCCACTTAGCCTTCAGCAAACACAAAATAATCTAAATGAAGTCAGTTCTCAGAGGATGTAAACTGTCTTGAATTTGTCTTGGGCCAGGGTAAACTGTCAACATGGTGCTTGGAAATATAGTAACTCTTTGTTCCATAGTGACTATGTCAAAGCTTCTGCAATTTTTAAAACTAGACCAGATATCTTGCATAAAGTTGGTTGTAGTTCAAACAATAATAGCTGAGATTTGTACAGAAACTCTGTGGATTGTCTGTAAGACCAGAAATTGTCATAACTGATGTAACTGTCAGTCTGTCAAATCAGTGATTGACGTAACTGTTCTTTCTAGCTCAGTTACTTTTCCTGCAGAAAGAATTTTAAGGCCAAGTCTAGTTAACATTCTACACTGATTTAAGATTATTTTAATGTCGACTATGCAAGACTTAGTTTTACAGCACATATGTTTACATTATAAAACCTCTTTCTCTGAGTATTAATGAGTAAATGTGACCCTTCTCAAACATAGAGCTAGATACCAGAAAAAGCAACCAATTCACTTGTAAGAAATAGATTTCTGCATGATTACATGTCCTAGTATTTTTAACCCTGAAGCAATACAAAATGTTAAATTGAAATTGAAGCAGTAAATCTTTCCTTAGAAAGATGCACACTGTACTGTCTGCATCATTGCTGAAACCATTTTACTTTGAAGCACAGAAGGAACACTTAATTTTTATTTACTATTATGAAGGAAACTCTTTCATTACAGGGGAAAAAAGGCTGACAAATATGAAAATATGACCATGATTTGGGCAGAATTCCAGAGATGGGAGAGAGTGATGCTTTTATCTTCAGAGGGTCTTTGACTGCTGCATTTATTCCATTAATAACTCCAGTATGGCTAATGTCATACTTTGTGCATTTTTCTCTGTGTCTGGCCTTTGTGTAAATTGCAAGAGAAGGTATTTTGATGTTTAACTCTGCTGGGAAAAATGGTACAGTAATACGCTGTGTCTCATTTCCCTGGATTGCATGGGACACCGTGCTGAAATTCTGTTTTGACAAATGTTGTTTTTTCATACTTTTATTCTTCCCAATTTAAATTTTAAACCCATTGTATTAAAAATCTAATCGAAGAAAAATCATTGCAAGTTTTGTATACTTATGTATAGTTTTGTCTGTAGCTTCAAATGAAGGCTGCTATGAAATTATTTGACCAGACAAACTTAAAACTGCTGGGCGGTCAGAAGAAAAGGTTGGATCCTTTATCCATGTATAAAAGAAACTGAGTAATGAAAACAATTAACTGTGCCCTTCAGTAAAGCTTTGTGCTTTGTGGTCAAATTTATCATCTACACTCATGCACTCTATTCTCATTGAGTATTTATTACTAGATGTAGGTTTGCCTGTTGAATGCAGGGATGTAATACACAAATGCACTGTAGGACTTACTCTTGTCTTAATTTCTGCCAAATGGATGCGTGGAGGATGTCTGTGGATATACATATATGCTGAACAAATCATAAAGACTTGTAAATTAATTAAACAAAAACAGGTGAAGATAAAAATCTGTCAGCGAAAATTATTTTATATTATCTACTTTAGTTGAAGTGAAAGGATTCCATCTACACACACTAATTTATGTGTACTGGAGGAAAATAAATCATAGGACCTGAAACTTCCATGTCATTGGCCATGCCAGGATTTTGGAGTGCTCTGCAGATGTTAATGTGAATATACAGCCTACCTAACCCTGCCTTCCAAAAACAAAGATAAATGAGATCTCTGTGTAACTCAATGAACAGTCTGATCTCATTGTGCTGATCCTTATCCATATGCTTCGTGATGATACAAAGCCTTTAGAAAGGAGATTGCTGAAACATGCCACTGTCTCCTTCTCACACATGAAAACCTATTGTGGTCAGCTGAAGACTGTACATTTAGAGATTTATTATATCATACCACTTTCAGCAAAAGTGTGTTCTTCATAGGTTCTAATAAGTTTCTTTGTAAGACTTTGAGCTTGCAAATAATTTAATGAATGTAAGTAATTTTGCCTTCTCAAAGATTGATCAAAGTGTTACCTACATGGTACAGACAAGGAAATACAGTTTCTAGTTGCCTCTGCTGGAAATAGGACAACCACACAAAATATACTTATCCAAAACATTTGACAGTGGTACAGCAATGGTTAGATCTACAGAACTTATAGCAAGTATTTTAAGATATGGAGTACTCAGTAATTCCATACTCTGAAGGGTGCTCTTGAAAAGCTAACGTGGTAATTCTAATGATTTGTAACTGAACTTTTTATTTCAAAAGTGTATTTTCTAATATGATAAGATCTTATTTTGTGTAGGTATCTCTTTATGGTGTGATTTGGAAAAGTCATTCAGAAGGGAAAAATGCTTGCAAATCACAAAATCTGTGATTTGAAGCTGTGCTGAAAAAGCCACATGAAAATTATGGGAACAGTTTAGAAGGCATGGAGATATGTGAGGGAAAATGTATGAATTCTTAACATCATTTTAAGACTGTATGATAACAGGAGTTTTGCTCAACCACTTCTTTTAATGAGACTTTTTGGTTTGTTCTATTGGTGCATAAAATTAGCGTGCAAAAAATTCAGTAATGTCAGAGATCCATTAATCCATCAATACTTGCCCTCATGCCAGTGGACATCTCTGTCAGTCAAGAGATTTTCAGTCTCCCTAAGACTTCATGCCCATATGCCAAACAAAGCTAGAAAAAACTAGAACCCAGGGGACATGGTCAAGAAACATGGTGAGCAGTCCTGTGCTTCGGTCTTGCAATGACACTTCTTGCAAAGTGAGCCTGTTGGCCCACACTGACTCCTTACTGAGATCCTACATAAAATCACATGGCTTTACTTTCTTTTTTTTAATACCTAATGTTTATCATCTGTTTGATTCCCAAGCTTGGTGGTGAAAACAAGGTAAGATTTAGTCTAGGTTCTCACATAATGCTTTTCATAAATTTGAGTTACTTCTGTTATCCATCATGTGAAAATAATCTTCCCCTAACTGACCCAGGGCTGACTGCTAAGAAACCTAACAGCCGTCTGTAAATTTTAAGATGTTGTGTTTTCCTCTTTTTTTATATACCCAAAGCAAGGGAAAAAACAACCTGGAAGTTTGGGAGGTCTAAGCTTTGCTGACTGCCAAGGTTGTATTGACTGCATGAGTTCCTCCACTTTAGTTTGTAGCTCATCTGCGGATATCTTTTGGTAGTTTTGAACGATGTTAAAACTATTTATGGCCTTTCACACTATGTCAAATATCCTGCACTCAAAAATCCTCTGAAAGTCAAGTCCACCAGGCAACTATCTGGAGTACCATGGTAAAGCTTTTATTGCTATTGGTTTTTTACTAAAGTGATGTTAATAATAGAAGGTAGAATGGTATGTGATAGAAGCCTAAAAGCTGCCGTGCTCATTAAATAGTAGCATAATTACTAGTGGTTTATACCTGAGGAATGTTCACTCCTTCTCTGCTAAAATACTCAGAAATGAGCTTCACCCTATTGGTTCAAACTTGTGATCCTCCCCTGCAGTGTAGAGATTTTTAAACTTTTCATATTTCAGCTTCCCACTCCTGTTGGAATTTTTATAGTTAATTTATGTTGTTAGAAGTCTGCAATTGGTGTCCAAGAGTTAGTATTTTTGCAAATGATTTTCTGTCTCTTTTTAACTTTTATTTCATTACATTCAGTTGGTTGACTCCCTTGTTCAAAAAGACAGACCTTTAATACCATTCCATTTTTTCAGGTTTTACTTTATTTTTCCTCATCAAAATTGGAAAACCAAAGTCACAAACTCTGATTTCCAGCTCTCTTTTCTCATACTGATAGTTTTTCTTTTTTACATTAGATCATGAGAGGACTGTAGCCCCACAGGAACATTTGCTATATGGTATTGCTTTGGTATTGCTTTGGCTAAGTTTTTTCTCTTTTAGAGGAATTCTATTTTGTTTTTAATCAAAACTGTGCTCCCCTTCTACCATCCAAGTATAATCTTCTTGCTCAAAAATAATTGTGTTTTTTGAATCTGATTGTATAAGGTTTGCTTTTAATTTGCATTCAAATATTACATAGGGAATTTTGTTGTATTTTCTTGCCTAAAGAAACTGATATATTGAGTAAGAGAAACTGCCTATACTCCGGAGTGTTTTGCTCTTGGAATGAGTGTTTTTATGTGCTGCCACAGCCAAAAGCTTCTGTGACTTTCTTAGATACTTCAACGTAATTTTGTGTATTCGGAAAGTATGGGCCATTCTTTTTTTTTAATAGAAACATCTCATAATGGACTTAAATTATGGCAAAGATGCCTTCTGATTAGTGAAATTATTTTTTGAATAATTCTAAATAATTGTTTGCTTTAAAATATTATTAACTCTTTTTTAAATATAGGTTCAGAATTGTTGTTTTGATTTGCAAGACAATGTAAACACAGGTATACCGAGTTGCTCTTAGTGAAGTATGAATATACAGACTGCATGAATAACAGGTTCATGCAGTTGCCTGTGCATTGGCTTCGCTGCACAATTCAGCATTCCGTTTATATTTAACACTGTTTTCAGTTTATATATAAAAGACCTAGGTATGATACACAGAATGGAAGTAGATTATGTTTTGGATAAAAGCTTTAGTATGGAACCGCAAGACAAGGTGCTGCACTGAGTCACACCAAAGGCTCATTTTTCCCAGTGCCCCTTTCTGACCATGGCTGGCTTGCAGTACCATTTTACCAGTATAGGTACACAGTAATGCTTCACCCCTCATCCTATCCTGGTTTTGAGTGATCTTTAGGTACTTCCTAATTGTGCGGTGTTGCATTCATACCTTTCCCCCTAAAAGAATGCTGCTTCCATGAATTTCTCAAATTAATTGTTGAATGTGTATTTATGCTTCTGGCATCCATAGCATTCTGTGGCAGCGAGTTTCACAGTTTGGTTGTATTTTGTGTGTGGGAAATCCTTTTCAAGGACCCATGTTCATGAGTAGGTAGATCATTTTGTTGACGGAAATTTAGACACCAAAAATAGTAGCTGAGAAGAAAAAGTTTGCAACATGCAGTCTCGTTCAATTAGATCAGTCTGATGTGGTTGTATTCGGTGTTAGATGTCGAATTTCCCTTCACTGAGTGTTGTCCATTTGTTATGTGTTGTGTATGGCTTGTGTAAGAGGAAACAGATGTGTGTGAAAACACTGAAGTTGCTTCTCTCTGTAAGTTATGTTTTAAAGTACATTTTCTCCTAATAAAATGTTTTGTAATTCCAGTTACAAATAAAAATCAAAAAATAGTGCTAATCACCAAACACTCATCCCATTACGTTTTTTGGCAGATGAAAGTGAAGCAAATGCCTCAAGTATGTGGGCTATCCTAAAAATGGCATTTTGTTAGGACTACTACAAACATTCCATGGGTCTTCTGATACAACGGTGTATGAAGTCATTTATTACTCTATACATATGTGTAACTTACTGTTATGTATAATATGACATTTGGGGGTGAAAAAGGAAATTGTAGGAGGGAGAGAATTTTCCCTCTTAGCTCCATGAGAAGTTGTTTTTATGTAGATAGATGCATATTTGCATATGAAGGAGAAAAACACTCTCCTTCCTAAACTAAGTGAAAGAGTTCAGGTTTTCTAATATACACATAAATGTAAAGAAAAAATATCTGAGCACATGCCTACTGCAACTGCATTATTATTGTTTTTAAGGGGGAAATATTGTCACCTCTATATCCTCTTTCATCCTGCTGCAATTTCATTTGATTACAGAATCATACTGTGTTAGGCATAGATGATTGTTAGTGGGTGATTTTTGTTGAGTTGTAGTTTAGTTTTAGCCAGTATTGCCACATTGAACGGAATTTCTCTCTTTTGTAGAAATAACTTCTCTCTCTTTTGGTTGTTCAATGACTTATTTTGAGAAACAGTAAATTTGGATTTTTTGGAACCAGTACTAATGTTCTGCCCTGTGTGCGTGGCTTCCAGTAAGTACATGAGATAGGATCTTGTTGGTATGTGGGAGAGAGGGCATATGCTTCAGGCACATTTCTCTCTGTAAGTTTCTGTTTCTCTGCTAATCTTTTTCATCAACAACAAATGACAGTGACCAGATATACTGAAGTCTGTGTGGACCCATGTGTAGGTGACTTTTGTGTAATAATTTTTTTAAGTTGTAATTGTTGATTTTACATTTTTGGTTGGTAGCATGTAGGATGGTGTGGTCTTCCTTTTGAGCATGCTATGATTTGTGTTCAGTGTGAGCTGCATTCTTTTTGCACTTCATTAGAGATAACACTTAAGTTAGTTTGATGCATAATTCTGTTTTATTTTTAGTTTTTGTGTGGATGCATTTCAGCTGTGGGGTGATTTGGCCATGTATGGAAATGTTTTCTCTGCCCAAATGATTTACAGTCATCTTCCCAAAAAAATGATTCAAAATGGTACAACAAAGAACATCAGTGCGAATCCTTTCTGTTTCCAGGTTGAAAACTAGTTGTAGAGAATACTTTTGAAAGTGGCTTTCTAACTACTGTGATTTGGTTTCATGTAGCTACAGTGCTGTAGTTCCATACTGCTATAAACCACAAAGTCACCACATGATTTTGGATGCTTCTGTTCGTTGTTTCATTGGAATAAAGTAGTGACTAATTTTAATTTTCTCATCAACAAAATTTTGAAGCAAGTCAGCCTAACCTCCAGTTGCATTACATAATTTATATTTAGGTACTTCAACAAATGGTGTGAAGTTTAAGGTCTGAAACCCCGAGCTTTGCAAGTTCTCAACACCTCTG
This sequence comes from Ifrita kowaldi, assembly GCA_013398055.1. NCBI lineage: Eukaryota > Metazoa > Chordata > Aves > Passeriformes > Cinclosomatidae > Ifrita > Ifrita kowaldi. The sequence goes on along the minus strand of VZRS01005165.1, from coordinate 330,646 downwards.
AAAACTAAGTCAGCATTCAAAGTCAGCATTCAAATCTGGGTTAGGAATGTAACTGTAGGCATCTCATTTGACAAATCAAGCCTAAATTCATTCCTGATTATTTTTGGCATTCCATATTGGTGTAATATTAACGTCAATCATGTGATATTGTGCTCTTGACATTGGTGGCTGTTAAACTTCCTTCTGCAGATTCTTCTGCAGTGTCTTTGTGAAAGATGTTCTTCACAGAGCTTAGTACCAAATATGGAGAGCCAAAAATGGGCTATAAGGAAGTCTGAAGTACATGCAAAAGTAATGCAAAAGAGTAAGACTCAGCAAGGGTTCTTTTAGGAATCAGCCATTAATAATATTTATTAGTGTTTAAGCCTTGATTCGGCAAAGCTCTTAAACAAGGACTTATTTTTGAAGATGATAAGGGTCCTATCTCTGGTCCTTAAATATCTTCAATTCTTTTTATGTACTAATGATACATTTTAAATATTTGAAGGTCAGCATGTGCTTAAAATCCATACTGCATATGGAAATTTTACTTAGTGTTCTATTTAATATTTGCTGGCAATCCTTGAAGGAAGGAATAGGATCCAGTTGGGAGGACGTGCAAGGCAACGCACAAAGAGTTATGTGGTTGTGGTAATTGGAGGCTTCTCTATCTGACTGCCTTTATCATAGATTTTTTTGTCTAATGCCAAATAGGTCACTGAAACCTAGTGTTTTTTAGTGGTTCATTATTGTGTTTTCTCTCAGTTCTCTTCTCTTGATACTGAGCTTGAGAGAACTTTTCTGCGGTAAATATTGACTATCAAAGACTCAGTAGGCACTTTAACTCTGGAAAGTGCTGTAAAATGCTATGAACTTTGACAAATCAAACAGTGAATGTCTGGATCTTGAGATTAATAAAAAATGCTGGTATTTATTTCTGTAGATCAGTTTTTTGAGATAGTTGATTTGTTCATTCACAGCTGGTACTCTTTTAATGAACTTTCTATGTATGTTCATCTGGGTTTTCTGTTTTGTTTTTTTTTCTGTGCAGATAATTTAAATGAGCCACCTGAACTCTTAGTTAAAAACAGTGTCATCTTGCATATTAGATTTGGAGGAATTTCCATTTTTGGGGATATTCCCATCAAAAAAGCCCCATCTCTTCAGGCTGACATTTTTCCCTTTTTACTTAAGAGCTCTTTATTCTCTGCTGGGAGCTTTTGCACTCAGTCATACTGCTGTTGCATGAGCAGTCTGTAAGCAAGCATAACCTGGCAGAGCTTCACATGTGAATGGTTGCAGTTGAACTTGTAGTTGCCCTCACAGGGAGCAGGAGAGGACTCGAGGAGAGGACTCTGTGTTTATGAACAGTTTTTCCTTCATTATCACAGCATTGGTGGTAGTTACTGAGACTCAGCAGTTGTTTTCACAATATCTCTTTTGGAGCATCGGGGCTTTTAAAACAGGAAATGAGCTCCTCTGAGCTTGAGATGCCTGCCTGGAGATACAGAAAGCCAATATCCAGAAATAATTGCTTGGATAGCACAGTAGCTGTCTGTTTTTGCTCTGCTGGCTGAGTTGTGCTCTACCTTTCTGCATGCCTCTGTAGTCCTGCTGTGGACAAAGTCTCATCCTGATTGTCCAGCAGGAGAAGCAGAAAAAGGCACCAGCTGCAGCAAACAGATTAGTAGTGCTTCCTTCTGCTTGCAGCCCATTGCCTAAGAGTTTCTTATTTTGTGATCCGTGGTGTCTAGTTGGTTTCTAAGTACAGACATTAGACTTTTTTAATTAGCACCAGATTATTTTTACCTTTGAAAGGAGAAGACTGCTGTCAGTAAAAAGCCATGTAACTTGTAGTGTTAAAGAACCACAGATCTCTGGGTGGAAAAAAGAACATCACTCTCTGAAGGTACAAGTTCCACTGTGCTTCTCTTCTCAGAAAGGAGAATTTGTCCCAGATGAAGAGCTTTTCCCACCTTTCCTGAAATTGTGTACAAATCAGCTAGGGAAGTGTCAAATCTTCATCTTTCCTACAAATCTCCATTGCTATACCTATTAAGGAAACATCTGTCAACAGAAAAAGGCTCTGACAAGCAGCTAGCAAAGTTGTGACTGGCTTTTTAAGTACTTTTGTGTTTGAAACTGTTGGAACACCTTTCAGAATAAAAAAAGCACTACTGAAAGTAATTTGCAATTTGTAGTGGAGCTGTGCAGAGCACGGTGACTTCCCAGACTGTTTAGATGTATTACTTGTATTGATGCTACCAATCACCTTCCTTCTGACCCTTTGCAGACATTCCAATTGCTTGGGGAAATAATTTCCTTGGGTTTTTTCCTTACCTCCTTTTTCTGGTTCTTAAGCTATCATTATTACTGATACCGTATTGAAATCAGTCTTGCTGTGATGTTCCAGAATTCTATATTGGCTTTTAAAATATTTTTCAAACTAGGGAAACAAGGCATTTCACTGTTCCTGTGCTTCAATTCATGTATCTCAAACTTTAGTATAATACAAAAGTTTAGTATAATACAAAAGTTTTAATGGAACTAATGTTTCTTTTTTTAATTGGGAAAATATGTAATGTTTATGGTACTAATTAGGTAGTCATGGTGTTGCTTTATTACTGAGGCTCTCAATGCATTTTTCATACTGCTATCAGAGGATTATTATCAGAATAAGGCTGTGGTGAACAGTAAACAATTACAGCAGGGAAAGACAATGCTATTTAACTTGCTTAATGCAGCTGTCTTTCTGCGTGAAGATTTCACATCTCAGTTGCTTCCATATAAGGTACCAATAGGAAAGTTCCTCTGTTGACTTCAGGTGGTACCTGAATCTTTTTCAAGCAAATGGTTTTGAGGCTATTTTAGGAGTTGTTTGGACTTTTTTGCAGTTTAGTTAATTTCTGTGTCTTCTTAGTTTGTGTGTTTAGGGAGAGCATGAGGAGAACATAAGGGAAGTTCAGTACATAAACATCTTTCTTGCTTTGATTTAATTGCCAAAATAAGTTCTGCTACATAGTAAGCAGGAAACAAAAAAGAAGCGTACATTATAATTCCATCTTAATTATTCTGCTGCTGGTGTTTATTAATTTTTATTATTTAAAGTTCTGTCTCTGGCAGTAATCCCTCCCCTTCTCTGTATCATTTTTATAGTCAATTTGTGAACCAACCAACATGAATGTGTGCATGCTTTACTGACCGAGAATGAATTAATCAAATCACTAAAATAAACATTGTTTTTGCACAGCCCAGGTATAGTTCTGAGAGGTCTTCAAGAAATGCAGAGAATATGTGATACCACTTCAGCACTTGCTGTAGTTTGGTGAAGCATCATTTAAGAAAAAGCCTGTTCAGAAAAACAAGTTGTCCAGTGTTAAACTGAATTGCACGTCTGTTCTCACTGAATGTCCCAAAGCTTTGCTGCTAAAAGGCATTTATTTGTCATAGCTGCCTGCCAGAACACATTTAAATGATTTGAAAATAGTGGAGTGGCTGTAAAAGGGTGAATTAGTTCTGTGTACGGCAGCAGCAGGTTGGCCCAGTGGACTTCTGACCCAGAAGGATCCTGAGTCACTGCAATCTGTTCTGTGGGAGATGGAAGGCAGTATGACCTGGCTCTTGGACACGTTTTCAGCAGTCGTGAGAAAACAGCCTGTGGGCTAAGTGATGCTATGGTTCTCCATGCTATTCCTGGCCTTGTGGGCTGTGGTGCTGCAGCAGATGGTTCTTGTCCAGTTGGGTGGATTTGAAAGATCAGAACAAGGTAAGCACAGGAAAGGCACTTGACTGGGGGTAGAGGGGAAGGAATGGAGAGGGATAAACAAGCTGGGTTTATTTTCTCCTTTTTCTTTGAAGTTTTTGCTTTCTATCTTTAAATTCTGTATAAATAGATATAAATATCTTAAGAAGTAAACAGTAAGACCATTTTGGTGGGCGAGGAGGACAACAAAAACCTACGGTTAATGTTTCCATAATCAGCTAAAGTTCTTAACTTTCTGTTTGTATTTACTTGGAGAATCTTTAGTTGTGTTCATTAACTCTACATCCACAAACTTTTCAAATGTGTTGGTAGCTAAAATGAATTAATATTAGGTTTGTAGTGTCACTAAACTTAAATGGGAAAGCCAAAAAAAGAACCTGGAACTTTTTAAATATCCTTGGTTTTTTAAATATAGTCTTTTTGGTATTTAAACACAAGACTTTCTACAACCATAAAATCTGGCTTCTCAGGACTTGAGTATTTGAGGAAATGTAAAATCTAACTTAAATAATACTCTATATTCATTTTATATTCTGTTATGAAGAAAGTAGAATTTTATTCCTGAGACTTGCTATGAAATTCTTGACTAATGGGCCAGATGTACTTCAGAATATTAGTTTTTGCAGCCACTGACAGAGAGGTAGTTCTACGTTGCAGCATTCATCTTCTGGACTGTGCAAATTTGCTGTGCATCGAACAGCTATTTTTACCTTATTTAAACAGAGTTTGGTGGAGTAGTTATGTTTTGAGTGTTTTAGATTGGGATTTTAATGTGGGAATTCTAGTTTCCCAGCAGTGCTTGCTATGTAATTATTGACATTGATAGCCTGGAAACACTTGGTAATGTTTTGATTCCTTTACAAAATCTCCACGTTCTGGAGAATACCAGCTTGATAAATACAGATAAGAGCTGTGCAAAGTCTAGTCAGGTTTTTGAGGGGGGTTGGGTTTTGGTTTGGGCTTTTTTGTGGTTTTTTAGTTGGTTGGTTGGTTGATTGTTTTTTTTTATTATTATTACTCTACTGTCTAGAGTATAAATACTCTACTGTCTGCAGACTTTTTCACCACCGTGCATCTGACACAGGACAGTTATATTGCTGTACACATTTAAATGGTCTATTACTAGTCTGCTGCCAGGCACTAATAAAAATATATTAACCCTCTGATCAAATTTTATTATTTTTCTCATTTTCTTTCTAGACAGTTTATGGTTCCACAAGATTCTTAAATTCCCAGTCATGATGCACTATTAATGGGCTTTAGAATCTCGTCTCCTTGGCTTCATGCCAAGCAGAAGTCTCAGCTGTCTTTTGGCCAACTATACGTATGGCATATACATAGCACTGGAACTCCTAATATAGCCATTTATGTGAGGAAATGGCAAAAATTTGTTCAACATACTGCAATTCTTTATGCATAAATTTACTCCTAAAAATAAGAGATAGATTTGCTAACAAAATATGATTTGTATAAACTTAGTTTTACTCTATTTTAAACCCACTGAATTTGTGGATTCAAAGTTACCTGAAAGGGAAAAAAAATTAACAGTTAATATGGACATAGCATAGTTACGTGAAAAAGTTGAGACATGTAGATGAGAAAGCTTACTGTGTTTACAATGTACAATTCATTTTACTAGTAAATACTGGGAAAGAACTTAGTAAAAAATCCTAATTTTTTCATAGTTCTAAATTACTATAATTTACTGCTTCCCAGCATTTGATCTGGACAAGCTTGAGAAGTGGGCCCATGGGAATCTGATGAGGTTTAACAAGACCAAGTGCTGGCCTGGGGCAGTCCCAGGTACCAGCACAGGCTGGGCATGAACAGACCAAGAGCAGCCCTGCCCAGAAGGACTTGGGGGTGCTGGTGGGTGAGAGGCTGGACATGACCCAGACATGGCACTCGCAGCCCAGAGAGCCAAACGCGTCCTGGGCTGCATCCAGAACAGTGCGGGCAGCAGGGGAGGGAGGGGATTCTGCCCTTCTGCTCTGCTCTGGTGAGACCCCACCTGGAGCACTGCATCCAGCTCTGGGGCCCTCAACATAAGAAGGACACCAGCTTGTTAGCGAAGGTCCAGAGGAGGCCACCAGGATGATTGGAGGGATGGAGCTCCTCTACTATGTAGAAAGTTAAGAGAATTAGGATTTTTCAGTCTGGAAATGAGAAATCTTTGAGGTCACCAAATTGTGTCCTTCCAGTACCTGAAGGGAGCCTAAAGAAAGATGGAGAGGGACATTTTACAAGGTCATGTTGTGACAGGACCAGAGGGAATGACTTTAACTCAAAAGAGAGTAGGTTTAGATCAGGCATTGGGAAGAAATTCTTTGCTGTGAGGATAGTGAGGCACTGGAACAGGTTGATCAGACATGCTGTGAATGATCCACAAATGTTCAATGCCAGGTTGAATGCTCTGAGCAACCTGGGCTAGTGGATGGCATCCCTGCCCATCGCAGGGTGGTTGTAACTATATGATCTTTAAGATCCCTTCCAGTCCAGGCCATTCTGTGTGTCGCAAGAGATGATGTCTAAAGGAGAGCTAGGTCCTCCTTTGTCCTCCAAGCAAACCGACCCTCTACACCTACTTCTGTTTTTCCCTCCCTGGCAGTCTAACTTTTAGCTAGCTGATTGACTGAGAATTTGGATGTATTCACTCCTCCATAAGGAATTTATTGAATAGCTAGACAATAAGCACTAGTAATGTCCCATGTTTTCCCAATAGACAAGGAGTTCTAAGGAAAACCCAAAAACGTGTCACAGCTGCTTACCAACTCACCTGTGTCACTCCCCTTCTGGGGTCATAAGACATGCCAGATCCAGGTGCTGCCAGAGCCTGTTTGTAAGCGAGTCTGTTTTAGGAGACATTTTCTGTGTAGAAATGGCAAGTTTCCTGAACTTCTCCAAGGCACAGACTCAGAAAAGAACAAGTCTGAGCTGGTGTCAGTTCCTAAAAAGAAGTGTTGTTTTTCTTCTGGCTAGCCATTACCTGGCTGAGCTTATTCCAACATACTTGGGATGGGGGTGGCTAGGAAAAATTGGAAAAAATTGCTTGCAAGTCAGAAGTGAAGTATTTACCCATCTGAATGGGGCTGCTCAAAACTGGTAATCAAACACTTGGTGAAGTAACTTGCCATTTTGGGATTTTAATCTTTCCTTTCTGCTTTCCATCTGCAAAACTGGGAAAAAAGTACTTACTTAGCTTGCAGGGATAGATGACATTTCCTTCATTAATATCTTGGGCATGAGATGGTATTCTCGTATAGAAAGTCTTCAAGAATTCAGTAGTATTTTTGAGAAAGAGAGCTGGCATCCTGTTGTAGTTTGTGTTAATCTAAAGTTTGTTTATGTCTCCTTAAGTGATGCCCGAAGTGGGTGCGCCCTTAGAATGAAACCAAGTGATACAGAAGTAAAGAAACCAAATTTGCCGAACTCACAATGTTCAACAGTTATGTTTACGTTAAAAAAATATTCCAAGATCTGAATTTTAATTTATTGAAGACATGGTTCAAATATTTTGCCTTCTTATATATATGATATATATTATTATCTATAGGATTCTAGGTGTTCTGTTAGCTGAATATTAGATACTGTAACTGGTTATGAGGATAGTAAATGTTACCATATTGTTTTAGTAACCATGCTTTCAGGGTATATCATGATGATGCATGCATCATCATTGCATTTGGCAGTGGTATTGTTGAACGAGAGTGGATAATACAGTGATTTGCAGTTGGTACTTGCATTAATGAATAAGCATGAATTATAAGAACTGTTCACATTGAAGCTTTTCCAGATTCAGGTGGGTCTGAAAGACAGGGAGTAGTGTGGTATTCCTTTAACATCTCAGTACTACTTGAAAAGTACACTTTTTTAAACCCAGGATTGTGACACAAAATACGAACTTTATGGAATGAGAGATTTCAGCTGACTTCTGAAATGAATGGGAAACCCTGGAGAGAAAAGAGTAACTGTAATGAAGATGGAGTTCTTAACATAATAATGCCCCATATTGACCGCTTGCAATTTCTAGTAAACAAAATTAATCTGAAACTAGTCATGATCTGAACTTTCTGCTTTAAGTTCTGTGTCTTTTCCCCTGTTTTTAATGGAAGGTGTCTTTCTTTTGCTGTCTATATCCTTCACCATTTCTTCGTCTATTCCTGGATTCTCCTTTGAGCTGAATTATAGAAACAAGAAAATGAAAAAAAAGATCAACCAACCAAAATAATAGCCCAACCAAGTAAAAAACAAAAAAAAATCCCCCAAAATAAACAACCCACATGCACTCAAAGATCCCCAACAAAAAATCCCAAAAGGAACAAACCCCCCCCCCCAAAACAGAAAAACAACAACAAAAAAAACACCAAAACCAAAAAACCAAACCAAACAAACAATCCCACAACTGCACAACTGTGTGGTCCCCCTTATTTCTCTTTCATTTCTGCTGGGCATACTTGACTTGATTTTAATGTAAGCTCACAACTGGAGCTCTACTCACCATTTGTGACTCCAGCATTTGTACAGGGCTTCAGTCCTGCAGCATTCATCTTTGTGCCTGAGTAACATGGACCGTTCTACTGCTACAGTGAAATTTGAATAGGAAATGAAGCTGACTTTGCTCATGGCCAGTGAAGAAAACTTTTTTCTATTTGACAGCTGTTGATATGCCAAATTCTCATCCTTCAGTCTAGCTGCAGCTGGATATTTGGTTGTCACTGGGAGCCAAAGGTGGGCTGGCAGCTCTCCAAGTGAAAGCTCTACTCTGCCACATGTATTTTAGACAAGTTCGGTCAAAAGCTTGCTATGTCTTTTACTTTGAACTTAAATGAGAAAGGAAGTTAGAAGGCTTTCTGGGAAAGCCTCTTCAAGAAGCTGGGCATAACTCAGATTCTTGAAGAGTTACAACTGCAATACACTGGTACTCTGTATGCAATTTAATTGTCATAATCTGTTACAACAACCTCTAGGATAGTGCATTTTTTTGTTGTTGTTTGGAAGCGAATGTCCAAAAATCAATTCCTCAGTCACTAGAAAAGAATAAAACAGACTTTCCAAGACAGAGAATATAATGAAAATAATGAAAATTGTCACACAGGTACACTTTTGCAGTAGGGGTACTTTTGCAGTACAGACAACTCTGAAAAGTGGAAAACTCCTAAAGGTGAAGAAGAGCAGTCACACTTAGGCTGTCAAACATCTCAGCTGTATGTGGTTGTAGAAAGTTTTGAAAGCACAGGTTGCTGCGTCCAGTTGCAGGTTGGCAGTAATTGGCAACTGGCTTAACTGCTTACTTGCCATTAAAATTTATGCCTTTGTTGTTAATTCTAAATAGGATCCATAAGTTGTTTTGGTTCGTCAGACCAAGCACTGCGCCTAGCAGCGGTATTGATGAACTGCAGCTTTGTAAATGTCGTGGGAGAGTGCTGCTGTCCAGACTCCTGCCCCTCTGCTAATTCACAGATCAGTCCTGGGGAACAACCCACTGTCAGTTTTTCAAAAGAAACTGGTTTTTTGTCTACAGTTCTGTAGTTCCAAAAATTGTGTTTGTACTTGTCTAATGGATTTGTTAAATCGTCTCCTTTTCTTGGATTTGTAATAGCAAATGGTCTCTAATACATTTTTAATTAGTTGGTTAAAATTAAATTATTAATTAGAGGTTATCTTCTGTGAAGCATTAGAAATTATGATGGGAGTAATCAAAGATTAACTACTGAAGATTTTACTGATCAGCTGTCTGCTGAACATGCTATACTGCAGGTGTGTGATAGGAAAAGTAAAACTTTTCCATAACTTCAACTCTAAAACAGGTAGACTGTACCTCAGCCTCTTAGAGATGGAAAATGCTTTTTTCACATATTTTTTTTAGTCATATTGCTTTAAGGAGCATATTAACCTTTAATTGCCTTGCTTGTGTACTGCACATAATAGTTCAAGATTTATTTAATATGCATCTGGCATTATAGCACTATAAAACTGAGTAGTTTATAGAGGGTGGTATTCTCTTTCATGGTACAAGACTGGTGGCAAATCTCCTTTTATGATAGAGACAATAGATTTTACTTTTAGGCTTACCACCTTGTTGATTCCCTTTGCTTTCACCTCAGCTTTCCTGTTTTGGTAGTTGGCTGTCAGTGCAGCTCTACATTGTTGGTTTTTAAAAATCATCTGAGAAAAGATAATGTGTTTTTCTTGTTTTGTACATGAGGAGTCATAGAACACACACATTGGCAAAGGATTCAAGAAGTTAGAGTTTAAATCTAAAACATTAAGATTTTCTTTTTGAGCAAAAAATCACTTGCCATCCCTTAGGACAGCCACATGAAAAGCATTCAAGTATGAGCAGTCTGACTAAACCAGTGACAAATAATTTGAAGTGTTTTCTGAACTAAGAACTGTTGTTCTGGATAGCCAGAGAGCTGAACCATTCCCAGGTGGACTTGGAAGCATCCAACCCAAATATGAAAAGGAGAGTTAGCTTCCAAAATAAATTATTAGGGGTAGACATTTGTAGTAGACAAAGCCAAATATGTTTTCCCTCTTCTGCTTTTATATCAACAGATGATGGAAGTTATTTAGTTTATACTGAAAATGTTGGAATGTGATAGTCAAGCAGAGTTGTCACACCTGTGTTATGCTTTCCTGGTTGTCTAGACATTCCAGCCTCCGTTCATTCCTGTGGATCTGAATCCATCACCTGTGCTTAATACTTATGTCTGTTGAAAAAAAGTAAATACTCCTCCAAATGGTGTGTCAAGAACATGCTCTTCTAACTTCAAACAGGCCTTTAATTCTCTTGGGTTATGTGAAGTATATTGGTGTCAAGATAGAAAGATTACTTTAAAGAAACCAGGTGTTCATTCTCTTGAGATTTTTTTACAGACTTATACATATATCTCCTGCTGTTTTCAGCTACATCAGCACAAGGAAGCATGTATTTTTGACTATGGTGCTTCAAGCTTTTCAAACACATCTATGAAAGATGCCATCCAATTTGCTGTAATGCTTGTACATTTGTATATCCTTCTTTGTTGCAATATGCCTTGGATTACCTAACTAAATTTCCTTCTCTTGAAAATGAATCTTACTCCATCTTCAAAAAGTTAAATTTATTCTTTGAGTTTGAGACACTGATAACACAGTTCACTCCTCTTTTCCTTACCTCAGTCATCTGTCAGCTTTCCAAAGCTTCAAAACTCTCAAGAGAGTACAATGCATGTCAAATGTGAGAAGAGTGCTGTCTCAGTAAGTTTGACCTGATCAGGAAAATTTTCTTCTTTTCTTCTCCTCCCTTTTCACCCGAAATGACTTCTTCAGGAAACATCCAATCTTTCTATAACTCAGTGGATCAAAGTGGTGTATTGTTGGATCTTAATCACATATGAATGGCTCCAGAAGGGACCAGAGGTCTCTTTGCTCTTTAGAGGCTTCTAGGCCAAAACCAGTGCCAGCAGCCATAAAGGAAATATGTAAACCTCTGTTTGGTCATTCAGTGAACCATGCCGCTCTAGGTTTGACCCCCACTTCTTTGCACTAGCTTCCTTCTGCAGGAAGGTGGCCTAGATCATGGCTGTAAAATATATTAATGCTAGCAATTGTAGGCAAAGGGATTATTTTTGTGTTTCTTTTTGATGTCTCTTCTAATTTTTCTCCTTGCTGTTTCCTGCTTCTGAATGTTCTGAGCTTTAAGCACAAACTAGGTTCAAAATGTTCCAGATTTGTCTGTATCAGACGGAGCATGGTCTACATCACTGTGGTGTCACAGTGTCTTGCAAAGTGTAAGTGCTAAGTATGTGCCAATATCAAAGTGTAAGACCGTAAAAGTTTGGGTTTTTTTCCTGTAAAATGGGTTTCTGTTGTGCTGTGTGTTTTGCAGACTGGTACTGGTTATAGGTAGATGGACTGCTCTATTAATAAGGGGTTTTACTTCTTTATAGCCCGTCAAGATTCTGAAAGAGCTTAATGAGACATAACAGTGTTTCATAGGGCATTAAAAAGACATTGTATTTCTCCTTTTGCTTCAGCTGTGAATTTTTGTGCAGCCATTGTAATGATAACGTCACTTTATGTTTTTATATGATACAAGCTGAGATGTTCTTGCTTGTAGACTAAGGTGTAGCTTATATCTAAAGTGCAATCCTTTGTCTTTCTTAACTGTTGTAACAAGCATGAATCAACTGCATAACTGATAATAAACATACTATGTCTGAATATTTGTAGTGAAAGGAAGATAGAGAATGAGAAGTTGCACATTATTCAGGGTATTTTTGCAAAAACACAAGTGTTGTTTATTGGGTTATCTGTCTATTACTGACACGCTTTAAAATGTCATCCAGTGAAGAAGACAAACCAAACGACTTAGCTGATCAATCATATACTGTGGATACTGAAAAGCAAGTAATTGAACTGTTCATGTTTGCCCTTTAGGTCAGAAAATACATTGTGCAAATTAAATGACAGTTCACAGAAATAAGGATTAGTTTATATATGCCTTGTCAGTGTCCAGGCTGTATTAGTAGGGCAATGTCATTCCAAATGTAGTTTCATTGGCTTTTTATCTTCATATACTGTATTCATAAAAACAGACAAGGCTAAAAGGGAGAGAACTTTGTGTTTTATCTAACAGTTCTGGTAAAATTCAGAAAAGTCAGATACGCTAACCTTTAATTAAAAATGGAGTATACAAATCCTACTAGAAGCATTATGGTCTTGCATGTGTTTTGCATAAAATGAGCAGATTTGCTCTCTCCCCTCCCACAAGAACAGCTGAAGATCTAATCAGACCACTGGCCAGTGTATTTTGTTATAGGGTCCAGTTGTACTTGTTTGTCTGCGTTGGTCTTTAATCTAAACCCAGGTGATTGAATTTATACCTTTTTACAGATAGATCCCGTTAACACATTTTAACTCTTGTCAAGGAAACAAAGGACACATTTTTTGTTTTCTGTGACAAATGTCACTGTTTCATCTTGATTTTTCTAAACATTGTCCACTTTTCAGTATACTCTTCTTCCAATGTTGTCAAGTCCTTTTGCAAATTTGTACTTTCTAGCTGGCAAACATCAAACTGATACTCTACCAGCTGGACTGGAATTTTTTTAATATGAAGTCATTTCTGCTGTGGTGGATTAGGCATCTTTAGAAGCAGGATGTTTTATTGCTTGTAAGTCATCTAATGCCATTTTATATGGATGATCTCTTCTCACCTCTCTACTTACCCTCTTCAATTCCTGCTGCACTGCCTGTGGTCTGACTGACATGTCCTTTCTACTAATCTGTCTACAACTGGTCTTATAAAACAGTGTGGCTAGTGGCACTCTTCACTGTGTGTTGAGGAAACTGCTGTATGATGTGCAAATACTTACTTATTTGAAGTCTTGAGAATTTGATTCATCTCCAGAACAGTTTTGCAGTAGGCAATGTAGCATCTTTTCCAGCTTTTCTGGAGCAATGTGTAAAACACTTCATAAAATTAATTTTTTTTTTAAATGTTGTTAGTGCTTCATCTTGTAAGGAGGTAATTTCTTTTGTGAGAGAACAGTTGGAAACATTACATTATTAATATTTCAAATTCTAGCTCTTTGCCAAGTAGACCTATTTTGTTGTAAGTCACTAAAGCATCTGAATTAGCAACATACCATTAGTACACTGATTCACTATAAAACAATTGAATCATTTTTCAGTTATGGAAGCAAACATAAAACATTAGTTTGCAGTTTCTAGTCTTTTCAGTAAAACTGGCATGATCTATCTGTTTTGTTAGGACTGTACTAAACATTCAAATCTAAAATGTTATTGAAGAACATATTTTTAGTTTTGGGTGTTTTTTAATATATATATTTAAATCCATTACCTCCTTGCAATTGTTTTTCTTCTTCTTTGAAATCTGGACCACTGTAAAGCTGAAAACTGTGTATATGAGCTGGAAATTGAAGAATATTCAGTAACTGGTTGCTAGTTATCCCCTTCTCATGCCACCCGCTGAATAAAAGGCATATTACAGGATAGTAATACTAAATCTAACTGGAAGTGCCAAGAACAAAGCTATGATACAGTGCTACTTTCAGGCTATAGAAAAATCACAACTTAGATTTATTTATGGTGCTTATGGTTAAAAGATGTTCTATTTGTTGTTTTATTGCCTTTGTAATACTTTGGAGCTGCACAGGGTGTGGTGATACAACAATAGATCATATACTACACATCTTGGCGTAGAAATAGCGGAATAGTTTAATCGTATTAAACCTTTCAGTTGTTGCCTCACAAATGGCTATTTGTTCTTGATGGGTTTCTCATTCAAGTAACCCTCGACCTCATAAAATACTAAACTCATACTGCAACCTACACTTTATAATGCCAGATTTTTTCCCATTTTGAGTCTACACAGTTAACTTATATCAAGTTTAAAAATAATGCTTTAAAAGAATCAATTTCATGGTGAATGCATCTAGTCAAACAACTCATTTAAACAACATCTTACTCGTGTGTAGCAGACCGTTTTACAAGTAACTGAGAGTTTTACAAGCCTGTGTTTCAGACAGGATAATTGGTTGTTTCTCATATGTGAGCTCGGAACTTAAACTTGTTAACTTCAATATACAGAACCTTTTCTGGCTTGGTAAGGACTGTTTAGTTAAGGTCTTCTTAGCTATAGACATATATAATAGTTCGTTATTGAGAAGTGGTAAAATGGTACAAATTTTGAGTATGTTCTGTAAATGCTAGTGGTTATAACCTTTTAGCTTGCCACTAGTGGTCAGCAAACAGCCTGTGGTGATTTCTAATGTAAAGTAAACTCAATTAGCAATTGCAAGTGTGCAGATTTCTGACTTATGTTGAGCACTGGAACTCAGAATTTAAAGAGGTGATTTTACCTCTTATTAGACCACAATTTTGAATAGATCGGTTATTCTCTAAGGTGAATGGAGAATGCTTAGAAAAATCTGTTGCAGTAAGATATTTTAGTCAATTGATATTAATCTTCTCATCCTCATCAAAAGTTAGTGTCAGCTATATATTTGCTATATTTTATTCCCTTTGCAGTGCAGTGCTTACCCCAGGTGTAACACCAGGGCCTGTTGGTAAAACTGCAAGTCACATCCAAAGGTAGAGGGAAGGAGCTGTCTGTCAGCTTGCAAAAGCCAGGTTTCCCTTTCTGCTGGAATCACTTGACAAGTATCTGCTTTTGTTTTTCGTTGATACAGTCATGATAATTGGGGCATTACTAGGACATAGCACCTGCTTCCAGGTGCTTTTCTTTAGAAATAATCTGGTTTTTCAATGATTTTAAAGGTACTCCACAGTTGGAGTATACAAAGGAAAGCCTTAATTCACTTAAAGTAACAACAGCTTTACTACAAAACCTGTTTTAAACTTCTTCAATATTATTTTCAGTAGCTCTCCTTTAAGGAGACCACAAGTTTTACAGACGCTGTCAGTCAGAGTTTGGCCATTCTTTGGAGAGATGAGAGGGACATTTTATAAGGGCATGTGGTGATAGGACAAGGGGGAATGGCTTTCAAGTGAAAGAGAACAGGTTTAGATTAGGTATTGAGAAGAAATTCTTTACTGTGGGGGAGGTAAACATTTGAACAGGTTGCCCAGAGAAGCTGTGGATGCCCCATCCCCAGAAGTGTTCAAGGCTAGGTGGGATGGGGCTTTAGACCAGGTTGCTCAGTGGAAGGTGTCTCAGCCCATGGCAGTGGGGTTGGAATAGGATGATCTTTAAGGTTCCTTCCAACTCAAGCCCTTTTATGGTACTTTGGGGCTGGTTTGGGGTTTTTTTTAATGTTGTCTTGGTTTGAAAGACAGGTGTCTGCTAAGGAAGGCAGGAGCCTCCCTTGGAATGTTAAATGTAACCCCTTTACCTCCAAATTATTATACTTTTGAAATTAAGGGGCTTTCAGGCAAAGATATTAGAAATAGGAATAACTATATATGTATATATACGTATATATAAAACAAGGCAAACAAACAACAGTAACTATGGCAGTAACGGCAAACCCAGTGCCAGCCTCTCTCAGCTGTCAGGCCCTTTCCCCTCGGGTGCAGTTCCGCTCACAGCCGGCAGGGGCGCTGGCGGCTCCCGGTGAGCAGGGCAGGTGCGATGGTTCCCCCGCGGCTGCAGGGGGCGCTCCGGAGCGAGCTCGGGGAGCACGCAGTAATAGCAGCTTAGCCCCGCCGGGAAGGGATGGGAGAAAAGCTTCACAAAGCCCCTGGGCAGCTGATCCCAGTGTCCCAGCACAACCCTCGGGGACAGCAGGCTGGGACAGCCGGGACAAGCACAAATCCCGGATGGCAGATGAGATGTATCGAACTCCGGAGCTGCAGCGGGAACCCCGGGAGGTCTTGGCAGGCAGGGGGTGCGGGGCTACAGGGTAGCGAAGGCTGGAAGCAGTGGCCGGGGCAGAGCAGCTGCAGCCCAGCTCCCAGCGGGGCAGGGAAAGGCAGGCTTGGGCTCCCAGGGTTTCCCCTCAGGCACCTGAGCAGGTGGTGAGAAAGTCCCTCTTTTAGTGAGGTAATGAAACGGNTTCAAGGCTAGGTGGGATGGGGCTTTAGACCAGGTTGCTCAGTGGAAGGTGTCTCAGCCCATGGCAGTGGGGTTGGAATAGGATGATCTTTAAGGTTCCTTCCAACTCAAGCCCTTTTATGGTACTTTGGGGCTGGTTTGGGGTTTTTTTTAATGTTGTCTTGGTTTGAAAGACAGGTGTCTGCTAAGGAAGGCAGGAGCCTCCCTTGGAATGTTAAATGTAACCCCTTTCCCTCCAAATTACTATACTTTTGAAATTAAGGGGCTTTCAGGCAAAGATATTAGAAATAGGAATAACTATATATGTATATATACGTATATATAAAACAAGGCAAACAAACAACAGTAACTATGGCAGTAACGGCAAACCCAGTGCCAGCCTCTCTCAGCTGTCAGGCCCTTTCCCCTCGGGTGCAGTTCCGCTCACAGCCGGCAGGGGCGCTGGCGGCTCCCGGTGAGCAGGGCAGGTGCGATGGTTCCCCCGCGGCTGCAGGGGGCGCTCCGGAGCGAGCTCCGGGAGCACGCAGTAATAGCAGCTTGGCCCCGCCGGGAAGGGATGGGAGAAAAGCTTCACAAAGCCCCTGGGCAGCTGATCCCAGTGTCCCAGCACAACCCTCGGGGACAGCAGGCTGGGACAGCCGGGACAAGCACAAATCCCGGATGGCAGATGAGATGTATCGAACTCCGGAGCTGCAGCGGGAACCCCGGGAGGTCTTGGCAGGCAGGGGGTGCGGGGCTACAGGGTAGCGAAGGCTGGAAGCAGTGGCCGGGGCAGAGCAGCTGCAGCCCAGCTCCCAGCGGGGCAGGGAAAGGCAGGCTTGGGCTCCCAGGGTTTCCCCTCAGGCACCTGAGCAGGTGGTGAGAAAGTCCCTCTTTTAGTGAGGTAATGAAACGGCTGCTCCAGCAAGCAGAGCTCCACTCACAGTAGAAGGAAGGCAGCAGAAGGCAGAACCCCGCAGTGGTGATGAATTCTCCCCTCAGCAACCGCAGCCTCTCTCCCCTCTGAACGCAAAGAGCACAAGAGAGCTAGGGGTCCACCCAATCCCTTTTTCCCAGTTCAAATATTGTAGCATCTCTGCCCTACACAAGGAAACCCCAGGTAAGAATGAGTAGCCAGATGGACCCCTCCCCCAAGCTGTGGCCAGGTCTTTTGTCTCTCTTAAGTATCCAGTCGTTATTGTCTCCTAGCAACACATATGGGGAAAATTCCTTAAGTGGAAAAACAAAAGGAGAACTCCTAAAACCCCAACATATGTGAAAGTTGATATCCTTCCTGAGGTATCTGTATATCTCTCTTCTTTCTTGTATATGCAACTGGACTAGTTTGAAAACAAACCAGTGGGAGATCACAAGTCAGAATTATAATTTAATAGGAAAACTAAAATAAATGCAATAATACAAGAACACTGACAGAGTCAGGATACACCTGTTAGTCAGGGTGGTGGTAGCAGTCCAGATGAAGTGGTCCTTTTGAAGCAGTTATCCTGTAGAAGAGCCTGGTCTTCACCTGAAGGTCCATTGGTAACCCTTGTCCCCTGCAAATCCAGTAGGAAAACATGCTTGTGCTGTTCCAAACCCCGCATTATATCCAGTAGGTAAACATGCTTGTGCTGTTCCAATCCCCGCATTATATCCAGGTGGGAATTCTTGGCTCCTCCCCTTGGGCGGAGCGTCTCACAATGGACTGATGTAATTCTATGAGTCATGTGATGGGTCCTTGATTGCCCATTAAACAGAGATAGTTCCCGGAGAGAGTTGTCAGGGATGAGTCATGGTAGGAGATAACGAACACTGCCCCACCTGCTTTAACAGCTTGTGAAGATGATAATAGAATACATACTATTGGTTACATCTTACATTGTAACCTAGGACAGCACTCTTGGTCAACTGCCTATTATTTAGTCTCTTTCCTTGAAGTGTGGATCAATATAACGTAGGGAAGCACTATCTTGGTGCAGTAAAAGAAAAATATTCATTACTCATTTTCTTATGCCTTCCCATGGAATATGTTTGCTAAAAGACTTTTCAGAAAGTCTGCTGCAACCTATGGTAATGGAAGGAATAACACTGGCACTTAAGAAACAGAGAGATTCTAGCCCACTACCTTTAAGATCAAGAGTCAAAAGAACAACCCACCTCTTCAGCATCCCATTGCATTCACCCATCTTCTCCAAATCCATCTGCTCATCCGTGTCTTTTCCAGCACCACTGCTGCAAATCTCTGCATTAATTTGCTGATATTACTTCCCATTTACTTGGTTTAAAACATCCTCTCTTGCTGTAAAGTGCTCACTGTTTTTCCATATCAATGATTGCTCATGCATTTCCTATCATTTTAGAGTTAGTGGAAGGTTTGTTTCGCACATGGATGTTCTCGTCTGTACAGGACTGCATCTGCACTGAGCTGTGTAATTTTCCTCTTAGTGTCCTCGTGCTTTATGAAGAAATCTGAAAGCAGTGAGGGGGCCTTACTGAAGCAAGCCCTGGTCAGAGAGCATGAAGGGATTCTGCCATAATTCTAGCTGGAGAGTTAGAAAATACCAATAAATAGATGAGTCTGATGCTGCCTGGAATAGTAGTTTTAAGTGGTGGCTTGCTGTGAGTTTTCCAGAGACATGGGCCTAGAAAACCCTAAGTACAAATCTCCATCCTCTAACCACAGGGCAGGAAGAAATCCTCAGAAACAGCTCCCACAGAAGCTGCTGCTGCTGGAGAAGCTGGGCCTGTGGCATTCTGGCATCCAGGAACTGAACCTGGCAGAGGCATGGTCTCTGGGAGCATTTTTTGCTTAAGTGTTTTATGTTAACTTTTTAAAAATGGCTTAATTACACAGTTTCTGCTTTTTAACAAGAAATGGTTAATTGCTGTTAGTTCTGGGCTTCCATTGCCTCTAAGCAGACTTTGTCTAACAAGTAATTCTCCCATTGGCAAAGGACCTGAAGGGAGGTTGGAACCATCCTACACTTACACACTGTGCTCTGTACCTGGTAAGGAACAAGTGAAATAGGCACAACCACTCTGTCTCTGCTTGTGGGAGCACACACCTCACAGAACCACAGCTGCTGCTGAGTGGCTTTTCTTTTGCCCTCACACTGACTGTTGCCTTGGAACAGTGTCAGCAGTGTGAATGTGGGGAGCCAAACACAAAGCCCTTAGGAATCCTGTTCTTTGCTGCTGATACAAGGGTACATGTCCATGCAGTGTTTTGGTGCTTTGCAGACGTGGGCACAGTATACAGATGTTATTTATTCGAGTACTAGATTTGTGTACATGTTCAGGCAAATGCAAATTAATCATCACACATGCACTTCTCCAGAAAATAGTGTTAACTGTTACCTGAAAAGAAAAAATGCTATTTGTAGAAAGGTTGTGATAAATAAGGATTGATCATTGGACTTCTCATTACCGTAAAGGTTATTTTGACATTCAACATCGCAGGTAAACTTTTCTGGGTTGGGGAGGGTAAAATCTCAGCACTTGTGTCTCAGGTTTTGTTACTAGTTCAAACCTCAATCTGTAGTTAAAACTAGCAATTTTTGCTGCTGAAATCAGCATACTCTGTCAGTAGTCTTATATTCTGAAGTAAACCATGAGTACCTGCAGTCTATTTTAAAAAAAAGGATGCTACAAAAACTCTGTAAGTCTCTGAAAGATGTTTCCTAAAGGTCTCGAGTGTTGAGTCTCTACTAGTTATTTATATTCCTTAAGCTATTTAACTGAAGTTATAACAAAAACAAACCTGAGTGAGAGACAGTAGAGAGGAGTTAAGTGGTGGTATAGTAAAATCTTTCAGTAGGTTTTCTGTAAAATTGTCTTTGGATATGTTCCATTCTGTATTTTTTCTTAACACATTAGGGCAACGATAGTAATTTAAACAAGTTATCCTATGTTTAAATTGATCTTATATTCAATCAGTCATTTTTGGTACAGCTTAAGAATATACTTGGATGTGCTAAGAATACACTAAAATAGAAAATTGTCCTTATATGCAGTAAATTGGCATTTTTGTGTCTGTGCTCTATGTGGAGGAAAAAAGATATGTGAATTTTAGATGTCCTCCAAACAGCTATCTTTAACCAGGGCTAATTTTCAGCATTACTCTTTAGGATTTTATAGTCTAACACTTCACCTATAAGTGCGTAACTGTCAGATAGTATTTGTGGCAACCCAAAGTACTTCGTACAACACAGTGGGTAAGAGAGAAAGCAAAAGGAGCAGTAACTTAAAGTGATGTCTGATTTTCACTTCCGAGTAATTCTTTGAAGTAAAATAAGAATTAAAGCTGCGTTAAAGAAAAGTATTTTACTATGCTTTCATTGCATTCATTTTTGTGCGTTACCCTCTTCCCTGTTCTTGTTTCCCTTGTCACTTGAGGTGCTATTTCACTCACTCTAGGGTTGGATAATTGTGAGTCCTTGTCTTGTTTTTCCAGTTATGTGGTTATATGAACCTTAATCTGGAAGTCTGGTTTTCTCTATATAGGTATGCTGCTGCATTTTTTATGTTATTTGTATTTCTTCCAGTTGTAAGAAAAGCACATGCTTATATGAAGGGAATATCCTGGATGAATAAGACATGGAAGGCAAAGTATAGGTGGATGTTTTTGGCAGCAACACATGATTTACTGTTTCTTTTGTATAAAATAACAGAATCTAACAAAAAAAAATCTAATGCCCTGTAGTACACTGTTGTGTGGTGAAGACTTGTGCAAAGAGTTGATGGATCCTAGTAGCTTCTCAAAGCCTGTCTTTGCTTCCATCCGCATACAAATCTCCGTGGTACTTCTACAACCTCTGCAATTTTCTGTCCTCACTCTCATCCGTTTTATTTGTAACTTGACTATCTGTAAAAACACCCAACTTATCCATTTCAAAAACCTTCCAGCTCTCTAGCTCACTCCCCCTTTTCTTGTCTCATGCTTGCATTTGTCAATACTCTGTGCTCTCTGGAATGGTGTTGCTATGCTGATTTTTCAGGCATCCTGTGTCTTAATTTTGAATAGTTAGCTATCTTCTTTAAAATACATTTCTTTCAGCTGTCACTTGGAATCTGAAAAGTGTTGTCACTTTTGTCACTTGTGGCCACTGGAGTTAACAAGGATGGAAAAGTGCACAAAGCACTGTGTACATTACTTTAAGTGACTGTATTCTTATTTGTAAAGACTTGGAAGCCAAAAATACCATCCGGCTCTCTTACAAAGCTAAGTGCAAAGCTCAGTTGGACATGTTTCAGGTAGGCTTTTATAAAACGTGAAATCCGAAAAAAAAAATAAAAATAAAAAAAAAAAAAATTGAAAGCGATACAAACTAGAAATACCAATTTGTAAAGCGTTCACCACTACTTGTGAGACATACTAAAAGGCTTCTGATGGTTTCATAATCTTGTCTAGAGAAATCTGCTATCACACAGAAACGCTGAAGAAGGCAGACTTGTTTTTCTTCTGATTATACTTCAGCAGGTTGTACTTTAAAGTTTAAAAAAAAAGGGACAGCTCAATAAATTACATAAATCTGATTATCATAATATGTACTTAATGGACTCTGCAAATTTTTAACATTGTACATACAGACTTTGAATTCCTTGGCACAGTAAACTCAGTGAGCAGTGAAATATGTATCCTCAAAGAGCTAGAATATAAAAGCATTTCTGTGGCCGATAGTGTTGCTGGACCTCAGCTGGCATTCCTGGGAGTAGCCCTGTGCATGGGTTGCTCCAGACCACAGCACATCACCATCCCTTCTCATCAGCTGAGGTACTTTGATTCCCCTCCCTGTTGTATAAGAGATATTGCGTATGGAATCAATAAATATGAGGAACAGGTGCTTTAGGAGGAGTGCTTATGATGCATAGGTGCATTACAAGGATCCCTCTAGACAAGGATGAGATCACTGTTTCACTGTTAAGAAGAAGCATAAGAGCAGGCACATGTGAAGTATCTTTTCAGGAGAAGTGAAGTGTCTCTGTAGGATGAATAAATATTACAAAACTTTGGCTGACAGTTGTGCACATTACAGCAGCTGCTCTGGTCAGACAGGAGGTCCTTTTTAGCCAAGTGGGCTGTCAGATAAGGAGCTTTCTTCAGGAAAAGCATGGATGTGTTAACTCCTGTATGACAGTGGATTGAACCAGTTGATTTAAGATTAAGTGGCTATCAGTCCACTCCACACAATCTTATAAATCACTGTACTCAGAAAAGAAACAGCAGAAAAGTACATGTAGCAGCTCAAGAGGCTGTGCAGTTTGCAGTCCTGCACACCAACTTAAACTAGAGTGGATTTCAATTTACTTTTTAGCGTCAGCAGTGATTTAAGCAATGAGTTGTACTCTATGGTTAGTAGGTCAACATTTGTGGTTTCTATTTAATTTGCCAGAATTGCCTTTCTTTTGTTTTCTCTTTTCTTCTTTTAGACATGACTTCTTTTACCTCTAATACCATCCTTTTCCTTACTGCAACTGTTGAAAGCTTTTTTGTTTACTCTAAAGTCTTCTGTAGCAGTATAAATATACTCTGGGCCTCTAATTATGGTATTTTTTTCTGTGCCACCTGCAAGCATTTTACTTTTTAGCGTCAGCAGTGATTTAAGCAATGAGTTGTACTCTATGGTTAGTAGGTCAACATTTGTGGTTTCTATTTAATTTGCCAGAATTGCCTTTCTTTTGTTTTCTCTTTTCTTCTTTTAGACATGACTTCTTTTACCTCTAATACCATCCTTTTCCTTACTGCAACTGTTGAAAGCTTTTTTGTTTACTCTAAAGTCTTCTGTAGCAGTATAAATATACTCTGGGCCTCTAATTATGGTATTTTTTTCTGTGCCACCTGCAAGCATTTTACCTTTTTAGCTGCACAGTTAATTAAGTTTCTAATTTTATGTCGTTTCCTTTTTTAAAACTTAATGCTATGTAAAGGACTTTTGGCTTTTTCTATTCCCCAAATATACTGATTTTGCACAAGAATTGTTATAGGCAACTTGTCTGTTGTTCATGGAGCCAGCAAGCAAAGTTCCTTCTTTCTCCTTCATTTTCTAAATGGTTGCTCCAAAAAGCAGATTATTATGATGTCTGAAAAGATACTACGAGCATCACAGCTCAGTGAAACTTTCACAGGGTGAATATGGAATAACCCAGTCTCCCATTATTACTTCATTTCTTGTCCATGCAGATTTGGAATGGATTAATGAACCGTGTCTTATGGTTAATACATGGATTCAGCAAATTAGATGGTTTTAGTTTAATTCATACCTTCATCAGTCACCCTTTTGCAGTAATACTTGGTAAATCTGTAAAAGTCTTTCAAAAATTTGGACTAGTGGGGACACTGACAAGACCAGGCAGCCTTTGATTGGATATAATAGACATGTTTTGTTACAATTTTTTTGTCCCAGTGAAATTGTTCAATAAAACAGCCATGAATGAAAAAATATTTTATTCATTAAGTTCTCCATTTACCAGCCTGGTAATGTGAGTGACTATCTGAATTTTGTATTTGTTTACAACAGATTAGTCACAGTGGGCTGGAAGCTTTTCTGTGTTGATGAAATTTGCTAGTACAATTTTGAGTTTGTATGAAAAATAATGCTTTCAATCAGCAGTTTTTTCATGTTGAATAATAGAGATTACTCTTTTCATATATTATAATATCTAAGTTTTCCTATAGATCTTGTGTTCACATGTGTGGTGAACTGACTAGATGATGAGGTTCAGTAATCGAACATAGAAAAGCTTTCAGCAGGGCCAGGTTACTCAGCTTATGTATATCAATTTAGTAACATCAGTTCCACACTGCTATGATAATTTACACCAGCTGAGGTTCTGGGCACTGATCCTTTTTATTGTGTCTTGACTTTTCTAGCACGTAGGTTAAGCAGCATTTGATAACCATATGTTTCGTGTATTGTGCCAGTAGAATAGGACTTAGAAGGTGGAGTGTGGGAAGAGTGGGAATTGCAAACATGTATTGTTAGATTTTATTGACTTCAGAATGTGGCATAAATACAATGTCAGGTTCTCTATAAAACAAGGCCCCCATGTGGAGTCAAGACATACAGTGAGATCTTGTAAAAATTAGTAGATAAATCTTAAAATTATATTTAATTGGTTGTATTTTCTTCTTAGATTATATCTCAAAAATTTAGCAATCTCAAAGTAAACTCTTAAGAATGCAAAGCCAGTATGTAAAAGCACTGACGTCTAACGCGTCAGACTTCTGAAACATGTTTGAGTCTTTATATTCCACTTCAGCATCCATGAACAGGCAGAAGGCTTTTCAGTGTTTATGCAGAGGGGAAGACAGGAGCTTCTCTTAGGAGCTCATGCCCTTGTGCTAGTGTAATTAAAGGAGCTGTAAAATAGTAACTGCTGATTATGCAAGAGCTACCTAGGTGTGTGAATATTCAGAGAATTTCAGCTTTCTTTGGATACTTTGGTGATCAGTGTACATCCTCTTAGGAAATCTGCAGGGAATGAGTGTGGATGATGGTCAGTGGGGCAAAAAGCAACTAGAAAAACAAATGTGGATGGAGAGCTGAGAGCATTCCAGTGGAAAACTCAACTGTATAAAAAGGGTTGGGCATCTAATTGTGTCAGTCTTTTCATGTTTCGTCTGTTGCATGTAAAAAAATATTCTTTTTTCAAGTCTAAAAAAAGTACTTGCTTTTAGAACAGAATGACTTCTTCTGAGTTAAAGGGAGGAAAAGTTGTATTGAATTGGAAAATATTTGTCTGTACAAACTTCTTTCTGGAAGTTTCAAAGTTCAGAGAGCCCGCTTGCAAAACCTTGGGGTTTAGCAAACTCCATTGTGGTGTGAAGTTTAAATGAGGAAATACAGTAACACACCACAGAGTGTCCCTTGGGTTGTGGAAATCACTTCTGTGCTACTTCTGGTTTAGTTAGTTATTATTTGTAAGCCAATTAGTGTTATTTTTCTAGATTTGTATTACACGAGTCATCCAGCAAATCTTTTTTTTCCTCTGCAGAAGGTATGAATGAAATAGCTGTTACTTGTGTGAATATAATCAGTTGTGCTTTCATGCCAGTATCAAACCCTCGCATTTAAGAAACAACTGCCTAACAAACACTTTCATTTCAGCATTCATCTAGGACCTATTAATGCAGATACTCTGAACTGTTCCTTAGTGTGGAAAGTGATGACAGCACATCACCGATTTAGTAACATCTTGATTACACAGCTAGAAAAAAAGTACATTTTAATCAACTTTGGGCATCTAAATAATTTATCTGCAAAATTTTTTCACTAAACCAGTTGATGCTGTTGGCATCTGCAGTCACTGAAATACAGCTTAAAGGCATTGTGTTTTTCTTGGCTAGAGGCTACCTTGGTAACTTGTGTTGTATTTGCCCACAAATGCACAAGACTCAGTGCTAGTCTGCTTACTGCCATCATTTCCTTAAGCATGTGTTTCTACTTTTAAACCCAAGTGCTGTCCTTACAATGTAATGACCTTCCTTCATAAGGCAGAGCCCTAATTCAAGAGGCTGTGTAAAGACAGTTGCAGACTGACTTCAGTGAGCTCCAGGGTCTGATGGCAATAGTCTTCCAGTAGAGGGGGTGTGGTGGACATCCTCTGGGCTGTGGGTCTGAAACATCTCAAATTACTCAGCCATATTTGTCAGCTTAACACCAGCGGGCAGCTCTATCCGCTAGCTGCACTGACACCTTGCTTTGTTATCCTTTCGTGCAGCTTTTGCTTCCTCGCCTCATGTGATAGTGAAGGAGGATGTTTTTGAAACAGGCAATAGAGCTTCCTTACGCTGCTTCTCCAGTACTGTGATCAGTGCCATTAACTCAGTATATTAATGGGGGTAAATTCAAGCTACCGGAAACGTTGCAATAAATCCCTTATAGAGATTAGTATCTTGGTTTTTATCACATATAATCGTGCTAACATATCAGATACTGACGTGGCACTGACATAGCAATGCTAAAAAATAGGTATGTTGATATTAAAATACTGGTTTGTTGAAACGTCATTTATATCAGCTTGTATATTTTCTGAAATTTGTGCAAGGGGAAGTGAATATCAAGTACCACACTTCATTTTCAAATGTTATTGATACAGTTCTGCTTTGATGGAAAGAGATTTAAAATTTTTCACAGTGTCGTTTCTGGATGAGCAGAAGTTCTCATCTCAAAACCATTATTTTTTCCCTGATATTTGTAACTAAACATTCTGGTAGAAATTCCTTTCTGAAAAATTAGAAAGCCTTCCTGACACATGATAATGGCTGAATTATACATTATGTGAGTTGATACAACTCAACTTGGTT
Organism: Ifrita kowaldi; assembly: GCA_013398055.1. Lineage (NCBI taxonomy): Eukaryota > Metazoa > Chordata > Aves > Passeriformes > Cinclosomatidae > Ifrita > Ifrita kowaldi. The sequence goes on along the minus strand of VZRS01005165.1, from coordinate 304,093 downwards.
TCTTCTATTAGAATACATTCATAGATAAACAAAACTGTTGTTTATTCTCTCAGTAGACACTGTAAGAGCTACATAGAGATGTTGCAGTTTGTATGGACTTTGAAAACCTTTCTATTTTCCTTTCTCTTTTTTATTCCTTTTGCACATGGAGCCTTACACAGTGTGGCTCCAGTTGCCTGTCTAGGGCCTCTACTGCCTACCATGTTATTAGTAACTGTTCCTGTAATTGTGCTGCATTTTTATGGCACAGTCTGTGATAAAAGAAAATTAAGAGTATTTGGCAATAATTCCCACAAACAAACATGCAAACTAAGTCAGGACTAAGTTATATATTCTGTTATATATGGACAGTAGCAAAAACTGAGGGATACAGTTTGGGATGTAAAAACTAAATGTCTATTGGACAAGTCAAACATGAGTAGACTTCTGGATCAAATACTTTCAAAGACTAAAATTTTAATGAAAACAATAAGCTGGACCAGTATAACCTGCAGGTTACTGTTCTCTTCAAAGAGACATCAGAAACATATTTTGATATTCTACTTTGTATTTTGAAAAGTGATTGGAATATACTACTAAACTAAAATCTTGCCTTTCTCAGTCTTCCCGGGTCTGTATTTGTGCCTTGACAGTTGTAGCAATGTCAGTAATGGTTGGTGTTTCCAAGAAACTGCGTCATGTCTCATGTATAATACTTATTACTATCCTCCTAACATTAGTGTGGTAGTCTTCTATGTTTAATTTTAGAAAAGCTAAGTAATTTTGGAAGAATTTTTATTTTTATAGGATTTTATTGGTTACTAAGAGATGCTGTGCTATAGCTCATATTTGTCTGGAATGTTTAGGATCTGTACATTTTTTATGTTTAATTTTGAAGCTAGAGTAGTACAGTGACGAATTCTACATCTTAAGTGTTTACTGATAAGCATATAATGAAACACACATTTTTAACATTAAAATACAAATGCAGCCTAGAATTTCTTACTTATTTTTGCTGGTTTGGGTATGTTTTGAGAACATATTTCATGTGCTTTGCTCTTTGCCTCGAGTTACTACAATTCTTCTTCAGACCTCCCATGCTGTTAAGTGTATGGGTAGAATGGTGGCTTCCAAGCAGGTCACTCACCCCTAAAGAAAACACTTTCAGGTCATGTCATATAACCTGTATTATAAGAGCAGCTGTGAGTAAGATTCTGAAAATGAATATCCTAATTTTTTTACATGTTTTTGTTTGGTTTGGTTTTTTAGATGTGAGACAGAGAGTTGCCATAATATAATACATCAGTCTCTTTTTTTTTCTTAATAGATAAAAAAATATTTTGAACTTGAGCCACTTGCACGTGGAAAGCGCTGGATTCTTAAACCCTGCTCCTTGGATGATATGGAGGCAGTAAAAGACAGCTTCTCCCTTCTAATAAACTTGCTAGAAGAGAGAGACTTCGAACCTGCAAGAATGTGAAAACCAAGAGAAAGAAGTGGTTCCCACACATCACTGTACCTGCTCACTCTGTCACAGCTTGATTGTGGTGTGGTATCAAGGCTGAGCTGTGCTATGTTGTTCATACAGAGTTAATGCAGAATGTCCTTTCGTTAAAATAAATGTTCTGTGAATCAGGTACACAACTATTTCCAGTAAAGTTGTCTACACTACTGAAGTAGGAAGTTCCTCTTTGTTTACCACTATTTCTGCACACTGCATGTTGCTTTCTTGCATTGTGATCATCCTTGGTAGAAAATATTACATGCACAAAAGTAACGTAGTCCGTAAAGAAGGAATTCCACGAGTTACGTTGGATTTTAAAAAATAACTAATGTCTAAAGAATTTGTGAGTCTAATTTAGCTTGTTTATTGACCTCACGTTATGGAAAAGCACAGCCACTGAGAACCTTAATAGGATACCTAAAAGGCAAGTAGTTTCATGTTAATGCAAAGGTTATTCCTGAAGTTTTACGAAGCGAAAACACAGTGTACAAGTTGGTTGAGTCCTCTTCTAAAGTCACTGCATAACCCTGCCAGAGGCAGTATGGTATTTTGCTGGAAGTTTACTGAAAAGTAAATTAATAAACAGATGTGCACAGATAACAGTACTTGGGGAAAATAGCTTACATAAACAGGTGATCTAAGTTAAAAGGCTTTTAGAAGTATATGAAAGATTTTAGGAATGTACAGAAGTTGGATAAAGTAATAATTTTCATTGAAAGTAGTTTTCCATAAGAAAAGCAGGGCAAATACCTGTTATTTCATCTGTGGAGGCTTTATTACTAGTTAGAAGTGTAAGTGATTTTAAGTAAGGATTGCTTCCTCTATTACTCATTCGTAGACTACTACTGTTATTGTAACATTGCCAAGGCATCTATCCCATAATTAAGGGTCTTCCAGTGTTTGTACTACAAGCTTGTCTTTTCAAGGGGATTATATCTTGTTCTTTCAAACTTCCTCTGGGCTAAGTGTTACTTAGAAGACAAAAAAGTAGTCATTGGAAACAACATTTGTAATACATATAAAAATATTTGATTTGGTTCGAGTAACACAGTCCATGTTTCCTGTTTCTGTGTTTTCCCCATTGTAGATTTGCAGTATTTTGGCTACCTTTTGTTGATTTTTAAAAACCTTATAAGCTGATTTTGTCCATTAAAGAAACGTGCCAGACCACTGGTTCACCAAGTCAGTGACAACAGGGTATGTGCAGATCAGTCACTGGGCTGGTGCACGCCTTGAATGCTGTGCCTTGCGCATTCAGCTACCCTTGTGCATGAATGTCTGCACACACAAACTCAAGTGAGGTGTCATTAGCTCTTCATCAACTCTGCTTCTGTCTTGAAACACACAACGCCTTGTTTTCAGGGCTTTAAGCAACATATCTTTCCACTCTGAGCATTTATCTTCTGTTTGAAGTTTATTGTAGTTTCTCACTAGTTTATTTGGGGATAAGAAAATAGAAAATAGAAAATATCAGCTTTTAAAGGCTCATAAAAGCCATTTCTCTATTACTTGTAATTTTACTCTTTGTTAAACAAAATGTTTCTCGTAGATATTTTAGTTTACTTTTCGATTTCCATTAATTTCGTGTATTGCTCCTGGTGTTTTAACTGCTTCCTGTTATCAGAAAGAAGCTGGGAAAACTGGTAAACTCCTTGTTTCATTTTGAGATGGAATAGGCAGGAAGCCTGAAAGGCATGTCCTTGCTTTGTTTTATATTCTCCTTCCTGCCAGGTCAATAGTCTCGCTCCTAATACTTTTGGAAACAACAAAGAACTGGAATTGTTCATTTTAAAGCACAGAGGAGCCCTGCTTTGATTCAGTTCTCTCAGCACACTTTAGTCGGGACCCAGCTTCCCAACAGTTTCTCTTGTGGGGGCTAAGGAGGTTCCTTTCCCTGGATTTAAAGAGGAACTGGATCTAATTTACATTTCCAAACTCTGTCTTTGCTGACATGAGCTTAAAGGCTACAGAGTCTCCAGATTTCTACAAGGTTCCCAAATTTCTGTCCTATTTAGACACAATGAAAAATGTGTGGTGAGGAGGAGTAGGAGAATTATTTTGCAGAGAAGGCAGACAGTTTGGGGCGACAAAATGAGGAAGCTTTTACTGCTTTTTCATTGGCCATTAGTTAGAAGATGTGAAATAACGTTTTCTTACTATTTTTCCTCTGCTTTCCTTTAGTTACGGATCAAAATGTACAGGAAATGAAAATAAGCCCAGCTGTATTTAATTCTTGAAACTGTACTTATTTCTACCATCAGTGAGTTTGTCTGGTCCAAAAACTTTTATCAGCTCCAAGATACATTTTGGTCATGGTCTCCTGGCTATGCACTGTTTGAAGGTGCTACATGACTAACATGGAAGGGCCCAAGAAGTCCATGATAATGTGGTTTTGGAGTATGCCAGTGGCCACTTAGACTAGGACCTTTTGATACTTCATTGGTTTTTCTTTAGGCAAATGTCAACTGCACAGAAGCAGTGATTTTAATTTTCAGAATTATTTTGAGTATGCTTTTTCTTACTAATACAGTGATCATTCCTCATCATAGGTTGAAACAATACCTCATAACTGCTGAAGGCTAAGACCAACACTTAACTTTACTTTGAATGTAGTACTTCTGTGGTTTTGTGTTGTAGATGGACTTAATGGATGTGTACCTTTTTAATGTCTATAAACAACTTCACCTTTTTATGAGGGGATAAAAATGTTCATAGCAGCTGATGTCACACTTTCTTGTCTATAGTGTTGTTGAGTGCTCTGGCTATGGTAGAATACTTAAGCACCATGCAGTTTTCATTCAAATAACCAATCTCAGTTGCTTTGGTTTTTGTCTGTTTGTTTGTTTTAATCTTTTCACATGTGTTCGTCATTTAGGTGGAATAAACTTGGGCGCTAGGCTCTACTTTCCATGCAAGTTCATTAAGGAGTGAACATTGTCTTCTTAAAAAGGATATTGTGCTTTAATGTTTTTTAGCCATCTGTTAAATTACTTTGTGTGTGTGTGTGTGTGCGTGTGCCCACACTGGGCTTCTGCTCAGACCTGTGGCTGTCTGCAGTGTCTCAGCCATCAGAATGAAAACATTATCAATCAGTATCCAACAACAGCTGGTTTTGACAACCTTCTGTCTCCTGCCTAATGCTTTACAACTCATCAGTAAGGCTTCTTTGTCTACCCACTCTGAGCTGGTAATCTTAACTGCTTCATGTTGTGTCCTGTACTTGTACTTCTAGCATTTGTATGGCTAAAAAGTTAAGTCTTAGTGGGTTTTTATATTCTTTCTTGCTGTATAATGCTCCATGTGTATCTTAGCTTGACTATTCAAATGCGCTATACAAAAATCTGTGATGTATTATTTCGTTTAACTTCTTGCATTTCATTATATTTATAGAAGTTGCAGATTTTTGTACCGTATTACTTAATACAGTTGCCTTTTTGTAATGGCAATTAATTTATATTACAAAAGTTTGTATCTTTACTGTAGTCAAAAGTATCAGTTAACTGCCATATTATCTTGAATTTATACTAAAAATACAGTGTCTATACACAGAAGTTGACCCAATCAAGTGGTCAACTACTGACATGGGGAACTTGTACTGTTTGTGATTTATACATGATTTCCACTATCAAAAAAAAAAAAAAAGAAAAAGAAAATAAACACTGTGTAGAACTGAATTGATAAGTTTTTGTTTCTTGAGTAAGTAGCCAGTTTGGGAGCATGGCATATTACCTTGATTTGGATTCTTCAAGATGAATTATCTACTCATAAGTGAAAACAAATACTACTGTATAATCATTGGTACCTCATACATAGCTGTACATTCACGTACATACACATGAAATAGAAACTTCCAAAAATTGCCTGATTTATTTCCACAGCAAGATGATGTTACTCTGGAAATATATCTGAAAGATATTGTAGGTTTATTGGTGAAACAGAGATTGGAATAATCCCTACACAATTATTCCATTATATTAAACTGAGGAACACGTTTATGTGACTGGAAGTTCTTTTTAAATAAATGATGTGGCGAAGTACATACGCAAAACAAAAGCTATGGAAACTGAGCAAAGGAATATATTCTGGGAAAAATAGAAGCTTGGTAAAACAAATCAATGTTATCCTATCAAACACTGAGTAGAAGGTGCTCTCACAATGCAAGTTGTAACAGCTGATAGAAGAACACCATGCTGAACCAGACTGGAGCTGCTGATACAGCTACTGAGGTATGCTTTTTTCATGTCACTGTTTTTAAATCTGCCTCTTAACCAAGACCAGGAATGAAATGAGAGATTTGTAAATTGAGAATTCTTTTTAATTCTTTTGTTTCATACAAATAGGAACTGAAAACCACCTAATCATGCCTCATTTGATAGCTCTTAAAAGAATTTTCATTAGCTCATTAGCCCTTTGACCTAATAGTTTAAACAAAAACATCTGTTTGTGTCAGCTGTAGAGTTAGTCATCCAGGGCCCACGTTAACATGAGGGTAAGTGGGAGTCCCATATCCTCCATAAAAACAAAAACCATACCTTTTTCAGCATCTGTACTTGAAAAGGACACCTGAAATCAAGTAGGGCTGTACTGAATTCTGTTAGGTGAAGAAACCGAAAAAGATCATTATCCTTCTCAATCCTCTGCCCTCATGAGTGAACTGACTAATTTCATTGTGTGGGTTCAACTGAAGATGAAGTTTAAATAGTTCTGAGACATTTATTCTTAATTCTAGCTACTTTTATCACAGCTATATTTAGAGAAGCCAAAGTGGTCTGTGTATGTTGCTTGCTCATTCACCGAATTTCGTAGGAAAATGTAATATGTGGTATTCTGGTGGGTTTTAATGGGATATATTCAGGACAGCCTTGCTTGTGGGGAGTATGTTTGTGCATCAAACATGTTCAGCACTTCCATTTATAATGTCTTAAATATACTTTAATTTTTTAATCACTGAATCTCTCTAGGAAAAGCCGATATTCAAATGTCAGTATTGGTACTAACAATAGTCTATGCAACTCCAGTTAGCTGTGGCAATAAACTGGGGGAGAACAGAAATATTCTAACCTTGTAAGGGTTACAGTAAACCAAACTGAAGTAATCAGCAAAAGACCCACTACTGGTTTGAATGATTACAACAAAGAGACACTCTTTGCCTGAAAATAGCTTGAATCACATAACATTCTGAATTGGAAGGAGCTCACAAGGATCCTCGAGTCTAACTCCTGGCCCAGCACAGCACCATCCCCAAGAACGGTACCATGTGCCTGAGTGCATTGTCCAAACACTTCTTGAACTCTGTCAGGCTTGGTGCTGTGACCACTTCCCTCAGGAGCCTGTACCAGTACCCAATCATCCTCTGGGTGAAGAACCTTTTCCTAATATCCAGCCTAAGCCTCCCCTGACACAACTTCAGGCTATTCCCTTGACTTCTGTCACTTCAGGTCACAGAGAAGTACCTGCCCCTCCTCTTCCCTTCACAAGGAAGTTTTGACTGCGATGAAAGCTCCCCTCAGTCTCCTCTTCTCCAAGCTGGTTTTAGTGAAGACCATATTTGTAATGAAAAGCTGTTGTATAGTTGATTTCTAAGCACAGAAACATTTCCTCACACATGAAAAAACTGTACATGTATTTGAAAACCTGCCCACTTACTAAGAAGCAAGAGGCATGAATTGTACCTAAAACTGACAACAAATAAAACCAGCCTCTACAGTACTTCTTCTTTCACCTGTCACCTTGCAACAGTGAAATGCTGTTCTTCATTTTTATTACTATGCCATGTAACTGTAATTTGTTGCATTTCAGTGTGCACTAGAAAGTATTTGCATGTAATAAGTAAAAGAAGACAAAAAATCCTTTTGTGGTTTGGCAACTTCTATGTATGAAGAGGTGCCATCTTTCTAAGGAAGCACTGAACGCTGGAGTGCAGTAGCCTTATATTATGACTTTGTTATAAAACACTGCCAGCTGAAATGCTAAATCACTGAAATCTCAAACAAAAGGTCTGGTGCTGTTCAAATGCATAATCCCAGAGGTGGTATGCAGGAGAGAGGAAGTCATGACTTGCGTACGAATGTTGCAAAACCAAAACAAGTTTAATGGCCAATCACACTGCAAAGTATTTGATGTTTTCACAATGTGACAATCTTGAATTAGGAAGGTTGATAGATATTTCAGGATCAAAAGGGCATTTTGTAAAAAAACGTAAAAAGTGTAATTTTATAGTAGGTTACATTTTGGGCTTGTCAACTTTGACATAGTCCTTTTGAAGCAATCATTCCTGCTGTGCATTAAAAGTTGGCACTTTAAAAATCTCTTCTATAGAAATGAATCCATTTTGTGTTCAGTTAACATACATTAAAATAGCATTCTCTGTCTTGTGTCACCTTCTCATTTATTTGAAAGCATGTATCCTAGCATTTCTTCAGAGAAATTTATACCCAAATTGCAGTATTATTGAAACTTTCAAAGACCTCATTTCTGCCAGTATGAAGTTTTAATCCTTGTGGAGAAAAATACCTGTTTGCAAAACTAAGTCAGAATTATTTTATTCTAGCATTCCCATGTATGGTGTTTTTGTAGGATGTAGAGATTCAAGATGTGAATTGGATTGTACTATTTAAAATTAACACCGATTAACTGCAGTATCTGGAAAAGGGTTTTTTTGTTTAATAGTGGGATGAAAAATGCAATCTCATTATTTTCTCAATATTTATCTTGCTGTAGAGAAGAAATTAGCACTCATTTTCAGTAATATGAGTTATAACAGCATTAGTCCATTTTTAAAGAATTGCTTTGTTTGCCAGCTAGATAGTTGTAATCCTCTCTGGTTTACACATGGATGTCAGAATGGAAGAGTTCCTTCAAGTATTTGAAACTAAGGTTGATTTTAAAAAATGCTGATTGCCTTGTCTAAAATATTTTTTACATGATTTGCAAGAGTGTGATTGATGCAGGAAAGTTCACTTTTGCCTTTAATATCTAGAGCATGACATTTTGGTTACAGTAAATACAGTACTGCGAGTCTGTGAAAGTCATCACATATACTAAAGGTATTGAGACCATTTACTTCACATTCCTTCCTATTAGCTTCCACAATTAACATGATCCACAGCTGAAAAAATAATTCTGGTTGTCAGTGATAAATGGGGTGAAATCGTCAATCACTGAAGTTGACAGTATTATTTTAAAAAGATATTGCAAACAAATGTTTACCCAAAGGTAGCAGTATGTTACTGAGGCTTTTTTCCTCAGGGTTCTCTCATTTCATTCACATGGCAAACTGACTTCAGTGCTCACTCTTAGACTAAAGAGAGCTTCTTTTCCTTCTTTTTTTCTTTTTTTTTTTCCCCTTGAGCATTAAAAGTACCAAACACCCATACACCAAAGTCTTTAACAGAACCAGGAGCATTCCTGGTACCCCTCTGAGATCTGAGACAGAACTTCAGCTCTTTGTTTATTTGTTTTCTTTTTGTTGGTATGATGTGCAGACCTGAGATTTTGGCTCAGGCCTGTCTCGACTGAGAGGTGCCAGCAATATGGGATTCTACTATTATGGGCTATGTAAATACCTTGCCTGATTTAGCACTCGCTTTTGATCTCTGAAGAATTTTAGTATCATGGTCAAATATGGTGGTTTCATATGTAGATGTATTGGTGACATAGACATTAAAAAAAATGGATACAGTGTTTGTAGATTAGAAATACCTTGTTTTGTAGGCTTAATAGTGAGGACAAATCTTCCATAAAACTGCTGTGGGATGGTAAATCTTGTTCTGTCTGCTTTTTTCTGAGAGATTCAGAAGGCAGTTTTGCTTTTAGGTTTTGGTTCAAAAGAAATTAAACAGAAACTGTTCTTTCTTTCAAGTTTGGTACTTTATACTACCTGGATATCAGTGATTAGGATGTTCTCAAGCACTTTGTCTATGAGAACCATTTCGCATCTAACCTGATTAAGGCCTGAGGAGGTGTTCACTACTAGTTAGTGTTTCCAGTTAGTGACTGGATCCTTTTAATTTCTGCCTGCATATAAAATTTTAAAACCCCTTGGTGTTCACACCTGTTTGCACATCTCTCTCCCATGTCATTCAAGTGTGCCCTTGGAGCGGTTGTTAATGCAGGTCTGGAATTCCCCTGGCACCAAAGGACCAGTTCATTCATAGTTGTCTCCAGATGAGACACAGTATTGTGTTCTTTCTCCATCAGTGTATGCGTGAAGGCCCATTTTCTCACCATCTTTTGTGTTTCCATGTCTGGTTATTTTGGATGGGAACTCTGGTTCATGCAGTAATTGATCTTTGATGGTGGGTTTATCTTTTATCAAAGCAGAGACTGTTACAGGAGGATGGTTCTGAGACTCCCTTTTATGATCAAAATTACAGGTTACAATGCAAATAACTAGAAAATGTAACTGTTAATGGATAGCTTTGAGTATAACTAAAAGCCAAGATCAACTGTGCCTTGCTCCAGCTGACTATGCTGAAAGTTGATTCTCATTTACTAATGTCAGAATCAAACCAGAAAAAGTTGCCAAAAATAGATAATGTGTGTTTCAGCATGAGGAGTGCAGAAGGTGAGCCCAGTGAGATGTGGGCCACCATTCTGAATGGCACTGAGATGTCCGGCACTGAGGCCTCCTCAGGGATGGCCATTTGCTTGAGCCTGTGACCCATTAGCCATAAGAGATTTGTTTGCCGCAGAGCAGAGGGGAGACACGAGTTTCAGGAGGCCTTGATAGTGGCTCTGCCTCCCCAGGTGATGCCACCCCATATCTCTTCCAGAGCCGGGTGCTGATGACCCACAGTCGCTGCTCCGGCAGAGCCGCCACTTGCCAGCAGTGCCTCTACCACAGGAACCCTGCCTGGCTTGTCAGGAGCAGTGTGGAGTTTACAGCCACGCACCAGCCATGCCTGGCTCACTGAGACAAGCACTTTTCAAGGCGACGGAAGAAATACTGAAATGGGAAAATCACTGCTGGTGGCATGCCTTCACACCTGTCATGCTGTATTACAGTCTCAGTCTTTGATTATTGGTCCCATAAAGGTGTCGTTTTCTTCATGTTATTAAAGCAATTACAGTTATTATACTTAATTTGTCCTTTCCGAAGGGAGCAAGAATAAATGAGGGAGAATTTGCATACAAATTGAGCCTGATGTGGGGGGAAATTGCAGCAGGTGGTGAGGCTGTGAGGAGATGTTATACAGGAGTATGGCCAGAGCTGCCCTCCTCCACAGCCCTTTGCTGGTGACCCTTTGAGGAATGTCTCACAACTGTCTGGTGGATTCATTTGAATGAGGGACAGTTTGGCTCACTGTCATCCTGGGCAGATCAAAGCCTGTGCCTTGGCCGGCTGCACGGACAGAAGAGGCATGTGAGAGGCCTCCCCTCCCCCGGGCCAGTCCATTTCCTTGGCACTGCTCAACCCTCCCCACAATTTCTCTCATGCCCCATTCCCATGCATCCTGTCACAGGCTACCATGAATCACTACCATAAATAACAAAGATGCTAATTTTTGGACTGCAACTCTATGATCTTCTTCAGAAAGCATTTTCTGCTGTAATCTGTTCCATCAGAAACCTGTTTTTTCTCTTCATGTACATCTGTTGCTCAGTACTAATCCTCATATTATGCCCTCTCAAGCATTCCCCTTGCATACAAGGTTCTCAAAAGCAAACAGTTTCAAATATGTTTCTGCATTCTTAGCAAAAACAAACAAACTAACAAATAAACTTAGATGTCAGGATGTTCAAATAACATACAATGTGTTTTTATTTAATGCTAAGAGATACAAGAAAAAAGACATGTTGACCTCTCTCCAGTAAATTTTCTCAAGAACATTGCAAAATACATGTAAACTCCCTTGGCCTATTCAACCTTTCCAGATGCATCACTCTCCTGGGTAGTTAGACAGATGTAGAGTCAAGTGGGAGTGCAGATAAGCATGTTGGATACCACCACTGTACTGAAATATGTAGACCTCCATATGGTAAGGTAGATGCCATCATTTTTTCCCCCATTTTAAAGTTTCCTATGAGGAAACTTTAGCTCTATCTGTGGTTGCAGAACAAAGGTAAAATCTTGTCTACATGCATTTTACCAAATATCTCTTTCATGTAATCATTTATGGGCTACGATAGCTGGATTACGTAAAATGTTTCAATATTTATTTCTCCTTCAGAATCGCTCAGATTTTTCTTCACCTGTCAAAATGACTTGCTTCTATTGAGCAGTGTCTGTTCTGCATGTCTCTATTGTGTGGTTACTTTAAGGCTACAGTATATCAGATTAAGTTTCTTGAACAAAAAGTTACAGAAAATTCAGAGAGAAAAACATTACCAAAGTAACTCAATTAAAGAGTCCTGTCGGAAAGATCCTTGTGTATGCTCAAAATGCACTCAGAGAAAGTTTGGTGAAGAACAATAAAAAATATTACACTGATGTTTCAGAGGATGTAAATGTGAGATTCTGTTACCAGAACTACTTTAGTGTCAGATATACATACCTATAATTAACTTTATTTTGAAATTTTGTCATCTATCCTTGTTTCTCTATCTGTCTTTGTAACACACCTTTTCAAACAGCAGATGGTCTGGTTTTGACGCCCAGTAAAATTCCCTGTCCTCCTTCAGTTACCCCAAATATCAAAATTAGGTCATGACTGGTCCACCTTCATGCTAAAGCAGTTTATCAACCCTTTTATGGGGATTTACAGCTCCCTATGGTGCTGATGGTCTCACCAAACCATTGGGATTGTACTTTTTTCCCTCCGTCTGTGAATTTTCTGCCTATCTGCAGCGTTTACACAGCATGGAATGAGTGTCCAGTGGATGAAAAGTCTTCAATGAATGAAAAGACAGAACAAAAATATTTTGAGCAAGACAGCATTTCCTTAGCAGAGAATGAATGCAGGGTGAATTTGGCAAATCTATATAACTTGACTAGAGGGGATAATGAATATCACCTTCCCTCATGTAGGACAAATGAAACAGAGGCTTAGTTTCTTGATCCATCACCTTCAAAACAACCCCCTAATCCTTGGTCATGGTATCATGGATGTGGGTCTTGAGGATCAGGTAGAAGAGGCAATTTTTTTCTCTCTGACTGTCCAGGTCACTCTGTTTGCCTTTTTTCCCTGGACAGGCAGGTTTATTTTTTTCCATCTCAAGGACATTGTGCAGTTCTCTGAATAGGTAGGTCTGGTGCCAGCCCAAAAATCAACTGGTTGCAGAACACTGGTCCTTACCTTACCTATTCAGCTAAAAGCATAGAAACTAAGCTTTTATTCATTTGCTGCTTAATTTCTTGATCTTCAAGATCCTGAAAAAGGCCCCAATGTCCAAAGGATGTGTTACCTCCTTCTTGTACAGCCATAGTAACTATGAGGCCTGGGAATGCCTTGAGCAGTGACTTGGCTGCAGACGTCTTCTCCGTGGAAGGCGGTGTCTGTGGCACAGTTCAGCACAAAGGCTGCCTAGCAGCACAACTTAGCTTCCTTAACAACATGGCACAATGCCAGTAGCTCTGCTCAGACCATTGCCAGACAACATCTCAAAATCATTCTGGGAAATATTTTCTTAATTGACTATTTATCTCAGATTCCTTCTCCCCCTTTCAAGCAATTGAAATCTTGCTGGGAGAAAGGGCAGTTTTTAGAATTTGACATACAACTCGGTGTGGAGAGTATTAAGGATGTGGTGCTGTCTTTCAAGGATGCCAGTTTTGTCTGGAGCCTTCCACAGAATCTCCATTGTCTGTTTGATACGAGCTGAGACCCGTCGTGCTGCTGACATTCAGACCATCATCACGTGAACAGTTGTGTACAGGTGTAGGTAATAGTTTTAAGCATGCGTATTTGCAGGCAGCAACTGCTGCATGACCTGTAGCTATCTTGCAATCCAGATGGAACAACAGTTGAAACAGATGAAGTTGTGTCAATATTTCCCCATTTTTATCTAGGTTTCATGGAGTGCCTTTGAATGTCTGTCTGGGCAGTACTAGCTGTTAGCTCTCTAGGGAAGATGTTTTGTCTGATAGAATGATCTATTTCTACCAATTCTCTTTCTCACATCAATATTTAATCAGTGCCATGGTTTTGTGTTGTTGGAACATCCTGACTTAGCATCATTGTTCTACTATAGCTCTGTCTCCTTTGTTATTCAAATAGCTTTACTAGCCCACAGCATTAAGCCTCACTCCTTTCTTTACAAAAGTGAGGACTTTTTTTCTTCCATTTGGCAGAGAGGGAGATCAGATGCAGAATGATTTTGACCTAAAGATCATCTGAACTCTGAAGCAGTGCTGGTGCTTGAGCATAGGCTCTCACTGCAGTGCTTTCCCTATGCAGCTAAGGCCTCCCACAGATGAGACCAGCAAAGCAAGTTTGTAATCCTTTCATGTTAAGCTTCCCAAGGCACTTCCACTTTGGTGACTCGATGAAATTTGTCTGGTCACAAGGGGCTTGATTTCACTAATCACAGCTAGCATGCAGTCCTCTTGTACCTTGCACACAGTTATGGCTCTCTTCTGCAGCTGTTCTGCAGGGGAGACGAGGTTGTGTCCCCAGCATGGCTTGGGTTTTAGTTTTTTCAGAGAGTCCTTTGGGATAAAAGCTGTGTTTTGCATTGCAGTACTACAGTTTTAGGTAGGCAGTGTGGACAGTGGTGAAATTTCACCTGGTACAGGCCTTGTATACTTACATCTTGGGTCACATTAAGAAGATGATTGAATGATGGTTTTCATGAAAGACTAATTTTAAGGAGTCTTTTGTCTAAGCATTTCAGAGATTTATCTTTTCATGGGGTCTGTACAAGAAAAGATCTGTTGGATGTAGTTAATTTCTTTCAGCTGTAGCTAGACATTCGCATATATCTTTTAAACCATGCGAAGTTGAACCCCGTTAGCCATAAAGAAAGGATATCTGTTCAGAGTCTGGAATCTGTTCTATTGCCTATTTCAAACCCTTGCTATTGGATTGTTGGGCAGTCCATGTTGTTATTTAAATGTGTTATTTGTCTTTTGCTATAATTCAAATCAATTAGTTTCTAATTTTGAGACGAAGTTCAAACTGATTCTGTTTAAACTGAATTGTGCCATGTGGCTACTTCAGCCTCAAATATTTTTAACTATGTTAAATAATTTATAATTTTATTGGAAAAATAGGGAAAGAAATTTAAAATTTTCTTTAAACTGAAGTTATTTTTGATTAAGTAACTTCTTTTCAAATGAAAATACACTTGTAAATTAGAAGTGCCATGATATTACATCTCTTCTGAACATGATATATCCATCTGTACAGTTATCCCTGACTCACCAGAGCTGAATGGCAATTGAACACTGTTCAACAGTGAGTCACTAGTACCACTTCTTGCAACCCATACTTGGTTTCTCAATAGGTCTGTTCCTACCTACTGTTCTTCATGATCTGGAAGGACTGCATGCAGCTGTATTGCAGCAGATGCTTGTTTTAGGTACCTGTGGAGAGATTATGTGCCTTGTTTCTTTCTGGTTTCCCTCTGGAGTTGTTTTCTCCATACTACTTCATACAAGATTCAGTTCCATCCATCTTATTTTCACTAATGCTTTCCAATGAAATGCTTTGGGATGACCAATACCCAGGTGAACCTGGAGCCTCCCTCTGGTTTCTTCGGTGCAAGTTTATGAGGAGAAGTTTCTTTCTGCCGTTGCTCCTCATCTTTAGCTCCTGGTGTTAGCACCAGTGTCACAGCCTCAGGTTCCACTGCGGCAATGTAGGGCAGCAGCAGCGCTGGGAACCAAAAGTTCCCACTGACCTGTGTATCCCTTTCTCAGAAAAAACCAGTCTAAATAATGTACCACACTCCGAACTAGTATAAACTTTCATCTCACTTCACAGTTTTCAAGATAAAATGAACTGGCTACCTGCTTAATTTTAGCTTTCTTGTAAATCTTGTAACAGTCATCAATCTTCTACAGTTTACACACGCCAGGTCAGCGAGCACAGTAACAGAGCCTCACCAAAACGAGATGCATTTACTGCAGATTCTAAACATGTGGCACAATTTTTGTGCTGTATCATTTAAATTTTGTGATGTTATCCTTTTTCAATTGAGAGGTTGCTGTTTCTTCTGTTCATGGAGACAAAAGGAAGAAAGCAAACACATCACAGGCAGTCCTGTGATTGCAGTATTGAAATAGATGAAATAGATGAAACGTTTCAGTACCTTGACTGTATCAGTGCACTCAAGCTGGATAAATTAAGAGTCCTCTGGCCCTAAATAATGGTACATGAAATGCCTTCTTCAATTATATTGAATATGAACCAATTCTATTTTTAAGAGGTTGTATCTAGTATGTCTGTATTCAGTCCTGTTTCTTCCCCCACATCCCCCCGCTGCCTTTCCTTGTTAATTCATTTAAACAGGGTTTCTTTCTGCTCAATTTGCATTCAAATGGCTGTCAGGGGAATTTATGGAAATAATATAAGTGCTTTTATCATTGTGTATTTAGTCACATGTGCTAATTTTCAAAAGATGAACTTGTCTAGCATCTTAGCGAAAGAAAGAGTCAAGCACCAGCCTTTACATGGCTACAAAGCTGTGAACTCCCAGACCAGCATCCCAATTAATGATTTTTTAGCTCAGCTGATATATCTTTGTCCGTTGTTTTAGACGGCCCATCTTATCCATTTTCTGACACATATTTTCTGCTTCTCCTTCCCTCTTTGCAAAGGAGGTAACAAAAACTACCCATCTCTAGATCACACTGGTATCTCCTTCTTCTTTGTCTTCAGCAGTGAAACACAGGTTTACTGAGTTTTGGAAATTTCACCTTTGTGTGCTGTTTCTTTTCCTTAATTGGTATTAGGGCAATAGTGGGGCACATCTCCTTCTCATAGTTAGCAACAGCTCTGCAAAGGTCACCATGAAACATCAGTGGGTACCTGTGTGGACTGATGCTCTGAAAGCTGAGTCTGCCCCCTCCTTTTCTCAAAGTTGCAATCAGCAGATTCCCCAACCCTCAGTGTATTTGGTAATATCTTCAGCAAATTCACAACCAAGACAAACTTAGTGTTGGCGAAACCTGACATCAATGGCTTATCAAACTGAGCATGTAGTTATAGCGTAGGCAATATAAGATACTTTTTGGTCTGGCTCATTTAAGACCCAAGTAACTTTACTTGTTCTTTTTGGCCCTTGATGACAAATACTTCATCCTCTGGTTTCTTGAAAATTGGAGTAATTAGTACAGAAAAAGACTTCCATCAAGCATGCAAGTTGTTCATTAAAATAGTTGGTGACGGAAGTATGGTAGCTTTTCAGACAAAATGGTATAAATTTATATTTTAGATCTACCATTAAGCTGTCTCAGTGGCAGATTATCAACTTTACTTACACATATCTTCTAGAGGAAAGGGAGAAATTATGTAAACATGAAAATAACATATTTCAAGCCTTTCAATCTAGTGAGTTCTAGATAACTTTTGTTACTCTACCCTTCTTATTTGAAAAGTATATAATTTATATAACACCAAAAAAAGAGGCCCCATTCATTATGTGAGTGTGAGTTACTGATTTAATTATAAAATTCCTGAAACAGTGGAGGGTCAAAGGGGGAGTCACAGAAGTTTTCAAATCTGTAGCTCAAGAAAAGTAATGTCATGTCCAAGTATATTTAGTGAATGATAATGCAAACCACAGACAAACATAGAGGAGAGGAGAAAATAAATTCCCTGGCTCAAGATGGGAATGTATTGAATGCTTAGAGCCAGAGAAATAATAATTTAGAGGGGAGTATGTCCCTGGATTCTGCGCTACTAATAAATCATTGCTGGTCATGCAATTTTTAGTGGTCCCAACAATGATTACATTTTGCATGCACTGGTTACACTTTGAGCCTACATACTGTCCTTTGTTCTGCTCTCTGCATTTCTAATGCTTCAGGTGCTCTCAGGTGCTGAGGAACAACATTTTTGTATAAAAAGGAAGAGGTGTGAGTCTGTCTTTATGCACACACACTCACACATATACATACCTCAGGTTCAAGGAAAGTATTATTCATGATACAAGTTTTTTCAGAATTGCCATTAGGGATTATTAAAAGATTTTGTAAAATAGGTAGAAATCTTAAAATTTAAATGAAGTTCTATTTCTGAGCATATTTTCCTTGTAGAAAGGACAAGAAGCAACAAAACCTGCCAGTCTGTCTCAAATGGTGTGAGTATGAGTTGCTTTGTGCTCATAAATGACTTTAAATTCTTTGAAGAAAGGCAGTTACTAAGGGGAAAGTATCAGACTTTCAATCTATCAGACTTGCAGTATGCGATGTCTTCACCTTAAGGAGTTGTGACTCCTTGGGGTGTGAATGCAGGTACGGAATATGCTGTAGTAAACTGGGGGAACAGACTCTGGGGGTGGGTGCTGAGCCATAAATAGCACATAGCCTGCAAAGTGATGGAGGAAGCAATGAGTACAGCTCACTTGTTTTTTTCCAGGGAAAGAGTATTTATGTATCTTCCAAGCCATTGGAAGAGCGTTCACTAATGTATATATGAAGGGTGGTAAGGATTTTTGGATCTGAAAACCCATCTTCCAAAGAAAGGACAAAAAGTCAAAATACCCAATGCCTATCAGGTCAAGAAAAACAGAAGTTACCCAAGATTAATTGGTGGGGAGTTTTAAAAAGATCCCTGTGAACATCTGTGAAGGACACAAAGTACTTTCTGGAAGGCAGAGTTGTTCCTCCATCCCTGTGGAGATGGTGGAAGGACAGCCCAGAGACTGCAGATGAAAATCCTGGCACCAAGCAGTAAGAGCCTGCTGAGAGGAACAGTGGACCAGCAGCCAAACCCCAGCAGTGGTGGAGAAAACTTTCTGCAGACTGCAGAAGACTCTGCCAGGTGTGCTGCTACTAGGGAAGCCACTGGGTTGACTGGACCAAAGCCTGGAGGCAAGGTTTGATCTCTTTTTGAAAATCCACCAAAATAAAACGCCAGGACAAATCTACTGCAAAGCTGTGGCTTGCTTAGGTATCACAGTATTGAAGAACTATTACTGATTTAAGCATTAGCAGAGCAAATCACAAATCAAAGCTGGGATTTACGTTTGTCTTTTAAGCAACTCATTAATGTGAGCTGGCTGAGTGACCTGGAGCTTGTGCAAGGCTGAAGATATGTAGCAACAGAAAGAACAACAGAGCTGCTGACAGTGGAAAACAAAAGACAGGGATACTAACAGTGCAGGACAATGTCTGTTTCCAAGCTGAATTGGCAAGGTGCAAATCTATGAAGACCAAGGAGGACGACAGGAAGTGACCTTTTAAGTTAGAAATGTGTGAGTAGAGAGCAATTTCTGTGCCTTTGAGTGAAAACTCCAGCCTCTAGGTTTCTGCAGATAAAACTGGACTGAAGACTACATCAGCCCACAACCATGATGTTTGTACCACTCCCCTGGTCATGTGCAACAGCAACCAGGTCCTACACTAGGATCCAAAATTGTTACAAATGCCAGACTGATATGTTTAGTTGAAATAGCTAAAAAAGAGTTGTTTAGATGAAGGTCAAAATGCTTTTTTTTTTAGAAGAAAACCTCAGCTAGACACCAACTAATAAAGCCAAGTGGAAGATATAACCTATTTGGGCATCTCAGTGTTAACTTTCTCCCTTGACAACACCCATTTCAGAAATATTGAACTATTTACTGTCTCTGAAACATCTGGACTTTCTACTTATTTCATAAGTCTCTAACAAAAAATATCTGCACATCATCCATCAATCCACAGCCACATTCTTTTCTCACCCTATCATGATTAGATTCTTTGTGAGGTTTTAGGGGTTTTTTCCTAATTCTTTTCCCCAGTTTTTCTCGGACATCCCTGTATTATTAATAGGCTCTATATATGCTCACTTTGAGCCATCAGAAATTAAACTAGTGGGCTTTAGTAGTTGCTATGTAAGCTGGAGAAATGGGGACTTTTGGGGACCTGGCCTCTTTCCTTAGCCACAACTGTCCCATTCTGGCAAAACTGAGACAGACCTCAATCACTGTTTGGAGAAAGTCCACTTCCTGTTAAGATGTGGACAGCAGTGGTGCAGTGTTTTGTCCAAGATAATTTTTTTGGTAGGAACATCCAGGTCAGTAGAATTATTGCTAGGACTGTCCTGCTCTCAGTGAATGGAAACACCTAAACACCTTCTGTAAAGAAGTAGTGAGGTGCTTTCTCCACATTAAACTGTTACTTTGTGGAAGAAGAGCTGTGTGGCCTCTCTGGAAGTCCCTCTCAAAGAACTCTGCCGTGCTTACCGGAGTTACCTCTGTTGTGATGTTAAAGAATGATTGCATATCCTATTGTGGAAGTGCCATTTTCCTTCCACTTTAAAAGTCGTGGGTGGGGAATCTGCCCCATCCACACAGGCTGGCACTGGGGGAAGGTTTCGTGCAGAAAGGGGGGGACAGCCTGTCACCAGTGACTTTAAGCAGAGGCCGAGCCCCTCTGGCCAGCACATGTTCCTCCACAGTTTACGCTGCTGAGTGCTTTGTCTTTCTCCTTCTCATTTGCACCAGCGTCCTTTTTCCACATTGCTTTTCAGCCAGATGAGTCCCCTGACCCAACTCAGTGTGCAATTGCATGTGTGCAATCAGTGCAAGACACTTGTAAAATTAGTTAGCTGTAAAACTGCTGAGCTGAGACCAGCAGGGAAGTCAGGAATCTGGCTCGAGCCCATCTGGGGCTGCCACGGCAGAGTTCCTCGTCCGCGAGCAGCTCTCCGAGGCGGCCAGTTCACTGCCAGGTAATGAGAAGAGCCAGCTGATAGCGGAGCCTTATGTGGGGATTGTTCCATCTGTCAGGCTGCCAGGGGATACACAACAATTGCAATCTCCACAGCTCCTCCCTGCCACGAAGATTAGGGGAGTTAGTCATGTGGAGCTATCATACTGATAGCAGAGATGATAACAACGAACAGACACTGGACTGGTGTAAATATTAAGGAGAGAAAGGATGGTTCAAGGATGTGTGTAATTAAGAATAATGGCTTGAAGAAAAAACATCTTTTTATACATGTTACTATTTTTGTATGACCTCTGTCTGGAACTCAGAAAATAAAACTGAGGAGGAATCACAGTCTTCTCAAGCAGTATTACAAAGTGAGACCTTGCTCTTGAAAATAAATCAGCATGTCAGACTTAAATTTATTAATTTAATTTGTATGAATACTAGATTAATCAAGAAAAAACAGTTCAAAGAGCAGATTCTGCTTTCTGATCAGCCTGTGAAATAGTCCTGTGGTGGGAAATTGAGACCTGTTTTTTAGGGTCAAAAAGCCTAAAAACCCTGCTGTGATTATCAGATAATTCATCCACTATCAGTAATAATCTTGTTAATAAAAGTGGTATGAAACAGAGTATGCCTCACAAAAGGAGTGAAGAAAGTATGTAAGATGATTTTATTTTCTCTTCTGATCAGTTTTTCTACTAGGCATAAAAAAAATCAGAAAAACGCTGGCAAAAATATCTGGACAAAATAGCTTTTTATCCAACAATTAATCCAAGGTGCCCTCTAAAATCCCACACCATGGAAAGGGAGGATGGCAGCTCCTCTGTCCCCAGGCTGAAAGGTAAGAACTTGCCCTGTCCATGTGACATGAGTAATGAAGAGGGCAGGCATGGTGAGCTGGGGAGGGCAGAGGTGTCCCAGGTGCTGCGGCCGAGCCCCACTCAAACATCCAGCAGTTCTTAGCCCGTCGTGCAGCACTCACCAGCCCAAAGGCAGACCAGCATTTTAACTAGACGTTTGCTTTGGCACCAGATGCTTGGCATGAGGGACTGCCCATGAAATCCAAGCATTGGCTGCTCCTCACACAGGGTAACTCTAGAAGAGGCAGAAAAAGGACATAGAGGATGCAAGTGGGGGAAGAGGGTGTGGAAAAGAGCAGAAGCGTGTGGTGAGGAGAGGAGGAAGAAAGGAAAGATAGGAGGGCATTGAGAGCAGGGGAAGCACATCAGTAAGACAAGTGCACAAAGCAAAAAATATACCAAAACCAGACTTCAGGCATATAAGAAATTACCTCTGTTTTATCCCAGTGCTCATCAGAGCTTTCTGTACTGTGCTGCTGCTCCTCTGTGCCTTTGCCCAGCAAATTCTGTCAAACAGCCAGCTGAGTGTGCACCGTGCCTCTAATACACCAAGGCAGAGCCAGCTGCCCTTCCAGACTGTGCTGGAAAATTGGGAAAAAGAGAAAGAAATTCTGTTCTGTATGCCTGGTGGTATTCCAAGTACTTGAGACAGAATGTGGGTTAATGTAATGGGGATTTAACATTTCACCATCACTAATCAAAATTATGAGTTTGCCAGCAAAGCCATCACAGACCACCTTTTCAGGCACTGAGAAGTTAGCTGTGATCATATGTTCTGGGAGTTACAAATTTTCTCTGTTTATAAAATAAAAAGTCATTGTGTGTCTGCTGAAACAGTGGGAACTGGGATAGACAAAATGTGAGTACCAGTGAGGAATGATAGGAAGGTATGAGAGCAGGAATAGTGTCTTCTCACAACACCTTTAAGATATTGAATAGTATTAGGAACAGAGATAAACACAGGACTCTAACTTAGGCAACTACCTTAAATTAATAAACTCTAGAGGTTGCTGTATATTTTATTAAAGGCTGATATAAACAGCCATGATTTTCACTGTCTTCTGAAACTGGATAACCACAAGCTTTGGCAGATGACCAGAAGAACCAGTCTCATCAGTGTGAATCCCAGAACTGCCTTACTTCTGCTCCTGGAAGATAAAACACCATGAATCATGAAGTGAATGAAGCTGATTGTGAAAACTCTACAATGAGATAAAGGGAAAGAGGCACTTCATCAGGCAGGTAGCTCTAAGATTACTCAGGTATTGAGAAAAGAATACCAATATCTTTTCTAAAACTACAAAACTAACAGAAAAGTGTTGAGCAATGGGCTTCTCCCTGCCTCAGATTAAGCATTTTCCAACCAAGGTTTACAAGTGAAAACAGGGAAATGATCCTTCCAGATATGTTAAATATCAGGTATTAAGCACAAATCCCATATATTTTATTCTGTCCTTCATGTCCCCTCAGGTATGGCTGCAGCTCACATGCTTTCACAGTATACAGTAAGAAAAAATCTTCATTATAAAGCCTGATGTTGACGTCCAGCCTCTCACATGACACTGCTTCCTACTTTGGGGAAGGTACCCTTGAGCAGTGGGAAGTTCTTTTCCCTCTGGATAAGACAGATAAATGACTTCACAGAACAGCTTAGAAACTGAAGCAGTTGCAGCAGTGTGTCTTAGTAGTCTCTGAAGTAAGAACAAGATCACCCCTGGCTCATTCACCTAATTTGGTGTGCATCAGAACATTTCTGTCATACTGATCACAACACAGGGTGTGAAATACATGCTGCCTTCACGCTAGCTGCAGAAGGGACAGAGCCTGTGGTTGCAGCATTAACCCAGCAACACTCTAGAAAACTGGACCCAGCACTGGGAGTTTTCACTGCATCACAGCTTTGCAGTATGGGGCATTTTTGAACCAGTATGCACTGAACCAGCACTGCAGATGGCTCCAGCTGGACCATGGGCTGATCTATTAGTAAAATTAATCTAATGTGAAAAAGATATGTAGCTGTAGTAAATACATATACATATGTATATATATATATATAAAATATGGATGCAAAGTAAGAGAGGAGGGGAGAAGGAGGTTAATGAATCAAGGATTTTAAAATTAGACATGATATGATTCACTGAGAGTTGGTCTCAGTAAAGTGGCCAGCCTCATTAAAGTATCATCAATAATCCATTAGATGACTGGCAATAGTTTATGTGCAGCAAGGATTTGTTAAAATAGCTCCATGTATTTCATAGCAATGGAATTTACAATTTTGTTCAGAGGGGAAAATAAACAAACAACTCTTTCAGTTCTGAAGAAGAACTTAAAAATATATGATGTAATCCATTGCAATGTCATGTGCGTGACTCCAATGCGAATCTGAAACAGTGCCTCTAACTTGTGTGAATTGATCCAATTTATCTTAATCCTGTTCCCTGAGGCTCAGGGCCCCTGTGCTCAGCCAGGCAATGGCTACGTAATTTGGCGTTTCATCAGGGTGCCACCAAATTCAGCATTCCCTTGTGGATTTCCCTATTTTGCTGCAAGCAGTTGCTCAACCTTTTGTTTTCCGTCTTCTGACTTACCTCTTACCTCCTCTCCTTTCCCTGTGGGGTGGATGTACTTGAATTACAAGGCGTGCTCCCTCTACTCCTCCATGGAGTCAGGCAGCAGGGAGTTGGAAAGCGACCATCTGAGTGCAGCCAGTGGCCAAGAGCAGAGTCAAGCATATTGGATCACATGCTGGGCCTCAAAAGGAGCAGAGCAGCTATGGGACCTGGGCAAGGGCTCCTGAAACTGGCTGCAGAGCCCTGCTTCCCTGGCACTTATGAGAAAGGAAGTTTAATTTATATTTCCTAAACAACACAATGGGAGCCAAGACCTGGGATATAGGCTGGTGCCCTTTGAAAGCATGATAAAAAAAATCCCAACCTAAGGAGTTATGGGGACAGGAGGGTGGTTTTGCAAAAAATCAAGTGTTGCCAAGTCCTGGTGATCTTCTCACTTTGTCCAAATATTGTATCTTAGGACAATTGCATGTAGTTTATTTTGTTATTTTATTATCTACAGAAATGCTTTGTCTGTGGAAACTTGTTAATTGTCTCAGAACTCTCTCACAGGTATGGAACCAAGTGATATTTTGGCTTGTGTTGCAAAAACTTATGGGGTGCTCAGTGATGCACAGCCATTCTGCTGGAGCGCCCTTCCTACCCTTCCCAAGTTTTTACTCTTTCCCCTGACAGACCCACATGCATCCTCCATCTCAGCCATTACACAAATGGACCACAGCAAGTGTTTTCCCCAAACCCAGCACCTTCATGCTGCCCCACTCCAGCAGGCTGGATCTCCCACAAGCACTGTCAGTCAGTCCCTGGCTTGGAAGACGAGATATGTTGCATTAGTGCTGCTTTCTCTCCTGCTGAATGAGGGTCTAATGAGCCCAAACCTTTCTCTCAGCCCTGGTTCCCTTCCAGTGTTTGTGATGTGCTGCCCTCTGTCACACGGGGAACACGAGGAGGCCTAGAGGACACCACTTGGGGTTTCCTCAGCTTCAGGTCCTGTCTGGGACCCTGCAGCCCATCTGTGTTTATGTGATGCTGTGTCTTGGCTCTTACATGCGTCTTCAGCTATGACTGCGTCATTCCTCCTACACTTGTAATGCTACTCTTCGTTTTTTTTTTATATTAGGGAACAACATTGCCTTGGAACTCCTGGAAAAAGCTAACACATTTTAAACTGTTTAGTTGGAATAAATATTAGCAAGTTTTTTGAGGATGAAGCACACAGGGAAAATAATACTTTGGGATAATGAAAAATGTCTAGAAAATGGTAAAATGGAATTTCAGCCCATTTTGTAAAGGGAAAGTTTTTCTTGTGGAATTCTTGCAATGAAGCAGTTTTGAGAAAAAAATTTATTGAGTACAATATTGTCTTAGCTTTGTAAAGCAGCATGCTATGAGTATGCCATTTGTCTTCATAACTGCACATTCCTATTAGGAAAAAGAGAAAGTAGTTCTTGCACCATGATCATTTTGTCTCCTTCTCATCTCACTATGACATAATGAAATTGGAATTGGAGGGATAGAACAAGATCCTGAAAGTCATCTCACTTTGGCAGCTTTCAGATCAGAATAATAGCTGAAGGTGTTTGCAACAGTACAAGTTCTACCTTTAGATTTATCAACCTTCAGGAGTTTGAAATCAGCTTGTAACACATGGGTTTCAATATAGAGCAGCAGGGCCGAAAGAATTATGTTTGCTTTTTCTTTACGGGAAACAACAATTGCCAGGATGTCACCTCTGTGCTGGGCAGCGGAGTGAGGCTGCAGAGGGGCTGTGAGGGCCATGTGGAGGCCTCCTTCCACTGACTGTACAATTCCAGACAGAACTCCGTTGCCCTTGGCTGTGTCACTGTGAAGCCTAACTCAGCCTTGGAAGTCTCTTGTTTTTCTGTAGTAGTACAAAAGTCTAAACAGATCAGACTTTGTTTTGTCTGCCATTTAAGCTTACCGCCAATGTTGTTCATCCAGGCATTCTTGGTTTGTGATTGCATCTTCATGTGGAATAGCAGCGGAAGGAAAACAAAGCTCTTTCTGGTTTTTTTTTTATGCACATGTGTGTGTATTTGCACTCATCAGTGGCTTACGAGACACTGTGCCTGGATCCTGCTAGGAAGTAGGAACAAACGCTGCACTGAAATAGCAGGGAAGAGGACTGGCAGGGAATGCTGTGGTGTATTGTGTTAGTGACCCATGATTTCAAGTACTTTGAACTAGGCTGCAAATCAAAGCATACTTGCAGTATGTTGCACTATGAACATTTAGATAAGAAATTCCATTTTGTGGCCAAATGTGACAACAAAGTGTAAAGCAGTTTTGTATGAATTACCTAAGGTTTGACTGCATCCCCTACTTTTACTTTGTTAAAACATTGGTATGATGTTAACAAGTGATAAATTTTACAGATAAACAATATGCACATAATTAACAGAGATTGTCTTGTCTTAATCCTTAAAAAGAATAGAATAACGTGTTTCAGGTTGTTTTGCTTGTAAGATCTGGGTCCTGTAAGCAATTGTATACATGCTCACCTTCATTTCTGCCAAGTCTCGTGAACTTAACTGGTGAAGTTAAATGTGCATGTAGGATTTGATCAGTGCTCTTAAAAATCTTAAATGAGTTTAGCAAACAAAGCCAAATATAGAAAGATTAGGATTTATTCTGACAAATAGTATATAAATTTGGCTGGACTACATTTACAGAAAGAATTTTGTTTAAGAGCCTTCAACAAAATTTAGTAAATGTCTTTAAAGTCCTGTGTATTTTTTAACAATGCAAATGTCATCCTTCTGGGGGTGGGGGAAGGGAAATGATGTGAAGACCCTTTAGCTTCTAGGATGTCATGCTGCTTGTTTTTCACAATATTACCAAAAGGTTCTAATGGCCTCTTTTTAGTTAGTGTTTCTTTGTTCACTCATGAATCTATATAAAGTGAACATATTCTTGGTATGGGATCCATTGTCTATAAATTGTCATAACTAAATTTGGTTGCACTTTTTACCTTTTTCCAAAGTTTGTTAGAGTTTTAATGCTGAGAAATGTATGGAACAAACTTAAAGGGGGGAATTAATCTGAACTTTGAAATATCAATATGAGAAAACAGATATTGATATGTTTTTTGACTCTAAATGTGTAGTTATGCTTCATTTATTAAAACACAATCATAAGCCCAACATTAAAACAAAATCAACAGTTGGGCTTCATGAAATTTTTACTGCTTTAAATTTCTCAAACAACTTCTAAAATTTTTGAAGATTGTTTAAATTAGATGTTAGGATGTTAATAGTCCCATGCAGCTGAAACAGAAAAAACATAAAATAACGGCTGCTCATTTAAAAACAGTAAATTGTCTGCAGATTCCCCTATTAAAAACCAGTAGTAAATAAATATGATACCACAGTTTAGTGATGCTTTCCCTTTTGTGATTCATTATTCAGTTTACATCTTCTGTCTTTCTATGGAGGGCATAGAAATTAGATGGATGAAAAAACCCCAGTGAAATGTCTGCTATTCCTCCACCTTGTTATATGTGAACAATCACATTTTCTTCCTATAAAGGGCCACTTAGATCTGAGGAAAAATATTGTAAAAAACTGCACAGAACAGAGCTATTTCTCTCCCACTGCCAACTGAACAGGTCTATGTAATTGCTGAAGGCACAGTCATCTCCTACTAACTGGATTTTAGGTACCATGTGAAATACGGTGGTGGTGTTGATGTTTAATCTGCGATACTTTTCCTTAGAAGGTGCTGTGACACAGTCCGCAGTTTTAAGACTAAACTGTGATTATTTTTGTTGTTTGAAAAGGAAAATATAGAATTTTATGATACATACAACCTGTGTCAAATTGACTCAGTGCATCTATTTCAGACAATTGTCTATCACAGAGCAGAAAGTAATTCATGTGGCAATAAAGTGCTCCTAAATTTTCAGATGCTTAAAAACTGAAGTTAAAATGTTAACTTTCAGTTCACACACTGCCAGAGTTTTGGGCTGCTGACTGCAGACTTGAACAGCTGTATCAGCTTTGTGCTATACCACTAGTATAGCTCCAAATGAAGATTTAGTAACAAATAGGGAGAAACTCAGATTTACAGCATGAGAATCAGTTTGGGACATTAAGCAAATTTTACCAACTATCAGAGGCTGCTTTCTTTATTTTGCTACTATTTCTAGGTTGCTGTAAATGGTATGACATGGGTGAAAGCCATGGAAGAACTTGACTTGAAATTCTGGGATTAAAAAAAGAATCAAATGTCTTTTGCTAGACAGTCACCATCTGATTTCACCACAGATAGAAAAAAAAATCCCTTACGTTTTAGTCTCCCATGCCCTCCTTTATACACTACAAGGGAGAATATATCATGTTCACTGAGTGGGAGATGTATTACATTTTTAAAGAGTACTTAGAGGGTTTTTTTCTGCTCAGCAGTGAAAGAATTTAACACATCAATTGTTAACTCTGCAGTGAATCTTCAATCTGCAAACAGAAATAATCATTCAGAAAAAAAATCAATGCAAGCATCCCACAGACAGTGAGGTGATATTAAATGACAATATTAGCTACAGATGTTTTCATTTGAGTATAAACACGTCTTGGTTTGATGGTAGCTCTAGGAAGGAGCTGGAAGAGAGTAAGCAATACTTTCTCCTCCTCACTTTTGGTGTTTAACGAGCACCCTAACCACGATGGGTTTCGTTGGATGAGGCTACTAATTATTTTGTAGTCAGAAAGTGCTCTATAAAAGGCATAAGAGAGTAATTCAATGCAGTTTCCTTTTATCTGCCTTGCCAATTGATGTCTATACAGAGCGAGCAGGGCTCCCCAAACACATCAGTCTGTTTCAGATACACAAGATTAAGTAGCAAGTGACATTCAAGAGCAATCGGCCCACCCAGGAGGAGTGAAACCAGCGGAAAAGCTGTCAGATTCCGCCTTTTCTCCATTAATCTTGAAGCTTTTCAATGCTGCCAGGTCGCATCTCCATCAAACAAGCTGGGAAGAGTGTCGTGCTATTTTCTTTAGTCTCACCCTCCCCTCCTCATCGCCCCATTAACCCCTGCCATGCCAGGTTCTTCTGGTTTGGGAGCAGCTCTTACGTTAACACCAGTAGGTGGGGCAGCACAAAGGGCTGGATGGACCCCAGTGTGGACCTTGTTTTAGGTGCAGGCCAACATTTAGGTGGTCGGGGAAGAAAGTGGCAGGGGTTTCTGCTGTGATGGAACCGTTCAGAATGCTTATGCAAGAAGGTAGGAAAGAGCAGGTGAGTTTGTCTTCTGTAACCAGAGCACATAATGAAGTACTCTCTTCCAGGTTGATCTGGTTTGGGGTGAGCTGTATTTTCCATAGTGTAGACTAGAAGTGTAGATTAGATGTGTAGATTCATGCTTTCCTTCATTTGCAGGTGATTTTTTGCCAGTTTTAGTTGAGTTGGCTGCCTTATGCAAGATCCAAGAGTTGACCATGGCATAGATATGAACCTTGTTCTTCCCTGGGCAGTTCCTATAGCGTGTTGGACACACTGTGTAGCTGTCACGGAGGAGGCGTTCAGGCTGGCGGTGACCTTCAGAAGTTGAATCATAGAAGCAGAGGGTGGCTGAGAGGCTGGAAAGTGGCACAGATTGTGAAGTGATCATGTCAGGAATAAGTGATAGTGTATGTTGGAACTGGAGCCAAGTGACTGTGTTCCTCTGATACGAGGGGATGGATCTGACTGGAAGGAAAGAGGCCTCATTACTTGAGTTCCTAGGGATTGCATCCTGAGGATCATATTGGGGGAGGGTGTGGTCTTCAGAGGGAGGTAATTACTGGGGAGACAAAATCCAGATCTGAGAAGCTAAATGTGTGACTATAAAGAGTAGATGCAGCATGTAAAGGCAACGATGCATCTCAGATGTCTCTGAGAGCACGTGTCTTGGGAAGGTTGTATGAAATGTATAGGCAGCATACAGTGATGGCTCCTTGGATAGTCTTCTAGCTTGCAGTAGCTTGTAGATAAGGAGTGTTCCTGTATTGAGGCAGCATCTCTCTCCCTCCAGCTCCCCCTTTTTACTCTAATAATATAATTGTAGTGTTTCCTTTTCTATATTCTATAAATCTTTTATGTTCCTTTTCTACAAATGATATTTGAATATCTGACAGTCACAGACATAGGGACAGTGGATGTTCTTCTACCATAAATCAGACAGTGAGAATCACGAAAGAAGTGTGCTCCTACCCAAATCCCATACCAGTATTCCCTTTCTCACTTTCAAGCAGAATCAAAGCCAAGCAGAAATTGTCAGGGAGGGGCTGCAAAGTCAAATGATTTCAAGTCTTAAACACGTGAGATGACTGTCCCATCCCCAGGATGAAGGAGTACCAGGAGGACATGGCAATGGTCAGTCTGCAGGGAACGTTTACTTCTATCCTAACCTGGTAGATGCATCCTGGAAAAGTCTACCAGATCTCACCTTGAATGTTAGAGAGGGCGACATAGTTCCTCTATGCTGTCCACTCCCAAACACCATTTGTAATTCTCTGTCTGTGCTGTTCCAACAAAAAGAAATTATATGATTTAGTTTGTAGTGTTTTTCTGTTAAAGGAATTTAAGAGGATTTTTTTTACTAATGCAATCTAGGTTACTCCTTGTTTCTCCTTGCTAGCTACTATTAAACAAGATGTATTTTACTTAAACATGCAGAAATTGCATTAGAAAATATAACTTTTTCAGTTGCTACTTTAAGTATGCCACTAGTGAATATGTTTCAATATGTTTAAGTTCTTAAGATACATTTGTAGATAATAGGCCTTCATAATTTTTAAGGCATTCTGCCTTTAATGGCTAGCTGTGTGTAGTTCATTCTCCAACTACTCTTTGTCAGTCTCCTGTCCGAGCAGGCCAGTTGTTTCAATTGGTCATTCTTCACATAAAGCACGACTCATGGTAGCCTTTGTAAACTCAATTTTGCATTAAGGCAGTGCAATCTGCAGCAAATGGGGTATTACACATTTAACGGTTATGACAGAAGAATCAAGTTTCTGGAAAAGTTGCTGTGTCATTCTCAAATGTGCATACAGAAGGACAAAGAGTGTGTGAGGTAAAAAAATAGTGTGTGGGTGAAACAGCCAAAGGTGAGAATAGGCTGAAAATTGTACTTGGAAAATAATAGCTGTATAACACAGGCGTAGAGGGAGAAACACCCCCACTGTGACTTTGTTCAGATTACTGGCAAGTAAACATTCACCTATTAAAATAATGTATTTTAGGTAAAGAAAATTTTGTATGTCGGAAGACATAAAGACTTTAATACTTAACCAGTTGTAATCCCTGAATGACTGGCTGAGGCTGGCTAGCATGTTGTACACTGTGACCCAGTGCAGTGACATGTCGTTAGCAGGTGTGATTACACAGGCCTTTATGAACAATCACCACATTAAAGGTGAGTCATCTCCCCTCTGCCACTGCATTGAACATGCAAGCAGAAACATATGGACGTGCTGAGATAGTCACTAAGGTACTTAGTGTTTACTATGCTTTGGTTTGTACTCAGCAGCCAGAGCAGGAAAAAAATAATGACATTACAGTGCTGGTGTAAGAGCTGAATAGACCACTTGAATAAGACACTCTTTCCCAGTGCTCACGACTCACCCACGCACCTGGCATTCACCAAACCCACACAGCCAGTATGTCCCACTCCTAATTTTACACAATGGCTAGACATGAAGTTTTTCTATTATGCTCATCTATAATTCAATGACATTTATCTTTACTAACAACTACAGTAGCTGTCTGTTCTCCACAATGGATTACTGCCAATATACAGAAATGAATGACCTTAAAATGTCTCCCCTAAATATCTCTCTACAGTTTCTTTTCCCATGCACAGTCTCCACAATACTCCCCACCTTTCAAACTGCCTCCCCACCCCAGACTGAAAAATAAATGGGTATCAGTTGCCCCAGTGTAAAACAAGACTGCTCTCCTACCCTTCTTTTTCTCTTCATTTTCTAACTTTATTATCCATGTCCTTTTCCTACACTTTTTTCATGCCTGTTGCTGGTTTTTTGTTTGTTTTCCGGTCTGATTTGTGTTCCCAGTTAAGGATAACTGAGCTGTTTATAGCCCTTATGGCATCTATACTCACATGTCACACCTTTCCATAGTTGTAACTACTTTAATACTGCTAATTGCTCTGGTCTTCTCTCATCTGCATTTCCATTCAGGCCTTTCATCATCTACCAAGAGGTTTAAGCTCCAGTGCTTTTCCTTTCAGTCACTTGAGTTGTATTTCTTCACAGTTTAATCTTTTTTTATAGGCATAAGTCAAACATGATGGTTTGGAACATTTTGTTTGTGCCTGCTAGACTATGCTAATTAAGGCCACAAGACCTTCCTGACGCGCAGTCTCAAGTGGTACTTCTGTGAAATCCTATGGGATCGCAGCATATAACTAATTTTGGAACCAAGATTCTTTCTAAATTTCCGTGCAAATTCCTGCCTTAAAAAAAAGGGGGGGACACACCCCCCACACCCCCGCTTCTGACATCATCTTCACATAGAGGTTATGAGTCCAGCAGTTAACCCAGCACTGCCAAGTCTACCACTAAACCATGTTCCCAAGTGCCACATCTAACATGTCTTTTAAGTACCTCCAGGTAGGGTAACTCCATCGCTTCCCTAAGCAACTTTGTCCAATGCTTGAAAATCATTTCCATGAAGAAATTTTTCCTAAATTTCCATTTAAAACTCCCCTGGCACAGCTTGAGGCCACTTCCTCTCATCCTATCACCTTTTACCTGGGAGAAGAGGCCGACCCCCACCGGTCACAGCCTCCTTTCGGGCAGGTGTAGAGAGTGATGAGGTCACCCCTGAGCCTCCTTTTCTCCAGGATAAACACCCCCAGCTCCCTCAGCTGCTCCTCACAGGACTTGTGCTCCAGACCCTTCCCCAGCTCCATTGCCCTTCTCTGGACTCCCTCCAGCACCTCAATGTCTTCCTTGCAGTGAGGGGCCCAGAACTGGACACAGCACTCGAGGTGTGACCTCACCAGTGCCCAGCACAGGGGGACAATCCCTGCCCTGCTCCTGCTGGCCACACTAGTGCTGATCCAGGCCAGGATGCCATTGGCCTTCTTGGCCACCTGGTCACCCCCTGGCTCATGTTCAGCTGCTGTCACCAACCCCCCCAGGTCCTTTTTCACTGGGCAATTTTCCAGCCCCTCTTCCCCTCATCGGTAGTGCTGCTAGGGTTGTTGTGACCATTATGATCCATTTCCACCAGTTTATCCTTCCTGGATCTGTGTTGCATTAATAAAAACCAACTAGAAATCCAAAGGTCGAGAAAAAATATTCATTACATTCCTGTCTCTGTCTTACTTTCTTCCATTCCTTCTTATTTAATCTTTCTACATATGCAGAGTTCAGTCTTAAAAGCAATAAAATTATTTAATCTAAAGCTGCAATCTGTGACTAAA
The DNA here is from genome assembly GCA_013398055.1 of Ifrita kowaldi. Lineage (NCBI taxonomy): Eukaryota > Metazoa > Chordata > Aves > Passeriformes > Cinclosomatidae > Ifrita > Ifrita kowaldi. The sequence goes on along the minus strand of VZRS01005165.1, from coordinate 270,990 downwards.
AGGATTTTGCTTTAACCAAAATGGTCTGTTCAAACCCACTATTTTTCCAGAAGCATAAAAATAACTTGGAAAGAGCTAAATTACTATTTTATTCTCCATCTTCTTCTAGCGTTTCCTAAAAAAAAATTCCAATTATCAGCCTTCAGTGGATCAAGAGATTCAGAAATCTGTTTTCCCGATAAGGTGAAGTTATTTTCTAATGTGTATGACTACACTAATGGATACATTAAGTAACTGCCAGCAATCATTCCTTGGACCAGACCAACTCACAGATGAATAAGTGAAAATGATGGTAAGTTTAACATCTAATCTAGGCATTTATTAAATTCAACAATGTTTTCTTTGTCAGTATCAGGAAAATATAAGTAAATTTTGGCTGAAGAAAATATTTAGAAACACTGCAAGACCACTAATACTCATTTCTATTGGGGATCATCATGTTCTTGCAATGACTCTAAGGGCAGTATGTTCCAACAACATTTCAATCTTTGTTGAAAAGCTCAAAGAAAGTTTGATTCCTAACATTCATATGCACACAGTGTAAAGAAAGGGGAACTGAATTTTCCTTACAATCTCAAAGTCCAACAGAAAAATGAAAGCCATGAGTCTGCCAATGAAAAGAATAAAATTATTCATATGCTGTGTGTTTCTCCGAGAGGCTTGCTTGTAACACTTGAAGGCTGAAAAAAATTAGGATACCTATCCATCTGTGTGGCTGAGGTTACATAATGAGTAACTACTGTAGAGGAGCTCTTACCTCTGCTTGGGTATAAAAAACTCTGGAAAAGTGAGTGTAATTTTGCTGGAAAAATCTAGATTGACTTACAAACAGATTCAGCATTTTGAAACTTAATATTAGACCCTTTTGATCTGCTGTGAAGCATTTTGGGGAGTGTGGAATAGAGTGGGGAGGTTTATTTTATCATTATGAACCTTATGGGCTTCTTGTGACTCACAGAGATGCATATAAGGTCAAATAAGTCTGTTGTTTCAAAGCCAGCAAGAGAAGCATACAAAAGAGGCAAGAAGGCATTATATAGAATATCTAATGGAGTTCTAAATTTCTCCAATCATATACTTAGCTGCACTTTAACATTCTTCTACTATCAAATTAAAAAAAAAAAAGTTGTGATTTTTCATAAACTGTTTTACTTTATAGGCTCTTTGGAATTCTTTGCTCCAATCTAATTTTGCTGGTAATACTGTTTATTTATTTATTTATTTAGTTAATTAGTTAGTTATTTTCTAAATTCTGTTTTAGAGGTCTTAAATTGCTTTTCTTAGGCAATACAGAAATAGTTACATTTTCTGTTATTCCACTGCAATAATGATGCAAACAAGAGCTGTGGACCACAGAATGCACAAAAACCAGCAGAGTCTGGCAGTTGTCTAACACTGGGAGTCAAAACTGAAGTCTGGGCTTGAAAATGGTTGTATCTGTATAGGTACCTTTGACCACTTCATTTTTTGTTTACATTTCTAACCCCTCCTCTCCTCACAGTTCTAAGAGAGCTTGTGCAAAGTAATAAAAGCAAGACAACTCAGAGCTACAACCACTGGAGTTTCAGAGCAACTGCTATATATTGCATTACAGGAGCCAGGAGCTACAACAAAACTTCAATTTTCACGTTGGACATATTTTCTAATAGAAGAGTAAATTGACATTATTCTCTTGGTAAAGTGGAATTCTCTGTGTCACTGTAGTGGAGACACATGATGTGTTAAAGAATCCACACAAGATTCATATTGTACACACAAGTTTCAATTACTGACTTATTTAGAAATCACAACTTATCTTCAGTACAGCAGTAATGTAGCAGTATAGCAGCATAGCAGTTAAAATGATAAACCTGAATTATATGTCACCTTTTTTCAGAGTAAGTCAAAGAAATATGCCTCTCCCTGCCCAAAGGTATTTTATTTTGGGAGCATTGTACATCTTCCTACCAAGTAATCATGCCTGCTTTAATTGTTTTTTGTCAGATATTGCCAGTCCGAAGACTAAGAGCATGCATTGAGACTTTTTTAGCAGCACTTTGATTTATTTCTCAGAAAGTGGTTTTTAGTACCACAAACTGTGACAAGATCTTCCTTGTAATGATGCTGTACAGTGGCAGGGCATTCAACAGAAAGTTTTGTAGTAGACTTGTGAGTGTATTTAAGTATGTCAGACAATGGAGGCTTTAAAAAACAGTGTTGAACAAAACAAGAAGAGTACAGACTATTCATTATACAGATAATATTATCAGGATGAGGATTTGTTTTTATATATTGGAATGTAGAAAATACCCATTACCTTGTGACTCTCTAATGTGAAGTGCATGTTGCTTAATGCTCCTCTCTGCAAGCTCTGGGACAGCCACTGAAATCCCTGGAGAGGGTTATTGCACAGGTACGCCAATCCACAGCAACTGGCTGAAACATTTATGCCTTAAAAATCCCCAAGTCTACAGAAATGTGTTATATGTTGCCTCAGTTCTTGCAGACCTCTATCACGTTACAGCCTCCGTTTGAGGCACAGCGACAAAGACTGAGCAAGGTTTATACAGCTCTGGTGGGAAAAGTCTCCTGGGTAAGAGGCACCCTTTGTTCTGAGGTTGCTCAGCCTACGGGAATTTTGCTCAGCCTATAGCCATTGATGAATTGTTAATTTTGTGGTAATGATCTTTGGCATGGACCTTTTCTTAATCTTGTGTACCTGACAGGTATTTTACAACAATAATGCTTACTGGCATGTAGATTCTTTCACATTAAGAATTAAAATACATTCAGACTGATCCTTGCCTAGTTAATTTAAGATCACTCCATCTTACCATAAGCTTCTGTCATGCCTCATGACAGAGGCATCAGATACACCCAACAATAAAAAACAACAGGTGGAAAAGAATACAAGGGACAGGCAGTGCTCAGCTGAGTTAACATTGCTGGTTTTATTAACTGGTTTACCATGCTGGACTGAAAGGATGGGTCTTGCTCCCTGCCATGGAGAAGGCACTCACAGGGTCTGTTTTTCACTACAGCATCGTTCTATCTTTTTCTGGTATGCAGCTTGCTGAGAAGTTATCATGGCCCATAGCACCAACAACTTGGTTTTAATCACACATGAAATGCATAAAGAAAAGAATGCTTGCTGGTGCACTGTTTTGAAAGGCAGTGCCGTCTTGATGGCTTACGCCAGATGCTTTCTTGGCACATGATGTAAGAGCAACAAGACGAATGCGCTTGCTCCTTCTAGTCTACCAGCTCTGCATGCTCTTCAAGATACCATGTACAAAAACACAGCAGCAACTTCATCATTCAACAATGAACAGCCAGTCATGGCCTCTTTTGGTGATTTCATCTGTACAGCTTTTTCTCACTTCTGGAATCCTTCAGCTTGCTCTTAATGACAATGGAGGCTTTGGCAGAGCACTGAGGATTGGTTAGCTAACACACTGCATTTTATTCTTATCTTTTTATTTCCATTGTTTTTATGCTGCTATTTCATATGATAGTCACGGGTTGTTATTTCTGACAACTCAGATAATTAATCTCCCTCCAACAGCTCTTCCTGCGCAAGGAGCAATAGTTTCCTCTTCACTGAAACACTCTAAAACCCAGCATTTTGTGGCAAAAAAATAGCCCCTGCATTTCAGTTAAAAAAATCGTTTTTCCGTGCATACATACTTCATCATGCATTTATTTCACACTGTCTTCCAAAGTGGTCAGTGTCTGTACCATGAAACTTTGAAACATGCAGGTTTAATACCTTACATCTGTGATAAGCAACCATTTAATTTCTTGGTACAATTTTGAAAATATGGACACACAAAACAAAAGTGTTGCGAATACCATCTGATTGATAGGTAGTTTCCAAACCCACTTCAATGCCAGAACAGAATGGAATGTCTTGTGGACACAGCCAAGTCTCAGCAACTCATAGAATTGTTTAGGTTGGAAAAGGCTTTTAAGATTATTGAGTCTTATCGTTCACCCATGTTCCTCTTCCCTTCCCTTATCCAGGCTAGAATATATACCTATGTGTATCTCACCTGGCATCTCCTTCGGTAACAAACTACCTCAGGAAATTATACGGCAATGCATTTGAAGTTCCTAGAAACTGTAAAGTAAAGCAGCTGTCTAATTAAAATAGCTATGTGCTACATACTAATCTGTTGTTCAGTATATTACCGTTGTCAGTTTTTGAAAACTAACAAGTTCAAAGAATAAATTTTGTCACAGAACTTTGCATTTTCAAGCTAAAGCCCACATACTGTTTGGCAGTCTGACAAAAACTGAACTTTGCCTGGATTTGGATGAAAATTTGATGAAAATTTACTCTGCTTACATACTTGGTTTCTTTTAGAGGAAAGTGTTGTTGCTACTGTTGTGGAGGAAGGTAAAGCCTTTATCCACTGGAAACAGGCAGCTTGATTCTTTACCCGAGTTGTTAATATTAATTTCATTGAAACCTACATATTTAGTTATGGTGGTTTTCTTAGCTCTAAGGTTAAGTTGCAGGTAAATGATTAAGGAAACACACTTTCAAGTAAAGTTTACACTTTTTATAATGAACAGTTCTTTCTTCAGCCCTTAAATAAGGAACAGAACAGTAAAACTATCAAAGGAATATCTTAACACATTGCCTTTCCTAAACAATTTGGGCTTAGCAAATCGGCATTTGTTTCAACAGTTGGAATCCTGCTATACGTTGACCACTGTCACATTGCAGTTTGCACTCTTGATGAATAACTTCCCCTTCTCCTTCATCTATCTTACTTGTGACTACACACAAATAATCATCAGATTGGCAAACTGTGTTGCAAATGAAAGGTAAATACTAGTAGACCAATCACCACCACTGGCACTGTTGTTCTAGTAAGAAAACAACTCCCATTTGTTATTTACTGACTATATTCAGTTGACTCTCTCCTTGTTGTTTTGAAGTTTATGAGACAAAGTTTGTAGAGATATTTGACAGCATTTTTAGGCCAACTGATGATAGAATTTTCTTTGAAAAAAATACCAACTCAATAAAGAAGGTGAAAATGGAGACCTACCCTCAGTACTTTCAATGCTCTAAACGGCTATTTGTTTTAAGATTTATTTATGTATGTATTTATTTATTCTAGCCTAGGTCTCTGGACATGGCTCACACATTGAAATAAAATTGCTAAACTCAAAGTATTTCAGTGCCATCAGAAGGCAGTTAAAAACTACTCAATCAATTCCATGTTTGATTGCAACTTGTTAACGAGTTACAAATTACTTCCTTAAAAACAACAATAAAAATCAGAGCAGCAGTTTATTTTTCCCAGTGTTTAGCTGAAAATTTTCAGTGTCTCCATTTGATAGATTGACCACACTGGTATTCCGGACTCCGCACTTCAGAATCTGATTTGCAAGTCACTGCCAAATTTACGACATTTTCTACTTCTGAGAAAATTCTTAGGCTGTGATCTTTCATACTTCATCAAATGCTGGTTAGGGCTAACTGCACTTTGTGGCAGAAACACATTTTATCAGCTCTAATGACAACAACCAATTACAATTCCCATTCTGAGTAATGTTTTGGCTTTGCGTTGGGCATGATTTATGGATAGAAGAAATTAAAGCAATGGCTACCAAAATGATTTAGCAAATGACAAGCCATATGCCTGAGAAGAGATTAAAGAAAGAGTTTGATGTGTTTAGTTTGTAATCAAAGCCTAGAAAGGAATCTGATTATGTATTTTAATTCAGAAAGCCCTCACCAGAGAGGGAATATTGGTTAAAGCACCTAAGAGGAAAGGTGTATGAACTGGTTATAAATAAAACTAGTCTGGAAATAAGAATAGAATTTTGAAGATAAGCCATTCTGGAGTAGTACTTGAAATAATGTCCACAAGGAATAAAATGTTTCATGCTAGCGACTCACAAGTGTGTAAGTGGGGTTTGATGACAGGATAGAAGTGATCCTGTTGTTCAAAGTTAAAACTTGTGATTTGTATCTTTGGGTGGTTAACTTCTTGTATCTCTAACAGAGCCTTGAAAGGAGACTGCATTTCCATATATCTTTTTTGCACTATGTTTTAAATACTTTAATGCTGCCAGCTGTTTACCTGCAGGGGCCAGATTTACATTTGCCTTCAGTGTATAATTTGGCCTTTGGGGAATGAACGTAGACAGGGTTACCTTCTTTTGAAGCATCAGAAAATGGCCACAGAAAGTGATGGGATATTGGGGCAGAATTTACTCGTTATTTTCATATATTGAAAAAAATCCTTACCTGCTTCTGCTCAATTGTTTAAGAGGACCTTGATTGTCAGATCTGTAGTCACAGAGGTCCCTGTCCTGTTTTCATAATGGAGTTAACAGTCTTGTCTGTTTTCTGCCTTTATACATGGGGTTAGGCAGTGCTTACTTTCTAATATCCACTAGGCAGTTTCTCTTCAAAAATGTCCTATTGCTAAGGCCATGGTTGGGACACTGCTGACATGCTTAATTTTTCCAATTTTACTTTCACATATTTTCCTCCATGACGATTGGGGTGGTTTTTTGTTTGGTTTCTTTTTTTCTCCCTTATACTGAACCTGCATTTACAGCAGATATTTTTGTAGACAACAGCAGAATATATATCCATGGTTGGCTGTGATTGATCCCAGGTCCCTCAAGACCTATGTTTCTTGTTATTTAAGTTCACCAAACAGTTGTTGAGCCTCTGTGACTGTGACTAGTTGGAAAATGTTTGATGCCCTAAGGAACATTAGGCATAGTGAACTGCTCCGTATGTCCTTTGCCTGAACAGTCTGAGAATGTGTGGTTTGCAGAGGAGACATGTTTTGGGGTTTTTTTGTGCAGGTACTCCTAATTCTCTTGTACTAAAACCTCCTAGACTCTTTTTCACCAGTTCATCAGTTAGAAGAGTAAGTTCTAGCTTCTGGGGATGTGGGTTTGTAATAATCACTCTATCTAGGTTTCCATTCTAACTCCAGCATTTGGCATGTTGGCAGCATATCCAGATTTGGTCTTTGGAGAATGAAGCTGAAGATGTGAGGTCAGAGTCATAGCATTCTATGCCAGATGGCAAAAAAAACATCTCGGCAACTTACTTATCATTGATATTTTTTGGTACCATTCCGAAAGCAATGTAAGAGATTGGACAACGTGCAGTAGGGACCCTGCTTAGCTTTCTAAGATGTCATTCACCACCTCCTATCCTCAGTCTTGACACTTGGAGAGTATAGGCCACTTCTTTTATTGCTTCCAGATGTATAAAGTCAACCTTTAGTTCCACATTAGATTTATGATGAGTGAGACATTTTTTGGAGGAAGAACAGTAACTTCTACTAACCCAGCTCATTCTATGTGTTCATCAGCACCTTGATGATGCTGCCACGCACACAGCAATGGGAAACCCTATTTTCCCTTGAACATAAGAAATTCCAGAGCTAAAAATGCTTTGCAATATATTACAAATTTTCTGTTAAACATACTGACTGACCAAAACAGTTATTCAAGAATGGATCAGTCTTGGGAAACCACTCTGAACCAACCTGCTGGAGCTAATATGATGTCCATTCACTGAGCAGAATTGTGAAGATCCCTGAAAGGAAGAATAATTTATGTATCCTTAGTTATCATTGAGTGAGTAGCATCTACTTGGAATTACAGCTCAGCTGTGGATAAAATGGGATGGGATGTAGAGAGAATACCAAGAGCAGGCTAACAGTATGCAGATATCAAACCAGTTGGATGCCCTTAGGGAAACATTTGAACATAAGCTTATTTGATTAAGCAGCATTTCAATCTTTATTTAGCTGGATGGTAAGCATCACTTCCTATCACTGGATTAGCATCTGCAAGGTACCAACAGTGAAACACACTCACTCAAAGGAGACTCCACTGTTGCTCCTCTGATGATCACTGTTTTATAACACCAATTTTTGCAGTGATTCTTCACCTGTTGCACACATGCTATAAATGCACCATCAGAATACTTCATCCTAAGTTGTTAGATGGTCTTTAACGGAGTCCCATATATCTACTTCACTTACAAATTTGTTAAAAGCTTGAAATAGCAGAGTACTGCCGACATGTATACAATACAATGAGCAGTAAATTTGTGGAAATTGAAATGAGAGAGAAAAGGTATAATATATTTTACTTTTGGACGTAACTTCATTGGCAGGAGGTAATTACTTAGTCTCTGAAGATTAAAGTAGTGCTTTATCAAAATAAGCATACAACCCAGACTTGTCCGTTTTGGAGCAGCGTTTCATAAATACATAAACAGGTGGCATAGCGCATACTCCAAAGATGGGAATATTTCCAAAAGAAGTTGCAGAAGCTTTTATGAAGTAAATCTTTATCTGACTGGGGAGAAGGTTCTCATTTAGCTATCTGTTAACATAGAGTATTTGAGTTAGCAATCCATATGGGTTCATTTTGGGAGAAAATCTGCAGTACTGCTTGCAAAATGGTTTGTTCTTTCTCTCTTCCAACAAAGCCAATCACCTCAGTCAGGGTTGGGAATGTTTTGATAAGATCCAAATAATTGTAAAGTGTTCTAACCAGAGAATTGTTTGGGTTGGAAGGCACCTTAAAGATCACCTAGTTCCAACTCTGCCAGTACACCCTTCACTAGACCAGGTAACTCAAAGCCCCATCCAGTCTGGGATTTAACACCTCCAAGAATGGGCAATCCACAACCTCTCTGGGCAACCCTCACAGTAAAGAATTTCTTCCTAACATCCAATCCAAGCCTACTCTTTGTCTGTTTGAAGCCATTCCCCTTTGTCCTTACAGTACATGCCCGTGTGAAAAGTCCCCCACCAGCTCTCCTTGTAGGCACACCTTAGGTACTGAAAGACGGTTCTAAGGCCTCTCCAAAGCCTTCTCTTTTCCAGACTGTGCAGCCCTGACCTTCTCAGCTGTCTTCATAGTAGAGATGTTTTTCTTAATAGTAATGAAGTTATTGACATGGAAAGCTACAACTACTTCAAGGAGAAATTTTGCTTCAGAATTAAGGTAAAGTGGACTTCTATTGGTTTCCAAAAAGCAGAATTAAAATGATCATAAAGAATCCTATATTCACACAAAGATAGTTTAAGAAACAAAAGGAGTCAAAAAATAGTCCTTGTACATTTCACCTATAATGCTAAGAATGAAGGACTCAATAACTGCAGAGTGCACACACAGTAATTCTTTTGAGACTGTTAGAAGCTGGATTAATTGCTGCTAAATTAAGTACAAAGAAACCCTGAAACTTGCTCAGACTCCCCAGGTCTCAGGGAAACAGCAGGAGAGCTTATTTGGATGAACCTAAGATTGCAAATCTTTTTATCAGCATCACTGCAAGTGAAGGTTGTGAGAACAGCCTTACATATACTGCAACAGGATTGTTCCACCTGATATGCTAGAATGTTTTAGTCTCTGAACAAGGATGCCAGGCCAGAAACTCTTGCACATAACAAAGACAAAATATGGCTTCAAGACAAATGGATGCACCCCATGTCACATGACTAAGTATTCTCAGATTCAGGTTATTATTGCCCAGGGACTTCTCTAAAATTGAAGCAAGTTTTAATGATTCCTGTTGAAGCTCTGAAAGCCAAAGTTTGCAAGTTCAGCAAGATGGCATTAGAAATTGAATTTCTTTTTCGTTCTAAGCCAAAATTTTGGCAGGGAATTGTGAGGCACCATATTCTGTCTGTGATCTGGCAAAGAAGATACTCTAAATTAATTAGAAGTGGGTGGGGAAACATTATCCCTGAGGACCTTGCCTGGAAACAAAACCTGGAGCTTTTGAAGTTCCCTGCAAAGAAAAGCAGAAAAAGAGTAAGAGAGAAATAAACTACAGCAAGTAACAGTCACAGCACCTTCCTAGGAGACATAAGATCCAGACTGAAACTCTGGCTTCAAATCACACCTGGGTCATTCCTACACAAGACGAGTATCCTATCAGTATCCATTGTCCTTGCTTCAGTCAATTCTCTAGAACAGTCTTATTTTGTGAAAATAACTGGGTATTAGTTGTGTCAGCAGAAAAGAGGAATTCCTTAGCCTAACAGTTAGGGCATTCACCCGGGCTGTAGCAGCAGCACGTGCCACACCCTTAACTGCACCTTTCCAGATGTTGTGCTTTCCTGCTACTGGCTACTCTAGTGCAAGTTTAGTGGTTTTAATCTAAAATCATTCCCCGGCTGCAAAATATTTCATAACTAATGTTTACTTCAGCCAGAATTTTTCCACAAATCACAATGATTTCAACAACTCAACATTTCCCAATATTACCTATTTTTTTACAGAATATTTCCAAGCTGCCAAGGATCAGAGAACTTTTTACATTGATGACAACTCAAACAGCAGGGCTGTAATAGGTAAAAAAAAAAAAATCAAAATGAAGCCTAAAAATAAAACTTTTTTGAGTTAGCCTGCTACTAGATTAGTGATATGCCACAGATAAAAAGAAATAAGCACCTAGACACAGCTAGCAATTCTAATCACAGATGAGACAGTTGGCTACATTCTGCCATCTTATGCCCTCAGGAGATGGTGAAGGTCATTTAAGTGCACTGATGTGGGATGCTGAGCCTACTGACCAAAAAATAAATTCCAAACTCCAGAAAACATAGCACCAGAACGGAGCACACACAACCACATCACTCAAAGACTGACTGTGAATCTTTACGGCAATGCCTATGGAAAAGAATAAAAGGCCCAGGAGGCGCCAGTAAGAACTGGATTTTTGTTTCTGTGACACCATTTGTTTTCTATTATGGATATTTGCGTCTTAGGTTAACATTCCTCTGAGATAAAACCTCCTACCTGATAACATTCATCCCCAGGCCAGGCCATGGATCTATGTCCCTGGCATCATACAACTGTTTCTGTCTGGAACCCAAAATGCTTCCAAGAACCACATCATTTTGTGTTTAAGTAGTTTTTTTTGTATAGAGAACTGGTCAGAAAAATAGTCCAGTGAGAGAAAAATAAATTGTGATCCTGGAAAGAGACACTGAGCACGTATGAAAGACCATATGGTAATGATCAAAGCTGAGGAAAAACAAAAAGCTGCTTTCCACCTGCAAAACAGAATTGTCTGAAGATAGTGAAATGGGAATGCTTTGAAGATAAGCCATCATGTAGTGTGGGAAAAGGAGGCAAGAAATGAAACCTGGTATTGAGACAATTTCCTAAGGTGCATTCTGTGATTGGTGGGTGGTGGAGCCAGGTGCTGATTATTTTCTACCCTGTTCTAACATGTAAAAATCAGAAAAAGAAGTGGTAACTGTATTTGTTTCCCGCTTTTCCTCATAACCTGCTTTCCAGTGTACAGAAAGCAGGCACGGGTGGATCTAAAAATTATCTCAGCTCTTTCTTTCAAATAATTTCAGGTTGTAAAGTAAGTCATCTGCCCTTCTCTGCAATGAAATTCCTGTATTATCTTCCATTTGGTCTTCTGGCTCTCTTCTGAAAAATAAAGGCCTAATTTCAAACATTGGGCCTGCAATTTCTCTCTCCTGTGCTTCTTAATCAGGCTGAAATCCAAAGATAGGCACTGGTGTGAAGTGAGGATGCTGTTTTCGAGGTCACATCAAGAGAACTGAGTACACCCAACTTTTTCCACGCTTCTGTTGCACTCAGTGGTAGTATTAACGCTTCTTTCAGAAAGCATTCAGCATTTCGAGACATAGGCAAGATTTTGACACTGAAGCAAACTAACAATCTGAAGGGGAAAAAAAACAAAGCAAAAAAGAATTTCTTAGCCATTCTTTGTAACAGTGTAGGATGCTTCAACCATCATTTTTAAAGCAGGCAGGATAAAAACCTGAAGGAACTTGAGATAATACAAGATACAAATATGTATGTAATTCAGTCTTAAGCTGTGCAAAGCAAGGAGCTTCAGATATAGAGATATAAATCCAACAGTTTCATCATAACTCAGATGATGTTTAATTCAACAGACATTAATTATCTCTCAGACATGAAGAGTGGTATTGATGATTGAACTTCAGGTGTTTACAGTGGAGATGGCAGTCATTTAACTGGTCTCTGTTTATAGTCATGTAAGTGGTTGTAAGAACAGAAGGTGGTTATGGTGGCTTCGTCTAGCCCAGGTACTGTTTCTGAAGGGGAGCAAATGCAGACAGCCGTCTAGCTTTGCAGGGATGCCTGCTGAGTCGTGTTCCTTTGCTTACTCTGACAGCCTTCAGCCATTTGTGCTTTAGGGAATTCTATGCTGAAGGTGGCTGCTATGTGTTTAAAAACCCTTCAAGGTTTTTTTTCCCCACCAATAATTTGTTTAGTCTCTCTTTTGAGACATGCACTTTTAGTATTCATTCACACCACACCCATGGCAATAGACAAGAAGGTATTTCTACAGCTCTGTGCATCTCACCTCTTCAGATTTCTGCACTAGCAAAATTAATCAAAATCAGCCAGCTACTAAAGGAACCCAGCTTAAGTGCAAATATCCACATATTGTGAATAGGTGGGCAATTCTCACTTCACCTCATTTTAAAACAGATACTCTAAGATTCTGGATCTGCAATTTTACTCCAAGTTACAGTGATGGGTTGCAGCAAAGTTGTTTCCAATTTACTGTTATTTTAAAAATTTGGATTATATTAACAGTGGTAAGTTTTGCTTCTTTATAGCCTAGTTTTTTTAAGTCATTTTGATAAAATCATTTTACTTACACAGTTATTACACCTGTGCAAGTGCAGCCTGTGGAATCTAGGTACTGCACATTCCCAGTGCTGTGGTTCAGTATTCCGGGTTGAGGCAAACATATATTTTGCTCCAAAGTTCTGTTTTATGCATAACTGCAAAGAGCAGTTACAAACTAAGGATAATTAGAAATTGGAAATTACCTGCCCCCCTTCTCCAGCTTCCCTTATTTAGCAGTTTATTTCATAATGTCTCTGTGAAGCTCCTTTGATTGTTATAAATGAGATTTTATGTCTGTTCTAGAAATTGGGTATTTTACATGTCTGAGGGCTTGTTTGGGGTGTTGACTGGTAAAGGAACTTTGCTATCATATCCCAATAATAAAATGAAAAGACAGAAAATGCACCACCAGAAAGCTAAAACCTGAATGATCCATGCAACAGAGTAATGAATAAGATAGTCTGAAATGCAAAGGGCACTGTAACTACAGCATTTCCCCAGTCATACTCAAAAATATTTTCTCAAGCACTGTGCAGACATCCCAAGTGAAGCAATAGAAGTGGTCAGGTGGGGGAAAGAGTAAGAAAGCAAAAATAAATTTCATTTATAAGCAGATTGTAAGTTTGACAAAACTATTTGGCAACAACACTGGATCATGTAAACAAAAATAGTGAAGCATCCAAGAACTGTTTTAAAAAGGCGCTGGAATAAGCACAGAATTCATTAGGGACTCTTTGTAATAAGCATTGTGTCCTTAAATTTGGTGTGTTTTAAATTTACAGTATTTCTCAGTTTGATGTTTGACTTCCCTTAGCTGGTTAAGGAAGAAGGCAGCAATGACAAGCTTGCATTCAATTATAGAAATCATCTCAGTAGACTGACTACAACTTTGCATACATATTCCTGTAACAGACAACCAAGGCATGCCAAAAGACAACTGCTTTACTCGATAGACATGATAAGAATTTTCTCATTTTCTCTACCTAATAACAGAGAAATTAAAATATCTTCCAGTATTTATAGGAACAGTACCAGAATAAACAGTTTTCTTCACTTCTTCGGAGTGATATATTTTTAAGAATAATTGTAGTTATTTATCAAGACTAGCCATTGTTTTACCAGAATGTTTTAGGAGGAAAATGGTACATGTATCTTCATTTAAATATTTCTGAGGTCTTAGAGAATGATCTTGAATCAGCAGAATTTGGTCTCATGTAGGTATCCAAGTATGATAACCCAGTTTAAGAAACCTGATGATCACTGAAGATCATGATGGTCAACAGTGAATGTCCTTCAGCTTCAAAGTGGAAAATGTTTGTGGTGATTTCTTCACTATAAAGGATGTATTTACACTGACAAAACACAATAGCAGACAATGTTGGAATGCCATGCTGGCAAATAGTACAAAGAACAGCCATTCTGTGACAGATCAATATAGCCACCTGAACAAACCCAGCTTTGGCAGTGGCAGATAGTGACTGACAAAGAAAGAACATAAAAACAGGGATACTCCAAGGATACCCTTTCCTAGCTGTCAGCAGCCTTTATCTCAGGGATTTTACTAAACAAGATACTATTTTATATTTAATGTAGACTTTTATAGCATGCATTTCTTGTACTGAATCTAGTGTAAAGCTAGTTTTGGTAGTCGAAAAATTGCCAATGAATTTCAAAATCTGCTATGTGAAAATGTACTTACTTATTTTTAAGCTGCATTCTCATGAGTTTGCTGATGTGCTTGTTTAAAAACAGTGAATTATACAGTATTTTCTGGATTACTTGTGATTTTAGAGGCCACTCATATTAATCCTCAGTTTTTTCTCCTCCCTATTAGAGATTTGCTCCTCAAATAAAAGATACTTATGTCTTTAGGTGTGCTGTTGCCTTGCTCTGTAACTTCGTAAGAGACCTTTTTAAAAGCCTTCTGTAAATCTAAATGAACTGCTCAAATTACCCTGTCCCCATAACCACAACTCCTATGAAGATCGTGAAAATAAGTAATACCTAAGGTAGCCAAATTGTTGCATCATTTTTATATCATATCTGTTCACAGCACTATTTATAGAGATTTTCAAGGTGTAGGAAGGAATGAAAGAAAACCCAATGAACAAAAAACTCAACATGTGTCACCTGCTATTCAGATGAGAGAGTTCTACGAAAAATGTTTAAACCACACGTAATAGTTACACAGTTCCAAATTTCAATTACTTCAAGACTACTGCCTAATTCTAATCAACTTATTTGTACTTATTCTAATCAACTTGTCCTAAAAGGTGGTAATTCACTTTTTCTGTGTGGGAGGTATTCATGACAGGAATCTTTTTAATTTCCCTCATGATGAACATGGATGTGAAGAATCAGTATTTTACATCCACTGAAATAAACATATTAATACCAATTCAATATTATTTTGCACCCCCCCACTTTTTCTTAAGTTGCTGTAAGCACAATCTTGTGAACCTGGTGATACACTCTAGCATTAATTAAATACCAACTAAATGTAAACCCCTCTCAGAATGTGGGAATGAGAAAAAGGATTTATCAAAGCAAGTCACCTTATCAGACATACCATAACTTACTCTAGAACTGTCTAAAATTATTTTCTTATGTTATTTCAGGTTTCTTTATTTGCACCTTTTTTTCTTTTCGGAATAACAAAATATGCTGGCCTCCCCAGTAACTAAACATAGATAACTGTACCTGGCAAAACCAAACTACACAAGTCTGAAAATACAGGCAAAAGCTGGTAATCGTCCAAATTAGCTTCTCCTTTTCTACCACATGGCCAAACTTTGCATATATGGGTAAATAATTTCTCCATTTCATAGTATCCATTAATAGTCTGATTTGTTTTAAATTAGCCATCAAACCGCACGGTTAAGAAATACTCTGCTAGAAATAGGAAACTGTGCTTTTAGTTTCCTGACATTCTTTAAGTTTCATTATAACATAAGGATTTTAAGAATTGCAGGGCCTTTATTATTAATTTAAAAAATAGTTAATTTGAATTATGAATGATGCCAATATTCCTGGTACCTGCAGGATGCACACTTGCTATCAGCTGTCAGGAAGATGGAAACACAAATGTGTGGTAAAATAAAATAAACTGCAGTTTATTAGTGAAGTTAAAATTTCACCAAAACATTCTTGGTTTTATGCAGTAATTATAGAACTGGAGTGGCCAACCTTTCAAAACTCAAGTGGTCAAGAGACACTAAAAAACTCCCAAGCCTATATATCACATACCTTGTAGAGTTGACAGGGGTAAAAGGTACTAGCATATGGGAGGAAAGATACTATGATGCTGCTTCTTTCTTTGAAGAAGGAACTTTCACCAAGACTTGACAGGAATAATCCAAAACTCATTATGGTATGCTGGCTGAGGCAGCAATGACAGATAATGAGCCTTTTTCAGAAAACTGGCGGTTCTGTGGAACAGTTTGGTAGAAATGGGAAAGTGTACTTGTCTCCAGCAGCAGCATGCTTTTTCCAGTACTTCACACAACATAACCAAAGCCAAAGCATCAAGTACTTCAGATCAGCTCATTCTTTGCTCAGGACTTTCCACAATAATGGAAGCTACAAAACTGGAAAGAAAACACCTCAATTCTACACAGCTCAGTGAAAGAATGTAAATGTAACATCTGTGGTACATTACTCTGCAATACTGCAGCTGTCTAGTAATTCTTTAACACTCTTTTGCTATTGCCATGTAAGGTGGCAAGACACCTGAGATGCAAACAAATCCCACTGGGTAAAGAGCATTCAGTTTACTTTTGAGCTTTACACTTTTTCTTTACCCAGTAATGATTTTGTTACTTTCACAGTTTTCAAATATTCCCCCCATTAAAAGCTTAGATTAGTTGGATGCAGCACAACTACATCTACCACCAAAATGAACTTCTAATCTCATTCAGCATTCTAATTCTTATTTAAATGAATGGGTAATCTCTATCATCATAAATGACCAATTATGGTAGTTTACTTGTTGTGCCTTTTGACATACCCAAGGTTCAGGAGCGATTTTACTTATCACAACACATTGCAGAGTAGATAGAAGCTGGAGTTCACCTATGAAACATTCACTTCCAAAGGTACTTAACTAAAGACAGCCAGATCACCCTGTACAATTTCAGTTCCAGCCTAGAGTTGTAATAATTTGGAAAATTAATGAAAGGCTAAAAAGAAGTTTAGTATCTCATAGAACTTCTGATCTCTAAAATATATTCTTGCTGCAACTGATCCTCTCCAAGCTCATGCCCTCAGTATTATTTCTAGGGTTTGAAGACTGTAGTGACTATAATCTACTCTATTCCCACTGTCACCATGGTCATTCTTAATCCATGTAAAAGGATAAAAAAAATCGAAGTCCTAGGAAAATGATGAAGGGAAAAGAAGATCTGGTATCAAGCACAACTCAGAAATGTCAAGGTGGCATGAACAATACAGAATCATAATGAACTTACCCATTTAGAACAAAAGAAACAAACAAAAAAGATTTCTTCCTTAGAAACAGAAGGGGATTTATCAAATTCTCCTTTTAAGTATTTCCATTATCTTTGCAGTAGAAACAAAGAAACAAGAAACTATGCTTTATGTGAAACTGGTTCTAGTTACAAGAAGTACAGATTCACAGACAGCCATTTCATGAATTAGGTGTTCAAAGATAATGTTAGGTATCTTACACTAATCAGTCAATTCCATGGACCATGTAATTTCAAAAACCAAGCTGTGTCTCAGCTGCATTAGGTATCTGTGGATTTCTCATTTTGATAATCTGACAAATCTTGAAGATCTTAATTTAATGAACTTGCTGCTCTTTACTTGGAAAAAAACAGAAGAAAAAAACTCCAATGAATGGCTTTTCTTATTACTGTCTTCTTAGTAATACCAGAATATTAAGATGAACTGGAATACAAAGAGATGCAGTAGATTCTGGCCTGCTAAGATTCCACTTTGGTGCACTTTGGCGTTCCTGGAGGACTTCAGGGTCCACTGCACAATGCTGCATTCAAAATTCAATAGAAGATGAACTGGAATAACAGTTCTTGTCTGTGATAGGAAAACAGCAACTTCATCCAACTGGTTGATTATGCTGAAACTGGGTCAGAACCAATGCCTTAAATGAATGCTAGCCAGCGTATAGGGAGCTGGTTAAAACTGAAGCAAGAATTTATGCTATCTAATAATAAAACCTCAGCAACGCAATATAGTTTTATGCCTTCTTTTAGCTAAAAGTTAGTGCACAGCACTCACACCATTACTTAGGTCTATGTGGAGAGAGCTGTCTCAACTGTATCTTTTGTGATAGCTGGGATAAAACTCTCAGCTGCGTAAGAAAAAGGTACAACACCCCCCATTTGTAATACATTTCACTGATCATGTGCCAATACCGTAACTTGTTAAGTTAAAGTGAATAAAGCAACAGCCAAAGATATATAACCAAAGATTTAAAATATAACATTGTGCATTTTTAAAACTAGTAATTTAATACCATTTAAAACCAACTGAGTTTAGAATATATACTTGCTGTTAAGGCTGAGATGCTATCATCACATCTCCTGTTGAGCAGCAGGAAACCTCAATTCAGATAAACATGTAAATAGCAATAAAAGACCCAGAACTATAATTAAGTAATTAGTATATGCTGATACTGTATGAGGCACCCAACTATTCTGACTTAGTTTGTGAATGTTTAACTGGCTTAGTTTCACTTTTCAAGAACAACACAGAGAAACTACAATCTTAATGTTTTGGACTAAAACTCCTCCATAACAAAAACAAGACCCAGTGCTTTCTATTCCAGTCATGAATGCTTCTGGAATAACGAAACTAGTAATTTCAGCAAAAAGGAGTTATGTAATATACATTTATACAGAACAGTCTTGAGTTATACCCATCCTTTGCTCTTCAACTGTCAAAACTGTCTTGTATAGAAAGAAAAAAAACCAGCTTTTATTCAAAGACTTTGTATATGCAAAGCTTATTGAACTTACTAAACTTCAGAAGTTTAAACAGGATAGTAGATATAAAATTACCATCAAAGATTAATCATAATCTCTAAAGTTGCAGCTGATTTCAAACATTCCTTTTGACAGATTCCTAGTAAAGCAATTTTTTCGAAGTATGAACACTTCAAATCTCCTCTATTTATAGGGAAGTTTGTAACAGGTTCAATTGGAGACATCAAAAACATTTTAAATAGACATCACAAGATGCATCTGTAGTTTAAAGGTCAAATTTATTAGGAGATTAAGAGATGTATTATACATGGACTATAAATACAGCACAGCTGACTTTATTCACAGTCACACAGCCAATGCCAACCTATTTTGTAGACACTCTTGTTCTTTTGTTCCAAGAAAAATTTGCACCATAAGACTTGGATTTGGGTTTTGGAATCTTCTTCTCTTCAACATCATAACTCCAGCCTAGAGGTCATGGGGCAGGGGAAGACAAGAAACGATGAGAATTATATTCTCAGCATACAATATACAGCAAATGCAACTTAAAGGTTTTAGCTTTAGTATGTTTTTCTCCACGTAGGCACCCGCTAATCTATTCCTTTCTAGTTGGCAACGGAGAATACCGAAATGCCATGAATGTGGCAAATAACCATTCTGTGAGATGGCAAGACCTGACCATACTACAGACAACTTGACAGTCACCAACAAAAAGCTCAACAGGGAAGACCGACTGTCCTGTAAGTTCATGACTCCACAACTCCATAGCACCACAGAAGCACTAGGGCTCTGTGTATGTTGGCACAGGAAATGAAGAAGATAAGAAAAAACATGGCAAAAATAACATATAGAAGATCAATCTCAAAGGCTGGGAGACAATGGAGACCTTCCAAAGCTAGGAAAAAAAGAAGGGTGAGAGGACCAAAAAAAATGAAAAGCAAAGAAAAAACTTCAACATTAGAAAGGAGTTTAATACTTAACATTTTTTATAAGAACATAAAAAATTAGGAGTTAAAAGAAAAGGGAATGAAGTGATAGAAGACAAGTAAATTATGTGATAGTTAAGCAAGAGAAATGCTTAAAAATGTCAGAAAAGAGGAGGTGGAGACATTAGTGTTTATGTAAATCAAAATGCAAATTGGTTGCAGCCTCCAGGTGCCTGGAAAGTTGCCAGGGCAGCACTCAGTATTCCGAAGTTTGGTCTCTTTAGCTGCAATATTTCACTCAAAGTTGAGATACTTCAGTTGAAGCTAGAAGTGGTTAAATATGCAGTTTTAAGTGATACTTACAAGACAGTACTTTTCTTCCTTAGTTTTAAAACCGAAAGTTGTAAGCCCTAAAATGTTTAACATATATCTGAATTTTTATACTTAAGGTGCTCACAGTAAACAGTCAAGAAACACCTACACACCAAAATGTTCTGTAAGATACACAAGTTGTCATGTCACTGCCTCATTTTTCTGTATTCACAAATGTCACACAAACATTTTCTTCATGTTTATTAGTCCCAACCAGTGTTAATTTCCAAGTTAACTACTCTCTGTAAGAAATACTGAATAGATTTTAAAAACATATTCTTTCCATCTGTGAGAACACTGGCTTTTGCCTCCTGTTCTGATTAAAAATATAAGCTTGAGTAAACAGCCAGAACTAGATCCAGAGACAGACTTCAGTATTGCAACATTCAGCATTGTAACACCTAACATTGAGACATTTGGCTGCTGGAATGGAATCTACAGCCCCAAGGTATTGCTTCATCTTTTTATACACTAGATGGAGAGGGGCCGAGTGCCTCCAAAAGAGATTCGCAACTGCCAGCACAATGACTTGCACTGCCACAGATATCCAAAATGCAAAAGGTTAGTTGCATCTAACTGAAAATTGCAAGAGGCCACCATATGTGATTAGGTTCCACACTTTGGAACAGACTCCTTCAGACCAGCACTTTGAGTTGTTCACAACAGAGAGCAGAGGTCACTTTTATAAAAATACCAGAATGATGGAGGAAGTTACTCTTGCCCAGAGCCCTGCCATACAATCCAAGTAGACAGAAAGCAGATTTCACCGTCTCTGGAAGAACACCCTCACCACCTGACTAAAGGTTATTGTGGAGCAGAGAAACTCTCCATCCTTGTTACTTAAGCTGTATGTTTTTAAACCACTGCTTCAGTGATGTCAGACAGGACAAAAAAAAATTTAGGTCAACAGTCACAACTTTTAATTTCTTCCAGTTTAAAATGTTTCCTTCTTGCCTGGACCTCAGATCATCCTCAGCTGTAATATTTTGGACAGCAACGTCTCCTGTTAGTGTATCCAGCACTGCTACTCCAACATTAGAAAACACATCAGATGGGGCTGGCAGGAAGACAGCTTGCCTTATTTCCTTAAGTTCTTAGGTGAGAAGGAACTCTTTGAATTTACCAACTGTACCAAAATAACCTGCAATATCTAGAATTTTCAGAAATTAAACTCTAGGTTCTTAAGGAATTTTGTAATGGAAAATTTGTGTGGTTCATACAGGAGGAACAGAGAGAGGTATTTGTGTTCCTAAACTGAGATATGTCTCAATACTATCTTGGTTAAGAAGCTAACTTCCAGTGTAAATGTGTGCCTAAATTTCTAATGTATTTTAAAAAGCAGAATTAAATAATGTAAAATTTGTATTTCTAGCTACATATGATACTGAAGCTATCACTACAGAAAATATTATGCACATAGCATATGCATAAATAAAAATGAAATCACAATTTAGGAAAGCCAGTATCTACAGAAAAGTTTGGTGCATCTCAATTATGGTAAAATTAAGAGTGCAAACTATTGAACTACTAATATTAATACCAAGTCATAGCCCTAGTTTAGTTGGTTTCATGCACAATGAAGTAATATTTAACTCAGTAAAGGCATGAACTTTCTACACTAAACAAATGCGTTTTGAAAGGACAAACATAACATCTACAAACAGATGACATAAGCCACTCATTAATTTTTTTCTCTTGTATGCTGAATTGTTCAAGAAATAACATGAACAATACAGAAGCATAAATGCAACTATACCAAATTCTCCCAAATTTCATATTTGTTCATAAAACAATAAAATCCACTAATAAAATTGCACAGATTATCCAATGCAAATATGATCCTATTAATTTCTTAGATAATATAACTCATTTTTCAACAAAATTAGGACTATTAAGCCAAAAAAAAAAAAACATTCAAAGAGGAAATTAAATACTAGCCTTTACCACTGAAAAGTGAAAATAAATTGCACATTAAATGGCTTCGTTTCTTAGATGTATAGGTTAATGGACTTACCATACTTGTGGTGCACAACATCAACCATCTAACAACTACGCATAATTTGGCCTGACCAAGGAACTTTACTATTTACCCCAGACTAAATAAAGTTGAAAGCTGCAAACCACAGGGAAGACTTCTGAAGAAGCTTACGCTTCATGTGCATTATTCCTGGCTTTATCTCAATGTAATTAATCTTCTTCACATCCATACGGACTAAGCATCAAGCTTAACTTTTTAAGGAAAATGGAGTTGATTTAAAAGAAAAAAAAAGAAAAAGAGAGGAGAGCAGCAAAAAAATCATGCTAACACAAAAAAGGACTGCCGAATATTCAAAAGGCTGAGGTTATGGATACTGTTTGTGGTACCATCATTCTGTAAGGAAATACAAGCTTAACTAACTAAATAAGTTTACAGATACATTCCCTCTGACATATCATCAGCTTAAAAATTATTAAATGATGATACTGGCTTTTCTACCGTCTTTTTCACGAGAACAATCATCAAGTGCATGTGTTTAGACTCTAGTGCTGAGAAGAGTTAGGCATAACATCCTCAATCTAAAGGTTCCTCATGGGGAACAGTGAGGGGATGTGCCGATCTCCTCTCTGGTGACCAGTGACAGGACACAAAGAATGCAATGAAACTGCGTCTGGGGAAATCCAGACTCAACAATAGGAAAAGCTTATTCACTGAAAGAGTGGTTGGTCATGGGAACAGGCTCCCCAGGGAACTGACCAGGACACCAAGCCTGTCAGAGTTCAGTGAGTATCTTTTAGTCACACCATTTACTTTTAGGCAGTTCTGCAAAGAGCAGTGAGTTGGCCTTGATGATCTTGATGATCTCTTGGGTTCCTTTTACAATGAATCTATGCTGCAACACAGCCAAAAATGAAGTCCAACATGCTTACTTGATAGTTGTTTTAGTTTTTCTGATTAACAAATATTCACAAGAGCTCTGACAGTTTCCCTTAGTAAGAACTGAGACGCTCATGTTAAGCCTTCAGGCAAAGATCACATTGCCATGTAGCTGGAATACCAAACCTGGAATACACTTGAAGTATTAACTTTCCTTCAAGACCTGAGCAAGGTCTCATTCAGCTCTCATTTGAAACAGAGATACTTGCAAAAGCGTTTTAATATTAATATTACATTTTAATATTAATATTAATGACTGAAACACCTTTCTAGAGAGTGGAAGTCTAGATTCAATGCCTTCAGCACCCTTGGAAATAACCCCCCTTCCCATTTTCCTCCTCCTCATGTAGAACACTAGCAGTCTACCAATTCTGCAGAGCAGACGGAAGGTATTTTATCCTGTACTTATTCTGTTGTTAATACTTTGAGATCAAGATTGCCTATGGAAGGATGAACCCCTCACAGCCCATACATAAATACATACCATTTTTTTCAGCAAAAGCAATGGCATCTTCTTTAGTAGAGAAAGTAAGAACCATGTTGGATAAAGGATCAGCTCTGTAAGAAATCAGATGACAATTTTTAAGCATATCGGAAATAGAAAAAGATGGTATTTGTCTCTCAAATATTAAATGCAGTATTACACAGCTCACTGCAGGTATGCCAACTCACAAAACCTTCAAAACACTTTTTAAAATTATTTCCAGGGTCAACACTTATTTTCTGCAAAGTACTGTTTTACTCTTTCAGTGTGTTAAACTTCCCTCACTACTACTTGCAAAAATTAATTGGGTTATTAGACAAACATATCTAACCACTTGCTGAGGTCATAGTAAGTGCTCTGCAATACACTTTTTAATTTACATCTGTAAAATCCCTTTCTTTTTGTAAGGTTTAAGGTAATTCTGAACATTTCATGGAGATCAAGAGTGTGTAGAGCAGCTAGGGGAAGAATAATCTCAGAGAGAAAAGAGCAGAATTCTTAAGTGAGCAGAGAAGGAATAAAGCAGAAACTGAAAAGTCCGTTAAAAATATTGAGAGTTCTGCTTTGGCTGATGTAACATGACCTCCACAATTTATTCCTACACAGCAAGCAGATCACAGGCCTCAACTGAAAATGAAGCTCCAAAATGCAAACTGCTAGCTAACTAATTACATAGTGGTTAGTTTTAGATGACCAGCTATTCTTAAACCGCATTTTTGAAAGGAATGGGACACCATAAAGCCTTTTGAAACAAATCAAAATCTCAGTTAAAACATTAAATTGCCTTATTTATTGCTATAAAAGCTCAATTTAAGAACAATGACAAAGGATGAAAAAAAAAAGAGAGGTGTTCTAACTCTTAAAGAAATGAGATACTGGTTGTAGCAACACAAAGATAGATAAAGCCTCCCTGAGACAACACTGCCTATGAGCCTCGGAGACAACTGGAAAGACAAGACCAAATTGCAACAAACTATTGAAGGAGCTGCCTCTCAACTGTTCTCTCTTTGAAGCTAGAAGGATAAATGAAGAGAAAAGACCGAAGATACACTGAACTCTCTACAATAAAGGACAAAGCCTGTGACTGGCGAAGGGGGAGGGGAAAAGGGGGAATCTCGCTTCCAGCAAAGACAACAGTGTAATTTTATCTGATGTACACATGGAAAAATGGAGTTCACTATATATCCAATATATTCCCCAATAAAAAAATCAGAAACAAACAAACAAAAAACACACAACAAACAAACAAACAGAACCAGGATAAAGACATAAGTTACACTTTTGCAAGGCACTGTGATAGGCTCTCTTAAAGACATTTAAAGATTTCTCTTATAACAGCAGTAAGTGAATTAGGAACTAATAATTAGTTCATGACATGACCAGTGGAGAATGAAGTGGCCCCAGTGTACTGCACTATTGTGACAACTTTTGCTTATTGTTATTCTCTTCTATGATTGGGGTTAGAAAAATCTTTTCAACACTACTAAAAAGGAACAAAGAAGCTTTAAGTCTGAAGCATAGTGAGGTACCAGTGCCCGTTCAGTACTGCAAATACGGCAAAAGCCTTCCGGGACACAGGCACATGGGAAATGAGAATTTTGCAGAAATTATTTCTTCTGTTTTACGTGGAATCATCTTTCATTCAATCTAAATATACTTCTGATTTATTTCTATAAATGAGCTATCCGTGTGAGCAAACTTGATTTAAGATGTCCAGCATGATGTCCTGGTAGTGTCAGCAGTTACAGTGCTGCAGAATTTCCTACACCTACCCCAAATTCTTTCACCAGTCACCGAAAGAAGGATTCCACATTTTGTTCTCCTATGAGATCTCATACAATGGACACTTCACACTTCCCACGTTTCTTTGTTTACAGCTTTGTATTATAAGGTGTACTTGAGAACTGTCTTCCGTCATTCTTGTAATGAAACCTCCCAATTAAAAAAAAAATGCCACGGGTCCATTTTACTTAGATCTGTAACTGGATAATCTTCACTGAAAAAAGCCCCAATAGCCAAGAAACAGCAAGTGCAAAAAAACCCCCAACCCCAAACAAGACTGTAAAATGACAGAAATATAGGAAAGACCTACAGGTAAATAAGTATATTGAGTTCAGACAAAAAAGGGCTTTAATACGTAGACCCTAAATAGCTCTAATCCACTAATCCCATTACATTATTCAAAAGGAAATGGAAAAATGTCTAAAAAATGTTCTTTACAGAAATTAAATCTCAAGAGAAAAAACTCTTAGGTATTTCTGGGTATTGAATGGTAACACCAGAGCGTACACTAACAGTTTTTACAAGAATGCCTTAAAAATGAATGGATTCAAACTAATTTACAAAACTGTTAACCTAGCAGTGTCAATTCTCAACAGAGCACTTGCTTTTATCCTACCTGGAGCTTGCTTACCCCTGAGAAATTCCTTTCCTTACCCCATAAAAACGTATGTAGAGCCTCCTCAAATTTTTATGAGAAATCAATGCAACAAGGAAGACTTGATTTCAGAGTTACTTCAAACTAAATTTCTGGATATACTTATGTTATAAATAAAAAAAAAATTCTGTGACTGGATTTAGAATGTTAATAAATCTCAAAAAATGCATCCTCAGATTATTTCATGTTTAAGGTTTTAAAGTTTTCTTTCATAGAATTTGGTATTCTTTGATCATATGTGCTAATATGATTGTAGCCAGATATTTTCTGTACACATTTTATCCTTTCTGAAGTTTGAAAAATAATCTTTAGTGGCTGACTTTGGTTTATGTATAATAATTAACTATTCTCAATATGCCTCAAAGGAGACAGATTCAAATCACAATTACAGTATTTTCAGAGGAATTGCTGGCATAGTTCTCAGAGTCTACAGGAATTCTAACCATGCTGTGAAATGCAGGTAGTGTATTCATATAAGGCAAAAAAAGAATTAAAAATTAGATGCATCCAAATTGTAATTACATCTCCAAATTACAGTATATTTAGCTAAATGTAGTACCTTTGCACTTTTTGTGTATATAAGAGTTTTTAATACTAATATTGACAATATTTAAAGAAAAAGTGTAATATTTTAAACAGCTTGGTTTGTTGTGGTTTTTTAATTAGTTATGACTCCTCATTTTAGATCCTCAGGATAAAAAAAATCCAGAAGTACTGTTGGTTTTGTTTAAAAGATGCAATTGAGAGCTGAGAATGATTTACTACTTTATGTAACTAATGACTTTCTGGCCTTGATGCTGCCACTCAGTAACATCACCACAATGTAACCATTGAAATTTCTGGTTGTTAACATCTTTTTCAAACTCTTCCAGATGATGTTGTGAGCAAAAATCTGCTTTTAAACTTAACAGATCATAAATCATACAACAAACAAACCCAACCACTTACTGTAAGTACTGTTAAAACACAACCAGATTTACAGGTAGAAAGGATATTTCAGATTTAGATTACTAGTGAGAGCCGAATATAGAAGACAAGCATTTTCAAATTCAGTAAGTACTCACGTAGATGCCCAGCCCATCAAAGGGTTCTCCCAGCGCTCCCTGTTATCAAATTCCATCTTCCATTTCTTTGTGTTGTTAAGTCCTGACTGCATTGCATTACGTGCTGGAACAAAAATGTGAACTTTCCTGGTTTTGATGTGCTCATCTGGAACACCAGTTAAAGTAGTGATATCCTAAGAAAAACATAATGTGACTTGTTAAGAAAAGGTTTGTAACAGGCTTGTAAAAGAATATTGCTTATGCTTTTTACATAATTTCATACCTTATTTTTAAAATTACAAAAGCTGAAAAAAAAATTAGAGAAGCACATTATGATTTCAACTGAAAACAACTGAAGGTGACAGATGTTAGGGCTGCTATCATTCTGTTTCCCTGGCTGAGTTAGGTTTTGCTTGGATCAGTTACCTGACCCTGCTCATCTCCCACCTACAAAACAGCTAGGGCCAGAGGAGGGACAGGACATTTCCCCCCATCCTTCTCTGTCCACAGCTGCAAAGTCAGGACTGCTTCAACTTGCACCAGCTAAAGCAAATGTGGGAATGTGCAAATGCTTTTTTCCTTCTGGAAAATATTACAGCACAGACTGAAATATTGACAAATTCCAAAATTTTACATTACCATTAGGAGTCTGAACTTCATATGAACAGGACTGTTTACCAAAATACTTGCCAGCCAAGTATGTGCTGCAGTGTAAGTGCTTTCCCTTGGGCTTAGCTCTGTATATAGTTAAGAGACACCAACACCTATCCTGACTCAAGAAGCTATGCTTAGCATGAAGGAAAAGGCAGAAGGTAATAGCTTTTGCACAATATGCTACTGATTGTTTGAGATTGCAGAGCAGGTACTGGAATTCAGCTCTCTTATTTCTCTAGTCATTAGTTATTACATAAAGTTGACCTCCTCTTCATGTTTCAAGCTAAGACTCGGCATTTGACAGTCAGTTCTGCTGATGTTCAAGATCAAGAGAGGGACATTCGATGCTGGTAACAGTCAGTATATTTGTGAAGGACAAACTTATTTAGGAGATTCCAACCTTCAAAGAAAAAAAAGATATGTAACATTGTATATAACCAGCAATAGGATGCCCTCCTCTACTAGGGAGGGATGAGCCTTGTTGAGGGCCTCCCCAAATAAACATAACAAAGATAAATCCTTCAAACCAGCCTAAAAATGTTAACTGACTTAAAGTGTAAGATAGGGAAAAACCTCACTAGAATTGCTATGAAAAATTACCCTCAGCAGCACCTGATATAATTAAAGTGAACATTCTTGCTAAAAACTAAACAGTAATTATATAAAATTAACCTGTCAGCTCACCCTAGTAAAGACTGAAATCAAACATCAAATCCATCTATCTCTAAGGGGGCTAAACTACTCCTGTTCCTTACATACTTAAAAGGCCAGTGGGAGCTCCTCAGTCTCCCTCCCTGCCCTCCCCTTCTTTCTCTCCAAGAACAAGTAGTAAACTGGTAACAGTCCAGAAAACTGCAGCAAAACTTTGGGCATATTGAACTCATCTTGACAGTATTGCCATGACTTGAATGAAAAGACAAGTTTAAATGGAACACTGTGGTTTTACATAAATGTACCTACTAACTTTATGGGATTTTGCTTTGTGGCAAACTTAAAACTTCCTGATGCAATCACAAGACCATCCTTTGAAATGCAGCAGTTCTTATTTTCAATTTTACTTCAGAAAATAAATTTTGGGAGATCAGTCCCTCAAAACTACAAAAGGGAGGAAATTTAAAGCATTTGACTTATATTTGCTATTAGGACAGGAAGGGCAACAAACAAGCATCCACACTATCTTTCCAACTTCTGACATTTCTACCTGAACTACCAAAAGACTCTGTCAAAGTATCTTAACAATTCCATCATAAATGCTTTCATTAGGACCAAGTCATGCTTATTTTCAGTATGAGTCTACCAGTGATATGAAAGAGAAGCAGTACCAGCCACTGGAATGTTGCAACACCTATGTAAAAATACCTTCTGACAGACTGGCATTTCTCACTGCTGAAGCTTAAGCTGCAGTTTTAGAAGGAATTTGCTTACATTTTTTCTGATTTGAATTGGCAAAGTGCTTTGTTTAACAAAAAGAAGTTTTTACCTGCAGTAAAGTTTGGTGAGAATTCAAAGTTTCAGCTTGCTTATTTATACAAATAGGCTGAAATATTAGCCATTATTTCTGTATTTAACAAACGTGAGAAAATGTAGTAATATTCACAAAAAATTTCTTTTTCTGCTCCCAAACAATATGGTATGTGCAAAAATCCTGGGGTCGTTATTATCAAATACTTTCAGATTTGTCAACTTCAAAACAGCTCAAAATTATGATTTTTTTTTTACTATTATTGATCTCAGGAACTCATAAGTCCATTACAAGTTTTATGCTTCATATTTAGAAGTTTTTGAATTCTTCCAGAATAATCTGGAAGTACTAAAGTAAAGATACTGTGTTAAACAACATTATGGACATATACTATTTTCTCCCAGAAAATCATAAAAATATTACACAGTGCATACAGAACACAATCTAAAAGCAGGGTTAAAACCAGAAAATGCTATATTTATGAGATAACCACAGTAAAGAAATGCCTAGACTTGTTTATCTGGATGAAAGTAAAACCAAAACCTGAGACAAACCCTTCAAGCCATGTTTTTTTTGAGCACTCGGCTCTAAATTAAGGTTATTTCACTAATAATATTGGATTAATCCCATAAAAATCTTTTCAAACTGAAAATTAAAACATGCCTGCTTTCCAAAACTGAAATATCTACATGGTGTTGCTAGCTCTCCATACTACATTCATTATAGCTAGAGTTTCCATGCCTTCAGGGAATCTAGCAATCATTTATTGATATCTTCCCATTTTAAAAGCTGGCAATTGAACTGACAGTTGTTAGGACAATGAGTTTCTGGTTGCTGAAGCTCAAGTTGTCCTGACATAAAATCACTGATTTTGCTTGCTGTAGACATGTAAGGTACTGTAGCATAGCTGAGCTGTTGCCAAAGATATGGAATAAAAAGGCTTGGCATCTATCACATACTTGACACCTAAAGAGCACAGAAGCTCTAAGATTCCTATTCCCTGTAGGCGCACTCTTAGTCTAGACAAACTGATTTCTCACACTTTTAAAATGCATTACAACACTCTATTGTGATCATTTCATCCACACAGCTCCAGCTAGTGACAGAAGAACCTGTCCTTTAAGCGACATTTCAATGGGCTAAAGCTCCCGCTCCAAGATGCCATTAAAACAATATAATACTTGAAAAGAACTATGCTGCATTGGGTTGAACTCTTTACTGGGTCTTCAGTGCTTTGTTCTGAGTTCAAGTTCTCATTGAAACTACCTGTGAACCAACTTTCCAAAACAAAGATATTTTTGACAGCTGGTTTCACATTACTATCTTTTTTTTTAAAGTGTTCCTTAATGAATTTTGCTGTATTAGCATATTAAGACACTAGTGAGGTGTTCAGCATTCAAAATCTTAAAGATATTAAGATGACAATATAAAAGACTTGAGATTTGAACTGTATAGGTTTACTTCACTAAAAATTAATAACTCTGTTTCACATTTTTAAAACAGGCTGTCATCTAAAAGGTGTATTCTGACATTCTGCTTTTCTTAATATATATGTTATTTGAATAGCAAACTGAATGTTTTTTTGTAACTCAAGAAAATTTTAATACTTATTTTGAGGCATTTTGTCTCTTTTTGGAATAAGCTAAAAGGGACAAAATACTTTTTTTTTAAACAGTAGAAATCACATAAAATTGCTTACAAATGTAGGGGGTTTTCTTTATTATAACTTCCACTATTTAAGAAAGTTTGTCATAGTGGAAAGCCTGCTAAAGCTGTTCTGGAAAGGGTAATAAGAAACGAAATGTGCTATGCAGGAAGGAGAAAAACTGATTCACAGTGGCATTGTAAATGAAAGCACTATTCAGCATGAAGATGACTTTTAAAGGAAATGAGAATTTCCTTCTTTTAAGTACTCCATTAATAGCACAAATTCCAAAGGGGACAAGAAATGGAACTCTCTAATTAAAGGGAAGAGACAAAATGATTGAAAGTAGCTCTGAAAACAAATGGTTTTGAATAGATGGGTCAGGTGTGCATAAAGGTGTCATGTTTCTTCTATGGCATTTCTTTCACCACAAAGACAGAAACTGTACATAACCACTGTTAACTACCTACAGTTTAGCACTCCTCCCTCTTTTTTTTT